>VZSE01006462.1:7136837-7640921 GCA_013398275.1 Promerops cafer | reverse complement strand
CGCGCCCGCCCGGTGGCGGCGGGGGCTGCGGGGCCGCCGGGGCTTTGTGCGGGGCTGCCCCGGGAGAGCGGCGCAGCTGTGCAAACACCGGGGCCGGCCCGTGCCGCCCTCGCTCCCGGTGCCCACCGCCGCTCTCCTGCCCTTCCCGGGAGCTGTTGCTGCGGGAGCGAGAGCGGACAAGGGAAAGCCGCTGAGCGCGGGCACAAGCGGGACTTGTGCGGCACTTCGGAAGTGGGGGCTCGTGTCGCGGCAAGGATCGCGCGCGGCCGGAGACACCGGTGCTGCACTGCAGAGAGGAGCGTCCTGAGCGCCGGCCACATGTTGCCCCCCGAGACTCCCGAATGTCACATGCCACTTCTTCACTGCCTCTTCGCCGTGTGGCCTTGTGCTTACAGCCGTCCCACGTCTCAGATGTGTTTCTGACCAATACAAACAAATACGTTCTCAGAACAAATTTCTTCTAACAAATTAAATACTTAGAAAAATTAATTTAGTATGTATTGTAGTTTGCCCATACGTTAAATATTAAATTGGAAAAACCCTTGGTTTTTGAGATATTACACACACTCTGACAAGCATCATTGCTTGTGATCTCTTTACACTTATGCTGTGTAATGCTGACCTTGGGAATTAAGGCATTTCTGCATCTTTTATTGACTAGCATGTTGAAAATTATCTATTGATGCACATACGTTAAATCTTAGGCAAGAAAAAAAATGTGTAATAAAAGAGCACAGCAGAGGTGCCTTTCCTTTCAGGCAGTCATTATAGTAGAGCAGATATTTTTGTCGTATTTTTTGTTGGCTTGTTTTTTTGTTTGTTTTTTTAAAAAATCCAGAATTAACTGTCTTCTCTGTTTAAGCACAGAAAAACGTGACATATTCAAGCTGTTGTGTTCTGATGCAACTACAGCTCCAAATTATTAAGTGAATGAGTGGGATTAATAGATACAATATTGAAATAGTGGAACCTATTTTACTGTAGCTCTAATTCTGCATACAAAGGAGATATTATGTAATAATATTTATGTAATGGCAGGAGTAACTATTTCATGATTAAAAAATGTAGAGCCTGAGGTTGTTGGCAGGTAGCAGGATTTTTGTGCATGCGTGTGGTTAACTCATTAAGGCTTATTTTCTTTTAAGAAAATGTTTAGGCTATGCCGTATCATGAATGTGGCATCATAAAGTAAACAGTGAAATAGTTTAGTTGTCCAGCTATTAGGAATACAGTAGGAAATGCCTGGCTTCCCCAACCATAAACTTTAATGTCAGTTTGCATAATAGAAGTGTTTCTAATTTGTCTTCATTAGAGAAGACAATTTACTGGAGTCAGCATAAGCATTGTTACTTGTCTATCCTATTTATTTCCCTTCTAAACTTTTAAATTTTTTTTATGTTCTGTACCTTTAGTAATGTTTGTGATTAAGCTTCATGAGCTTCTTACTGCATTTCTGCATTGATTTTTTTTCTTTTTAGAAAAGCAGACAAATGTAATTCTCTTCAGAGGTGTTGGACTTAAGCACTCATTGTCAGAAGTACTCTGACAGTGATTCTCAGGCTATTTCTGGAGAGCTGAAATTTAAAATGTAATCACATCTACACTGACATTTTCTTTGAGGAAAAAGGAATAGTGAAAACAACTTCTAGCATACTGTCTAAGACAATGGGATGTCCTTATTGTTTGGCTTAGAGGCAGTGTGATGCTTGTCTTCACTTGAGTTGCTCTGGGTGGGAATAACCCTTTCTCACTGGGTTTAATGTGTGTGCCTTGCCTCCAGGAAAGGTGCCTTGTTGCCTCCATGATAGCAACCCATTATGGCTGTATCGGCTCCACCTCCAGCATGATTAACTTTGCACGACTCTTAGTGTGTTTACAGCTGTGTGCCCAAGCTGTGCAGCTAATTGGGAGTCAGGTTCAGAACAGACTCCAAATTTCACCTGCTGAATGAAGGGGGTTTGATTGGTATGTGGCAGTGGCTTATGCAGATGTTCAGAAAGTCAAATGTCTGGCACCATTGTATCCTTATGTCCACCAGCAGCTATGGACAGTGGTCCTGAAGGCACCCACCTGTGCTTTCTGCCCCATCTTGTGGAGGTACTGCACTCAGAGGTGTGTGAATGACAAGGATTGGCAAGGCTACCTTTGAAGGCTTTTATGTATTCCAGTACTCTGCAATTAATTTGTAAAGGTTTACTGGTACAATCTACAAAGTGAAAGCTGCTTGTGGTTGGGGGAGGAAAAAACCAGACTTTTAATTAAAAGTAATGAAAGGATCAGCTCCTAGAATGGACTGTGTTGGCAATAACATTTGACAATTTCTTTATGTCTTTTGAGGAAGAAATCTTGTTGTATTTGGCAAGGCTATGCAAATTCTGTCTTTATGTCCCACATCTTTGCATAATAAGAGCTTGAAAGATGAGGAATCAAAATTTTGTTTAAGCCCAAAGATCCACCTACTATATTCTGTTATTTTGTGAAATAAAGAATAAAATTATGATTACAGTAGTAAAAGGTGAAGTGAGCTGGTTGAGCCATTTAATTCAATTTTAGCTGTTTGGTGCTTTAGACAGACTGGCATGTCTGATGACATAGTGATGTGGACAAAAGTATAATTTCAGAAATGCTGCAACACTGCCATGGTGGTAACACAATGAAAGCAGTGTTGAATTCATGCTTTGTTGTATAAGAGCATAGATATTATCTGATACACCAGTATTTGTATCTCTAAGGGAGTTTCATAATATTGCTGCTTATACATAAAAACAATAGGTTTTAATTCACTAGGTAATGCTCAAGTATGAAACAAAGTCACATTCTATTCTCAGGCAGTATGGTCTGCTAACTAGTACTTTTGTAAATGCTTTTTGTAAAAATAGAAAAAAACTTTGAAAAATTGCAAGGCCTGTTGTTTAGAATGAAATCATAATGAAAATTTATTTTTCTGTTAGTGTGTTGTTGTTAGTTGAATTGTCATTTCTGTTGTTAATTTGAATCTTGTTAAGATTTTTGCAACCACATAAGTACCTGAATTTATGGCTTCAGAACAGATATATTTAAGGTAAGACATATCTGTCTTATGACATAAAAGTCATGTATATTTATAGTTTTGTTTGGGAAGAGGGTATTCCATAGGTCTTTGTCATTGAATCATGGGATATGCTGAGTTTGAAGGGGCCCATCAGGGTCATCGAGTCCAACTCCTGGCCCTGCACAGGACACTCCAAGAGTCAAACCGTGTGCCTGAGAGTGTTGTCCAAATTCTTGAACTCTGTCAGGCTTGGTGCTGTGACCACTTTCCTGGGGAGCCTGTTCCAATGCCAGGAAAACCTTTTTCCTGATATCAAACCTAAACCTTCCCCAATGCAGCTTCATGCTGTTTTCTCGAGTCCTGTCACTGGTCACGAGAGTAAAGAGATCTGTACCTGCACCTCCTTCATGAGGAAGTTATAAGGCTGCAGTGAGGTCTCCCCTCAGTCTCCTGCAGGCTGAACAGACCAAGCAGACCTCAGCTGCTCCCCATGTGGCTTCCCCTCAGGACCCTTCACCATCCCTGTGGCCCTCCTTTGGATGCTCTCTAATAGCTTAATGACTCTTGTTCAAGTTGCTGTTCACCAGAACCCCCAGGTCCCTTTCTGCAGTGCTGCTCTCCAGCATCGTGTTCCCTGACGTATACACAAAACCAGGGTTGCTCCATCCCTGGTGCAGAATCTGGCCTTGTTAAACCTCATATGGTTTATGGTTGCCCATCTCACTGATTTGTCAAGGTCTCTCTGCAGGGCCTGTCTGCCCTTGAGGGAGTCAGCAGCTCCTCCCCATTGAGTGTTGCCACAAACTTACTTAGTATTCCTTCAAATCCTGTGTCCAAGTCCTTAATGAAGACTTGTAAGAGAACTGGGCCAAGGATGGAGCCCTATGGAACCCCACTAGTGACTGGATGCCATGTTTGTATTATTTTTATTCCTCTGAAAAAGTATGTGGAATTTAATTCCCTGTTTGCGAATCAAGCACTGTTAAGTCACCCTAAGCCTCATTCCAAACTTATATTAAGTTTAAGTGATCTCAAAAGAAGATTGCTATCCGATGTTGCTTCCATTTTGCTGGTACTGTGAAGATCTGTTTACTGTGAGGTCTTGTTGTGGTGTATGGGGGTATTAAAACACTTATTTTCTTCCTACTAGCTCTTGGCCATTTCAAGCTCTTGGAGTCTGTCCTCAACGTTTCACTGACCACTTCAGAACATGTACGTGAATGCTTAGTTGAGTGTTTCTGTCAGGTGCTTATTCAACTGCAGAAAGAACCAAGCTGTAAATCCATTCATAAAAAAATCAGGGAGACTAGATGAACTGGGTGTCATTTTAGGAAAGACATTAATAAGCAAGCTGAGGTTGCTAAATTATCACTTCATGTAACAAGACGAGCAAAAGTAGCTAAGGATACTACTCATAAACCACACAGGAGATACCTGTTGGTGTGTGATAATGAGTACTGTCACACAGATAGTTGAAATATTAGTAAAAAAAAATCATTTTGATGTGGGTGTGATTTGAGGCTGATATGTGATAAATTTTACAAAAATACGTGCACATTTTTAAATTGCTTTTGAAGGGTGTTAGGCTGAGAAATGTGTGCTCAGTTGACAGGAGGACCTTTGGAGAAGGCAGATTAGGAGTTTTTGTAGGAAGAAGCAGTGTGTAATTTGAGGAGCAATATAACTGTTGTCCTCAACTGCCACTTTATGTATTTGTCTTGTTTGGAGGGGTTTTGTATTTTTCATTATGAAATCACTGATCCAAGAAAGAATCTTACTCAGGGCAGCACAAAAACTCAGTCAAAAAAAGGGATGTTTTTAAGTTACTCTGGCATGCTTTTGATTACAAGTTTTTCTGAGGCTAAATGTAATATAGGGTAGGGGCTTACAGTCACCAAAATCCAAATGTATTTCAGGTAGACATCTAAGCTTGATGCTTTCACTGCTTGATTTTCTGAGAGGGGGGAGGAAAAGCAGAGGCAAAAGCTCCAGCTAAAATCTGGCTCCCTTCCAGCAGCAGTAGCTCTGGTATGACTCAGTGAAGGGGCCTGCTTATGTTCTTTCTTCTGTTCTTCCCCCTCCCCTTTCCCCCTTCACTGACCTGACTAGGCTGTATATCTGATCCCATCCAGTGTCTGTCTTTCTGTCCTCTGTTATTGCTCATTTGAGAAGGACTGAACTCTTTGCAGGATCTTGCTGCTATCTGTGCTCAGCTCATGATGAACTTTTCCTCTCCCCATTTTCATTATCATTTCAGACACTGTCCCCCACAGTGATCATTCCCGGTGGCTTCCTTAGTTCAGTGTTCACAGCTGAGTATTGTTCCAGTTGCTGTTACTTCCCATATTCTGTTTCCCAGAAGTTGGTACTACTTCTTGCTACCACTCTTCCACTTTCTTCTGTGGCTTCACAGTGAGAAGATGCAAAAGAGGATATAGCTGTTGTGGTGAGGCTTGTGCCTTTGCTTTACCTTTTCACACCCTTTCCCAAAACATAGCAGTGGACAGCTCTTGATAAAGTGTTATTCTGTGGGCTACGGCATGGCCTAAAAGATTTTTGTGTTGTACGGTGTAGCTTCACTTCCAACATCACATTTCTGCATCTTGCACTGACAGGCTTCTCATACTTCTGAGGAACTGTTTGAAAAATTGCCTCATGTATTGAAAGGATATGTTTTCTAAATTGTCGGGTTTTGGTGGGGATGGGGGTTTGGTGGGGTTGTTGTGTTTGGTTGGGCTTTTTTTAAGAACCTGGATTTTTGTTGTTGGTTTTTTGTGGTTGTTTTTTTTTTTTAAGAGGTGTTTGTTACATACTTTGTATAGATTGCCTGCTGAGTTGTTTGAGCAATGAGAGGCTGCCTGAATAAACTGAGATTGTGCTTCACTAGCATGAAACTTAAGTAGCCAATTTCATACTTGTATATATACAACTTGCTAAAATTCTGTTTCTTAAATAAACTTTAAAATACTGTTTTAGTGGATGATAAAACATCCACTAAATAAATGATAAAATACTGATAAAGTGGATGTTCTAAATAGAATCCAGATACTGGCTTCATAACCAATATTGTGCTTCCTATTGTAGAGTACCTCTTGGTCAAGTCATTGAATATTTTTGTGCTGTTGTAATTCAGTGGAAAAAATACATGCGTAACTGACCCTACATGCTTAAAACTCTATCAGCTGTAGACTTCAAAGTGTCCCACAAAGTAGCTGCACATATATTGAATCTGGGATTGGTTTTTATGATTAGTGTCCCTGGAAGTAGACCAGGAGCTTGTCTATCTCAGCTATAATTTCCAGTTCTGTTACATACTTCTTAAGGGTGCTTTTCGGCTGCTTGTTGAAATATATTCTTTTTCAGTGTGTAAAATGAACCTCCTCAAAATAGCACACTGGTCTGAAAATAGTTGTCTCTCTTATTTTTACCAGAGAAGCACATGCATATCACAACTGAGGTTGGCAGGATGAGATGATGTGTAAACACTCAGTGAGAAACAGCTCCTGCTTAGTAATTTTTGCAGTCTGAGTAGACAAGATAAATCTCTGAAAGAAGGAAGCAGGTGTGATAATACCAGGCTATCAATGCCTTCTCAGTCTCTTATATTCAGAGTTCCAGTATTGATCATTTAATAATACCCTCTTCTACTAACTATTGTCATTACCTTGGTTTTATCCTTTACCCTTGGTTGACTTGATTGACCTCTGTGTGCAGTGGACCTCTGAGAAGCATGATGGTGAGCATATAACCATTTGGAAGGAGGCAGTATGAACACTCATACTAAAAGATCCGTAGTCGATGTTCTGTCTCACAAATGGAGCAGCTGAAATTTTTAATAATACTTGGACAGAGTCACTGAAGATTTGGTCTCATGTCACAGAAGACCTGCTCATCAAAATCTCAGGACAATTGGCAGTTGAAAAATTTTTCTTAATTACACCTTAAAGAGACTCTGTTATCTCCAACTATTGCAAAGCCTGTATCCCAGCCTCCTGATCTGTCATCACTGGATTGTTGAGGTGACAACTGATGAACTTCTTTGCCTTTTCCTCGCCGTGTGCCATGTCATATGTACTGCCCCATATGTTGCAATTGTGTGCATTTTTTAAGTTCTGTGTATGTCTCCTCTATATCACATTTATTCTGTGGGGAAAATTGTTTCACTATATTGAAATATCTCACATGTCAGGAACATGTTCTTGACAGACAGCAAGGTATACCTGTGTAAAGAAAAGGATGAATTTACTTAGGGTGCCTCATCAAATAAATAGCAGAACTGATAGTACAGTGAAGAAGCTGCTGTGTACAAGCAGGGTTTATTTCCGTGCTACTACACAACCCAGTAATAAAATAATGTGAACAGTAAAGTAATGTTCTTTTATTTGTTGACCAAAGTTACAGTTGTGGTAACAATTATAATGTTAAGGCATAGGCTTGGTCAACAAGGTCCAGGGATTGATTGCAAAGATGTGCTGTGGAATCTGTATAGTTACATGTAATTGCATTTATTCACAATACCTATATGTATTTTGGTGAAACTAATAATTCTGAAGAATACAGTGGAATAATCAAGTATGTGAGCTTGCAAACAGGCAGTATTTTTCTGCCAGTGATACAGTTAAGACTGAGAATAGAGCCCAAACTATACAAGAATCTAAACAAATACGAGAAAAGTTTTTACCAGATATAGGGACTATCTGAAATGTCACTTCTTGCATAGGCTTCATTCATGCATGTTTGTTAAGGCTCTTTTCTTTCAAGAGCTGCTTTTTATTACAGGGGAGTTATAAGGTGTGCAGAAGTTTGTGTGTTTTTTGGCAAGGCATTTAAATAAAACTTCACACTTGCTGGCTGGGCTGAGCCATATGGCTTATTAGGGAACCATTTGATGTCTGTATGTTCCAGCCTTCCTGTGATCAGTATGCAGACAGCCATTTCAGATAACTTCTTCCCCGACTCATATATTTGCAGTCTGTCATGCTGACTGCATGTTTATGAGTTCATGTTATGTTCCTTTGGTGTATATGTGCATGCCTTCTCTGGTTTCAGGTTGGGGAGTCATCATCCTTGGTGGCACTTAAAAGTTCTTGGGATGTGGTCCTGGGCAGCCAGCTCTAGGTGGCCCTGCTTGGGCAGGGAATTTGGTCCAGGTGACCTCCAGAGGTCCCTTCTAACCTCAGCCATTCTGTGATTACGGAGATTATTCTTGTCAGCAGTGAGTATCCAAGTGCTCTGTACAGCCTGTTTGTGTGTCCAGGTAAGCACAGTTGCATTCAGATGGTGTGGAAAGGTTGCCAGGTAGCTGTCTTTAAGCTGATTGCCCTACAGCTGTGAAAGTTACTGGAAGGTTTTGGTGTTGTTGGTGAAAACTGATTAAGATTTGTAAAGAAGAAGAAAAGAGAGACTATTCAGTACAGAGACCATTGCTAAGCTGTGTTTGTCCCTTAGTGACATGTTGTTCTCCTAAAAATTAGAGAAAAAGTAGGAGCAGCCCTGCTTATTTATATTCAGGTTGTGCCTCTGTGCTGTTTGCTGACTAAACCAGTGTTTTCTACAGAAAAGCTGTATGTCCTATTTTAGGTGCAATATCAACATGCGGTACTCAGTATGAATATTGAAAGGACTGTGGAATGTTGCACCTAATCCATAACACCTGACATTACACCTCAGGGGAGGTTTACAATAGAAGTTTTCCGAGTTTTTTATAATGAGATGTATAATGAGTCTTTCATTTTGTGTTTGAAACTACCTAGGTGGGTTTCTGCATAGCACAGACCTTATAAAGCTGTGGGAATAGGAGACTGATTCAGCCCTCATGTTGGCAGGTACTGCCTTCAGATCAATAATGAACAAATTTTTATTTCTGCCACCTCTATTACACTTATTAACCAGATGAAGAGGCTATTTTCTGGAGTTCTTTATATAGAAACTTATGTATTTTCTTTTGAAAAGTTACGTATTTAAGCTAGCTAAAATGTTACAAAATACTTGATGAATCATTCTTTATGTTTTTGTATGTCTTTGTCCATTGACCATTAAGAAATGAATTTGTGGCATTCACATTTGAAAGCAGTGAAACCTGTTTTGCTGTCTGTAGGAAATCAGAAGAGATTACAGGCATATTCTTATGCTGAGGTAAAATGAATATGGTATCAAATATTTTAATGATTGAGCTGTTTGAATTAGCTTTGTGGAGTTGACACTTAGCCATCTTTACTGTTAGACCAAAATAGCAGCAGTAAAAACAACCCAGTTCTGCTGTGGGTTATCTGTTTATCTATTTCTTACAGTAGAAGCGTGTTTTCACCCTGATTAATGCTCATGTCGGAAGGGACATCTCTAGAGATTGTCTAGTTAGTCCAAGCACCGTGCACAAAGCAGGACTATCTAGACCAGCTCCAAGGATGAAAATGCCACATTCTGACTAAGTAACTTCCAGTGTTTGTCCACACTCACAACACACCAAACCAAACAAATAAAGAAAACCACCAGACTTTTTTTTTAAGTTTCTTGTGTTTCAGGTTGTGCTCATTGCCTCTTGTCCATTCACTGGGTGCCACTGAGAAGTCAGACGCACTCTTCTTTAGTGCTTCCTATCTGCTATTTATACACATTGATACAATCCTTCCCATCTTCTCTGCCTGAGGTTACAAAATCCTGGCTTACTCAGCCTACCCTTGCATGTCCAGTGTTACCAGCCCTTAATTATCTTTATGGCCTGACTCCAGTATGTCCATGTCTAGTGCTGGAAAACCCAGACCTGAAGCTAGCCCTCCGGGATGCATTTCACCAGTGCTGAGTAGAGGAGAAGCGTCATGCCCCTCGACCTGCTGGTATTACTCTTCCTAATGGTGCTCAGGACACTCTTGGCCTTCTTTGTGGATGCTCATTTACATCAGGACATTTCCATCAGAGCTGCTTTCCAGACAGTCTGCCTCCAGCCCCTCCCCAGGTTAAGACTTTTAATTTCTCCTTGTGGGGCTCCATGAAGTTCTGCCTATTTCTTCAGCCTATTATTAATGTCAGCACAACCCTCTGGTGTATAAGGCACTCCTCCAGATTTTATCATCTGCAAACTTGCTGAGGTGCACCTGTTCAATGTGTAGGTCCTTAATGAAGATGTTAAACAACATTGGCCTGAATTTTGACCTCTAACGTACACCACAAATGACTCTGTGATCCATTATTTCAAGGCTGCTTCTCCACACTTAAGTTCCATTATTTTCCTTGCTGCATAACAGTCAAATCTGTTTTAGAGATTTCCAGTGTGTGTCTTGTTACTCCTTCCTTTTTTTAACATGCCATCCTCTGAGGTGAAAGTATAAGCACTCCATCTCAGTTCTGATTACAGCAAGGTCTGTTCTGTAACATTTATAAAACTTCTGTAAGATAGCTTGGGTATGTTATGACTGTGTAAAAGTAATAAGTCCTGGACCTGGATTTTCTGGGTTTTGATGGTATGTTTTACCTGACAGAAAACATGAGAATTTTGTAAAATAACTGAAAATAAGTTATGTGACTAAAAAGGTGTTTTGTATTGGAAATGGAGTTTTAAATTGTCCTGTGTTTTTCATACTTCAGAGGAGTGACATATGTACATTTATGCCTTGGTAATTCAGGTCATTCTTTGTTCTGGTTTGTTGTGGTTTTTTGTTGGTGGTGGTTTTTTTGATATACCGTTCTTGAATTGTGCATTGACATGTGCATTTGTAAACCTGTAATTCCCATGCAGAGATTACTTTAGTATCTTTACAGTACAGATTCCTGGTTTCAGTCTGATGCATTAAAAAACCCCAAAAAACCCACAACAAGAAAAGCCAGAAAAACCCCATCAACACAGTTTCAGATAGATGGGAAGAACAGAATAAAGTACTGCTAAGCATTTACAGATTGTGCCAGCATGTCAGGTTTTGGTGAATTTGTGTTCTTATGCCAGCAGTTCGAAATCTAATCAAGGAAATAAATAGTCATTTGTAACCACTGCTATATTAAAGATGAAAGATTTAAGAATCAAAACCAGTTGTTTTAGGGAGAGTGCAGATAATAGTGGGGTAGTCCTCACTCCAAAAAAGTTATGTTCTATATAAATGGAGTGTTAAAAGGTGTAGAAAGAGTGATATGTTGCAAAAACAGATGGTATGGCAATATTGTTAGTCATTATTTTGAAGTGGAATTTTGTAGGAGGGATTTCCTGAATAGAAAAACAGAGGAAGGGTAGGATGTGTTGAAAGGAAGACTGGGATCAGAAAGGAATATGTAGAGCATGTGAGGTGAGCTGGGGGTGGGGGAGGTTGGAGGAAGGAGAGTGCTGAGAGCCAGGACTGTGGAAAATACTGATGTTGGAGTTGCAATAACAGGGACCCGTTATCTAAGGCTGCTCCCTTTTGGATTTGCTTGCTTTGGCTCATGGGGCTGACTCATCCCCTGAACTTTATCTCTTTATCTCTCTGGACTTGTGGCTGGAGGTGCATGAGATGTTACATGAGGTTTATTGCTCTGTGCAGTGGGAGAAGAGAGAAAAACAAAGTTGCCCTGACTGAGAACTCTCCAAGAGGTGTAGAACATAGTGAAGAACTATAGTGTTCTCATCAGAAGTATACAGTTTGTGAACACCTTTTGTATTGGCTACTTTCATGACAATTTGTATTATTTTTAGGTTAAGGGATGTGGAAATGTAAATAAAACAAATATCTGGTGTTCATCTTCCCAGTGTATCAATAGAAATAAACTAAAACCAGCCGGACTTCAAGCCAGAGTCTGCAGTGATGGGTGCACAAGAAAATGCATCTCTTGCTGGCTGAGTAAGATAGGTGGGCCTGCATAATGTTAGGTGCATATGTGGCAGGTTTCAAAACCAGAGCAAAACACAAATGCTGTGAAAACGCATTTCTTCAACCTGATCATCTCTTTAGTGCCAGTGGGCTTCTTGTAGCCTGCTTGCTTTTATATTACTCAGTTACTTCCATAAAAATCTTACTTATGTTGTGTAAGCTTGATTTATTGTAAGAAAACCATAGCAATATCTTGTTCTTTCCAGGTTAATTTCTGGCTTTTTCAGAATGTTGTTCTCTTACGGAAACCCCTAGGAATGCAGTGTTTTATGTTTATTAGTATTTTGGCTTCTGTAGCCATCTGACTCACAGTAAGCCATTTAATTACAGTGGCTGTCTCAATTTTACTTTTTAAAGGATGAGTGACTGCATTTTTTACTTGTAGTACCCTAATGACTAGGGATTTGGTATTTTGACAGCAGAACATGTAATGGTGAGAGGCTGAAGCTTATGCATTTGGCAATAAAGTTGTGGAGATAAAATGGTGGTGGAAAAATAACAGTAGATCAGAGTGGAGTTGGCCAGAGAAACTTGAGTAAGAAACTGATTTAGGAGAAAACCTGGTGATTTAAGATTGCATGGTAGTGCTTTTATTGTCTGAAGATACATAGTTTGGTATACAAGGGTCAGGAGAAGCACATGCAATGTTTAAAAGAGTAGTACAAAACTTGTCTGTTGTTACAGCTGCTTTGCAGAAGCCATCAGTTGAATTAAAACTTGATCATACAGTTGAATCTCAACATCAGATAATTTGATATGTTTCCAATCCAGTGGTTTGCATTTTGTTTCTTCTATATTTAGTTAATGATTTAAAATGTTTTATGGTATGCAGTATTGAGCAAGAGTTTCTTGGTCCCAGACTTTGATACAGTAACCATCACATTGCATAAATGTTGCTTTCTGAAGCCTCCTGATTTTATTTGGCTTGTGTTGTGACAAGTAAATGGTCAGGTGTGGTTACTTGTCAGTGCTTTTACACTAGAAAATCACTTAGAATTGCAGGGAAGAGGCAGGAGAGGGGAAAGGACTCATTCAGTATGTTTGCTGAGCTGAGGTGGCTTTTGGGGCATGTTTTTGGTATTCTGTTTTGTTTTGGGTTTTTTTTTTAATGAAGGTAGACTCAATCTGTTGTCCTGAAGTAATTGGGTTCTTTGTTAGCACAGTGTAATTGAGGTTTCAGCTGTTCTAGAGCTGAAAATAACTTACAGCTTCAGACTGTTTTGTGAGCTGCATATTGATGCTGTAATGAGTAACTGAGAAAGGCAGATGATTTTCTACTGGCTGTGTTCTGAATTACTGCACACACTGCAGCTTTGCAGAAGTGTGCTGTTTGGGTTCATCAGAACACTGAAACAGAATACTTCTAGTACTAGAGGTGGCATATTCCTGTGAGGATTACAGGAGGAGAAACAGATGAGGAAAAAAGAGAAAAAATAAGTCTTGGGGAATTAGAAGTCCATTCTGTCTGCATTCATGGAGGAATCTCAACTTTTTTTCCATCTAAACATACTAAAATGGTTTTTTTATTTCTTCAAATGTGAAATGATCTGTTACAGATACCAGCCATTTCTTAATGGTTCTAATCAGAACCATAGTCTTTTTGACTGACTAGAACCTGGTATAGCAGCTACAAATGTTATGATACCATTTTGAACAAAATTTTGTATGTTTAATTCAGATATGACTAATTTTTCACTTTTTTATTTTTCTTTTTATTTAAGTAATATTTGGGAAATTCTCCAGCTATTGTATTGATGTCTTTTCATTTTCTTAGAGTTTTCAGAAGAGTAGAGAAGGAATATGTGATAGGGAAATCTGTCCACTAAATCTTTGGGTCAATACCAGAGTGATTGGATATAACAGCAGTCCCATGTCATTATACTTGAGAGTATGTTTCATTTGTTAGTATGGGTTTTTTTAGGGAAAATTCAAATGTTTGGGAAAACAGTGTTTAAAAATCAGCTCAAGGATGAAATTTGTAATTAAGGATGATAATGTCATCGATACAAAAGAAATGACTTCTAGTAAACTTCTCTGGAGGTGACAGTGGTTCTTTTTTTGTGTGTGTGTTGGTTCTCTAAATATTTTTAATTATTGTTACTGGTGCCACCCAGAATCTCTCAGTATCACTTTGTTACTTCTTTCTATGATACCTAGAGTACTGGTGAAAGAGAAGGCATGTTGTGCTTTTCATAGTTGTAGTGAATTGAACCTTAATTGCAATTCCAGAAATGCTTTCCAGTTTTCTAGCCAAGGAATAAACAATCAAGTCTTAGTTGTTATTACTGTTTGAGTACTAATCAGCTACTTTTTAAGTAAAATGTTTCTTTTTTCCTTGTAGCTCTTGTATCCTTTCAATTATGTTTAATATCTTTAAAAAGTACCAAGGAGTAAAGTGGATTTTTTTAAATCAACATATGTTCTAGTAGCTGCAACGTTTAGAACAAGGAAATCTCCCAAGTTGACACTGGAGGCTAGCCACATGAAAGGACAAGGTGCCAGCTGCATGAATTATTTGTTTTTCTGGCAAATAGCTTCTGTATACACTCATCCCTAACTCAGAAGTAAATCTGGCCTGAGGTAATTTCTGCTTTCATGAGTTTGTTCAAGTTTAGTTCTGAAGTCATGAAGCATAGGTCACGTCTGTAGTGAAAATTGTTGCTCTTTGACCATTTTTGTAGTTGCACAGTGGGGTCAAAAGCTCTTTTGCTATTCAGGAATTTAATTCACATTTTAAAATAAACTCAGTTGCAACTGGACATCATTTTCTCTCATTGCCAAGCTGTATGTTGAAGTGTTTAGCTTTAAAAAGGCTTCTAAAGATCACCTCTCATGAGGTTTAGTGGTATTTCTGCATAGGCCTATTCATAGACAAAAGGCTTTACTCCAAAGAAGGATAGTGATGGTTGGAATTGTAGTTTTGTATTAGAATTTGCTCAAGCAGTTAAAAAATGTGTTTAACGAAAAAGGCAAACAGATGTTTTCTACTATTAGTAAATAATGTGATGAAAATGGAGTGATCTTTTCCAGAGAAATAAAGTGAAACAAAAGAAATTTTGGATTGAATTAAGACTCATAATTTCCATTAAGTGAAAGGAGAAAAAAAAAAAAGAAATGCAGTAGATTATGATGATTATAATTAGTATCTATTTAGAAATAGCTTGCACCTTTTTCAGTGGGGAGACACATATTTGTGTTCTGTAATTGTTTGTTAATGGAGTTCTTGATCCCCAGCTATTGGACGGTGGCAGCCATGATAACAGAATCAATGTGTCCAAAATGTCACATTTGCAGACTTTTTTTGTTAACACACCACTGTTGTAATAAACCATGTGTTAGATCTTTCTTTGTTTTAAAACAGTTTCTTAATACATGAGACATCAAAATTTCAATGGACAATTCATCAGTTGAGTGCAAGGAAATTTGTCAGTAGATGATCTGGTTGATACAGTTATATAACATCAAGACTTGATTTTTCAGTAGTATATAAGAATCACAGTTCCTATAAAACTAATGTATTTCTGGCTATCTCTAGGAATTCCATTCTTACCGTTTCTTGCTTGGTTGCTTTTTTTTTTAATACAAATGTGCTGCAGATGTTTTTATTTAGAACCGGTAATTGGAGTCCTGTGCGGTTTTTTTAATGCATAATTGTCAAGGGTAGTTACTTATTTGTAGGAGAGAATAAGGAGAACCCACAGACTCATTTGTGATTTGTGTATGAGGTTAAGTTTCTAGTTCTTTTTGGCCATAATTTTGAAGTGATTGCTATTTTTAATGCAGTCATATCTTGAGCTTTTTGTCTCCCCCACAGCTCCCTAGCATCCCTTACATCCACAGCTCCCTTACATCCCAAACAGAATTTTATACATCAAGACTTGAAAACCTGATAATTGCAAGATAAATCAAAATACTTACCATATCAAACCACTGCCCATTTAAGCAGTATCGCTGTTATTTGGTCATTACTTTGTACATTTGCATATTAGAGTTAATTTCATTTGGATTAAACTCTTGGAAAATATTATTTCCTTCAAGTTGGCCTTGCAGGATTATGCTCAAATTGAAAGCTGAGAGTAATGTGCAGAATCTTTGCAAAGACATTTGACTTTTCTTTCTTTTAATTCAGCTCCTGCAAAGAGTGGATTTTGAGTCATGTTATGAGTCATGTTGAGTTATGTTTATCACATATATAAATTGTGTGACTGCTTTTTTCTCTGAATGCCATGTATGTGATTAGTGAATGACTTTGTGCTTTAAAATATTTATTCAATTATTAATTTGGTTATTACAGATGTAGAATCAAGACCAAGGGACTGAATGACTTTTGTACAAGGTCATGGTAGATTTGAAGTGGGATTCATCCTCCTTTTCATGCCACTAGGTATTTTAATCACAAGACCATCATTTAAAATAATGATATGCACTAGTGCTTCTAAGAATTCCTCATAAGATTTGTGCCTTTATGCCATTGTATTGTGTGCAGATTTGTACAGCAACCTAATGAGCAATAGACTGGACTCAAGACATTGTAGAATATATATATTGAAAAGTCACTAAACAGAAGGTTTTATTAAAAGATTACATTTTGAGGAGCAATAAAGAAGGCCCATTTCATTAACGTTTATGCTTTTTTTATCATGTGCTAAGAAAGATTTTGAGTACTCTGTACTGACAAGTGATTTTCAAGACTCACAGCATAGCATTTTGTGCTCTGAAAATTGAAGTTTTGACTGTGCTGTGTCTCCTAATGTTTTTGAACCATATTCAAGTGCGAGTCTGCATATATGACAGTGCACTTCCACTTCCTGAAAGAACTGCTTGAAGGATAGTCCCTGACATAGTTTGGCTCACATAGTTCCTTTATTTAAAAAAAAAAAAAAAATCCTGGACAGGGAAACTTGGCAGGCAGTCATATTGGAAAATAATAAACATGCCTCTGCCAGAAGTGTTTGAATTTGTTACAGTCATCTGGTCAGGACTAGTAGCTGCTTAGAGAACTATGAATAGCAACAGTAAAGACAGAGGAACAATTTTTCTGCAGGCATAGGGTTTAAATGATGCTTATTTGGAAGACTGCCTTTGTCATCAAAGAGTTGGAAACATAGGGGTTTTTTTCTCTTAAAGTTTTTTTCCTGAAGAAATTAAGATCTGTTTATACTGCATATAATTAAAAGGTTTTGAATGTTGATTTTAGAATAGGACAGTGCAGAAACACCCCAGTGACAGCAGTGAATTATTGTTCTGGCCAAAGCCAAGAGAGAAAATAAATAGCTTTACCTGTATTTTTGTATTTCAAGGTCTTCTGGTGATTTGGATGGCAATTCTTTTCTGCTTTTTCAAGAGGAAATTTTTTAGCTCTGTAAAGGCTAGAGCCCTGGAAGTTTTAATAGTCAGCTTCTTTTTAAGCTTGCACCAGACTTATTATTATTTTCTCTCACCAGGAGGGTTTCAGGTTGTGTTCCCAGTCCACAGTCATAACTGTGGACATAACATAATACTGTGATGTAGCAGTCACCTGTGTGAGAAGTTCTGCTGGGTCTGTGCTTTGCTGTTGATTCACTTCATATCAAAAGTAAAATAAGTACATTCAAGTTAATTGACTTGGATTCCAAATAATCAGTGAAGTGTTGGAACCAACTATATAAAATATTTTTTAAGCAAAGATTTTTCATTCTGATTACAGTCCATTTCCTCCAGTTGTCCAATTGTTTGAATGCCCACTGGAAAAGTAAGAGCAGTCTCATGGTTAGGGTGCTGGAGTTCAGATTTTGTTTTTTTCTGTCAGTTTCCTGTGAGGCTTTGGAAAATGCTTCTAATATCTATACAAATATAAGTAGAAGTAAAGTCCTAATTTATAAACAGACACAGTACTGCACTGGTAATCTAACCTGAATAATTTGAATCTACATTGTCCTGTTTCCACCTTTTGGTCTAATTGCAAATAAGAAAATGTGTTCTTTATTTCATTGTCCTGAACTTTGCTATCGGTACTTCCAGGTTCTTCTGTTTTGCATGCCTGAGCGAGTTCAAGTGTGTCAGTTGTTTCATAAACTCATTATTAATAATTTCATCATTAATGTTCAAAGGATTGAGTTAAACCTTTCTCTCAAAAGGACCAGGAGCTGGGACAATGAAATAAATATCATTGTCTAGAATAGAAGTGAAACCATTAATATTGGAAATAAAATGCACATAATTTCAAATCCGATACATGAGAATGGGAAAATTTCTGTTCTATGGTACTGATGTTCTCAAGAGATTTTTCTAGACTGGAACTGGGGCCTCTAGTTAAGCAGTGCTCGTTGCTTTACAAAACTTTTCATCCTGAGAAATGTTTTACTTCTTTTTTAAAGGAGCAAGAGATGATGGCAATTTTATACTTCAGCAACCTAAAACCATTTACTAATCAGTAATCTTTACAGACTGTGAGTTAACTGCAACAATAACTGTCTGACAGACCTCAGGGACAAAAAACACCTGGAGCTGTGATTCCTCAGTGTACTTCTGAACTTCGTGTATACTTCATCTGTCTCCTGATACAAGGTCATTAGTGTGAAGTTGTTGCGTGGCTTCAGGAACATGGTCTTTCTTTTTAAATCTTGGAAACGTAAATAGTAGCTTCTGAGGAAGACTCTTAAGTGCTCATTTAAGGTGTGTCTTCACTAAGCAATTTTCAGTAGTGCTTCTTTGGTTCTTCTCCAAAAGTGTATCATATAGTTTAACAACCTACCTGTATTTTCAGATTTGGTCAGGCTTACTGATTTTAGGAAAAATCACAGATTGGAGTTCGAGCATGCTTCTTACTCAAGCTTGTTGTGACTATGCAGCTAAAATTATTTTGGGGGCTTGTAGTCCTGTAGTCCTCTGTCTGTAGTTGTTCTCAAGGGTCATGTAAACTGACAGTCTGTGCTGGTAAATGCTCTTAGAGGATCTTAGCATGAAAAGTAGTGATGCCTTAGGTTTTAGCTTTTATGTTTTCCAGATTCTGTACTGCTTTAGTGTGTAGTTCTGAGCTTCATATTAAGGGATGGGAAGCTTTCTTCACAGCGTAGGTAGACAAAACAATTCCTTTTCTAGCTTGGGACCGAGGACAACTGATCCAAATTTCAAGCCCAAGCGCGTAAACAGTGTGGACTGAAGAGAGAAAAAACAAGAAGGATGGGACTTCATAACCTAAAGCTATAATCGAACAATTAACTCCAATATGCTAATGGACCAGAACTTGTAAAAGCGTGACCGGTTGGCCATTTCTGTGACCATTTTGGTTCATCTTGGGTGTAACCCTGGCTGGGCCCTTGTACTGCCCAAGGTGTATCCATTGAGGCCTTTTAATAAATACCTGCTTTATTCTTTAACTCTGTCTAGTCTCTGTTCTAGGTCAGCCTTGACAAGGCATCAGTAGAACATACCACTAGAGGTACATGGATGAACAAAGAGTAGTGAAGATGCAGAGGCACTAACTGGTGTTTTAAAAACACCTGCTAGGTATATCTGAACACATGTGAATAAAGCAAAAGCTGTTTTTGAAGAGATGAAGACTGTTGCTTCTCTGACAATAAAAAGAAAAATAGGTTCAGTAGTTTGTAGTTCTCTTTGTTTTCTTTTATGGCTAACTTCTGCTATTCCATTCGTTGTAGCACGGGGAAACAATGGTTCAAGAAGGTTACCATATGTGTATTCTGCCACCAGCTGAAATACAGACCTAATAATAAATGCTTGTTTTATAAGCATTGGGTAAAAAACAGTGAATCCAGTACAGAAAGCTAACTAGTATGGAATAAACTGGTTTCAAAGATTTAATCATTTAATCAAAAATATTAAAAACACATGAAATTACCTTTCATAGGTAATCTGTAGTGTTATTTGCGAGTTTTACCTGTTAGTGTGGTAAGGAGACTTTATCCTGTTTACTCACTAAGTGTACAGTGTCCTGAGAGTTCTGTCCTGTCCACATTGCTTCCACTTTTGGCTAATATTTAATCATAGACTCTCCAGCATGCTTTTTGTTGTTTTGGTTTTTTCATATGTGTACTAGCCCTGCTTTTGTATGAAAACCCTTAGTCTACGTGGAGCTTTCGTTAATGCAGTGAGATGTCTGTATTTGGTTTGGATGTTGCTATTCTAGTTACCAGGTTCTACTGAGGAGCTTAATTAAGTCCTCTGAGTGTCTTAAATGTAGATGGCCTCCATCCTATTACTAAAATATGCAGCTTTTAAACAGATTACAGATCAGAACTGAGGATTTACTTTGATGCAACTGGATAATGATGATTTTCTTAGTGCATTGGAAATGCAAGTTCTTTGTGTTCTTTAAGCATTCCTGTTGCTTTTGATGATCCATTCAACTCAAAGGCTTAATGTAGTAATATGTGAAATTTTTATATTAAGCTTGCATAGGTATTTGATACCTTTTTCTAAACATGGTAATTAGTAGACATAGATTTTCAAAAGCTGAATCAATAAAGTTCTGTTAGTGCAACTTTGTATACAGTTTTGTATAATACATGCTGTTCCTTGCCATCTTCAATTTAAGAATTTTTTTGCAAAGTCAAACTTCTAAGAATAATTGCAGCAATTCCAGGGGACATAAAAGAAAGCTTCTTGGGATCCCTTGTTCTGTGATTTGTCATTTTGGCTTTGTTTTCAAATGAGAACCAGTTCTGTAGTTGTAGTTGCAAGGAAACATTCAACACCAAAACTAAGTCAATGTAATTGACTAGAGCTGTCAGAGAGCCAGAAACAATAGCTCTTAAAACTACACCAAAGTGAGTGGGAATAGTGGTGGTCTGGAATGTCAGAGTACTTCACTGTTTGATTGTTCATTGAGCTCTAGAAAGTAATACCATGTTTAAGTGCATGTTACTTGCATTCTGAAAAATGTAGAGCCAGGACAAGCTGATAATTAATAAAATGAGTAGAAGAGCATACATGAATATTAAACTGAACACAGCAAACTTGCAGATTTAGAATCTCTTTTTTGAAGCAAATTCTGTGAAACTTTAGGCTTGCCAATATAATTAATGTCAAGCTGGGATACTTCATACACATGATAATTAATTATATTTATTTTCTTGAAGGGAAACTGCCCCACTGCTTTTTCTTTGGTTTCATTTTTGTTGGGCTAAGGGCTAACTGTGGTTGTGATTGGGTGGGTTAAACATTTATTAAAATACTTTTGTGTAGAAATTGGAGTCAAATGGAGAAAAAAAAAGAACCCTTAACTAAAGCACTAGACATTGCCACAGACCACCTGCTTTAGATGACTCTGCTTTGAGCAGGGAGGTTGGACTAGGTGGTGTCCAGGGTGCCTTCCAACCTCAACTGGTCTGCCAATCTGTTACATGACAGAAAAATTGCATTTAATATACCTACATTAAAAAAATGGGTTTATCTAACTAGTTTATATTTCAGATATTCTTTTTTGTTTTGTTGAAATATTTTATCTCATTCTGTTGTCTTGAATTAGAAGAAAGAGTACTTAAGTAATTTTTATGTGGTATTTATTAACGGAGCTCTTTTCAGTTCTGAAGGAATATCATCTATATATATCAATTTCATCAAACTTAAAATACTTGTTTTGCACCTACTTGAGAGAAATGGTGTATGTCACAAAATGTATTTAGAAAAGCTTTGTAATTCTAGGTCACTTACTTCACCATTTCCATGGTTTGATTTTCTTCTAATGTCTTCATGAAACCACCACACACTGACATATAATGTGATTCCCTAAAAATTGAAGTGTAATAGTTATCCTATTTGGATAAAGGAGCATGATTTCATCCAGGTGATATAAGGGAGAAGCTCAGTACAACTAACAGAGATGCACTCTAGTTGCTCATGATGCAGCTTTACAGACTCCTAAGAGCTGAGTTTCAGGAGAGACACGATATTAAGTGAGTAGGTGATTAAATCTTCAATCATGGAACAAAGGCAAACAGCCAACACTTAGTAAAATTTGCATAGTTCAGATTAGGTTGCATTTGATTGTTGGCATTTAACAGCGCACTTAGCATGCAGAGTATCCCTTCAGAAGATATAATTTGTTAGCTTTGGTGGTCAAAATGAGTAAAATTAAACTAGGAATACTGCAACACAAGTGAAAAGGAGAAAAAAAGGAAGTAAGTAAATAAATCTGAGTTTGACAGAGCTTTTTTAGTCCCACAAGTAAAATTTTAGAATGCAGACATTTCAACCAGAGTGCTCCTTGTTTGAACAAATACACCCACATGCTCTAAGTACTGTATATATAGATAAAATGTATGTAGTTAGAAATGTTACTGTGCTTTTAATATACAATGTATCTTGTTTTCATTTAGCCTGGTTTTGAGCTCTGTGGTAAACATACTCTTGCATATTTTTGCATATTTCTTTGGTATTCTTATTGATACACTTTTAGGTTTTTATTCTTGTACTGTTTGTTTAATTTCTTCTTCCTTAGCTGTATGCCATGACGTACAAGCATACTGACTCTTTCTGGTCTGTTAAACAATATCCCTTATAACTGTAGTAAAACTTTAATATTAAAGTAATTCATTGAGAGTAGAGGACACAGGAGAGCTGCTTGAGAATTTTTTATTTTAATTCTCGCTGCAATTTAAAATACAAGGTAAAAGTTTTCTGATAACCTGATATCACCTGATACCATATGCTTTCATTTGTTTTGAATTATATGTGGTTGCAGAGTAAGAGCTGGAGCTTGGTCTTTAGAAACGTTCAATAACTTTGGAGGCTTCATCTCTTTAAGGAGCATAAATATTTCACATGAGAAGCTACTGATTATAATACTTATTTACAATAAACTATTTTAGTGCAAGTTGATCATGCAATTAATTTGTATAAGTAACATGTAATATTCATAGAATTCAAGAAAAATAAAGAATAGCAGCAGTCATACATAGTTATGTAGATCACTTGGTAGAGTTTGAGTGTTCAGACAAAGTGGGGTGTTGTATATAAGAACAAAGAATGTAAACAAAGTCCATGGTATGGAAAACAGGGACTGTGAAAAGAATTCCAGGTCATTGCGGACAAGCGGCTGAATGAGTATTGGTATGATGCTGAAAGGGCTAATGTCAGTTTTGGATACAACAGAATGCATTTGTGAAGCAGATGTGCTAAACAGTGTGACTCTGTGGCAATGCATTTTAAATTATGTAGGAAAAATATAGGAGGCTTGGAAGAATGCTCAAAACTTTTTTTTTCACTCTCTAGAGGATATTAAGATAAACTTTTATTAGATGGTATCAGAAGCTTATGAAGAAGTGATGCGTTCTAGTTTAGTAAGAAAACCACAGGAAAAAAATACCTGAAATTCAGGCTAGTCAAATTCGAACAAACACGTAAGCAATGAAGAATTCTAGAGAGAGGAATTTAAAGATTTCTGAGCTGCCTGTTAGAAGAGTGGTAGCCACGTCTTCTCCTAAAGATAAATACAGATCTTTCTAGAATGGCTGCTTTTGTCATGTAAGCCACTGGACAACCAGGTCTGTAATGTCCTGAAATATAGACAAATTGAAGAAGTCTTCCCCCATAACTTAGAAAAAAAGAGCATTAAATATCGGTCCACTGCATCAACATGATTTAGTTCTGTATCAGTGCAGGGTTGCTTCTGGTTGGGAAATAATGCTTGTAGTTCAGTCTTGGCGATGTGGAGTACTAGCTACAGGTGTGAGAAGTAGAAAAATTTGAGTTCCAGCTGCCCATTAGGCTCCTTGTGTTATTTCAGAGTTCACTGCCCTGTGCAGATCTGAGCTGTGTGTAAACAGCTGACTCCAAATACTGGGAGTTTAGATAAAATCTATGGGTAGGATTGTGCTTTCTCTATCTCGGAGCTCATGAGAGAGCTCACTAGCTTTGCAGCACCACTTTAATGGTGTTACCCTGTAGTAACAGCTATGCAAACTGTCATAGCAGGAGCAGCTGATATGCTGTAAATTTATGTGCTGGTTCAACCTGCTGTAACTTGTGCATGTGCTCATACTTCCAGGGATGACAGGCAAAACATCCTGCCTGTGCTTTCAAAGCATTTGAGCAATCCGTTATAGTGTCTTCAGCTGGTGTCACTGCCACAATGGAATCAGAATTTGAAACTAAATGTAACTTTTCCATGAAATGTGTCCATGGATAATCTGGATCTCTCTCTGCCATTTTCTTACTATGGGAGAGGGAGATTAGAGTGTCATAGAGCAGAGGCCTTGGGTGTCTTCCAAAAGCAGCTGTTAAATCCATAATTTGAGTAAATTTTAGCTTGATAAGCCAGTTTTTGAGATGTGCTTGTTGTTAGGAATGTATCTGATTAATAATTCAGCATGTCCAGGATTGGATTCTTCCAGCTGCTTGTGACCCAAGACAGGATGCCAGTACTGAGTGCTCTCGCACGTGGTTCAGGGCATGAAGGGCAAATGGCTTCTACCTCCTGTCTGCTCTTTCCGGTTCTAAGAGAGAATCCTGTAGTGAACGCATAAAAATATTTATAAAATACAGGTGATGTGTCTAGAATTTATTTGCTACTTGATTCTTTCTCTCTTTCAAACAGGATAAGCCGTGTATGGTAGCATTTTGGCCAGTTGCAAAAGCAGAGTGTTTGGGTTCATAGGATCATTTGGCTTTACTACTTATCCATTATTGCTAAACATTTCTGATGCTTATTGTATTTTCTCAGATGCTATGTTCTCGTTTCCTTTGTGTGAGGAAACTCTCCTCCAGAAGGATGTAAATGACACAGGAGACACCTTTTCAGGTAGTGCTTGATCTGGTTAGATCTACTGAAAGATCAGGCAAGTGCATCAGCATGATAAAGCCACTGTTTTAGTAAATACAAGTGTAGTTTGGCAAGCCCACTCTGTTTTTATTCTAGCAGATAAAAAGTAACACTGTAAAAAGCAGCTTCAGGAGAGCACAGCATCAGGCCAGATGTGGTTTGCTTCTGTACTGCGTGAAATAGAAAGAGAAAGCCTCTACTGTTCTTTTCTAAAGCAATTGTATTTTTGTTCCTGTTAGTGTTAAGCACTTCACCATCAGGTGTTCTGATCATCACAGTATTCTTTGAAATGGTTATCTTTATTTCTTGACAGATTGAGTCATTTATGGCAATACAAGTATTTCACTGGTATTGATTTGATTTACAGCATTGGGAGACCTTCCTGGCATTGCCATTGCCCGTGTCTCTTTTTGAGCGCCTGAGTGCTCATTGCAAAATATGGCTCAGTATTGTTTTGGAAACAAATGTTTCCAAGTAGTCAGACCCATCCACTGAAAGAAGCTTCCATGCCTTTGGAGATTTCTTACCTCAGTCATACTTTGCACAACCCATATTGATGAAATACAAGTCAGAATGAATCACTGGAGAATTTTCAAGGGGAATTGAGAGATAATTGTTGTAGAAGGAGCAGCTGACAATCATCACATTTAGCGCAGCATCCTCACCAGTCACAGAAGGATTTGGTCTCTTCTAGGCAGCGGGCTTCATTTGTTGAAAGTAGATGTCCTTCACTGAATTATTAATCGAATTCAGTATTATTCATTTATGTCCATCACAGGGTAACCACTCCAGCTTGAGTGAATATTGTCCTGGTTGAAATCCAGTTTTTAAAAGGAGAACGAAGAAAGGAAGACAGTGTTTTTCAGATCACTACTTTCTGGCAAGTGCAGCTGTGGACTTAGTTGAGAGGACTTTATACTCTTTAGTGGCAAACTGTCAAGCACTCTGCATTGTACAGAGTACAACAAAAAAATTCTTATAAAGCTTAATAGCATAGAATTAATATTATTTACTTGGCAGTGTAAGTTGCATTTCATGTTTCTGGTTTAACATCACTGGCTTTGATTATTTAAGCTGACATGCTTCTAACAAGACTTTAAGGAGATGATATCCATTGACCATTCCTCTGTTTAAGAAAAGCAGTGAAATGTATAATTTAATTTAAAATTTTACAAATATCACGAAGATATGGTTCTCTTTGTGCATTTATGTGGGTTTTGTGCTTTTTTTGCTTTGTGTTACACATTGCTGTAAAGTTTCATCTTGGATGGTAATAGGAGGAAACCTAATTTATCTGGCGACTCTAACGGGTAAAAAAGTAAGGAAACTTCTAGAACATGGTAGAAAATACTGGATGTTTCTTAGAAACTGTGGTAACAGCTTGAAATTTCCTCCAACTTATTCAAATTTGAGTGCATATAACACGCCCTTGTAAAATGTATTTCTAAATTTACATGGCAGGGAATAGTTTTTTGCTTTCATGCTGTTTCTGGAAGTAGCTGTTTGTGCCCCTGAAACACTGGAGAGATGTTGTCTATGAAACTGCTGTTTTAATGTAGGATGAATTACCTGTTGAAGGGGTCCAATCTGCTGCTAGTCCCCTTTGAAGCAGTATGATGCTTAACTCATTAGACTGCATGAATCTCATGCTTTTAAAAAAAGGGTAGGTCTCTGACCAAGAAAAAAGATCCATCTGATTCATAGTAGCTCTGTTCTTCTGAGTATTCGACACATGGTAGTAAAATACTTTTATTTTTCCCCTCCCTCTCTTCAGGGAACAGCAGTACAGAAGCATCTTTATATAGTCAATGTTACCACAAAGTATGTGATACAAGTTTTGGATTGAAGTACACATAGTGAAATGAGTCCAGATAGGGAAGTGCAAATGAAGAGCCTCACACATACAGACAGGATTCATGGGCCCTGAAATACAGACAGGTAACAAGACAGCTCGTGTTGTTTAAACATGGTGTGATAACTACATAAAGAGTAGTGATTTTACCCATGTACTGTCTTGAGCCTGCATATTTTTGCAGTGATTCTTCTTTTGCTCAAATAATTTACTTGGGAGAAGGAATGTTTTAAAAATCATTTTGACTGTATTAGCTCCATTTGAAGTTAGACAGTCTCTTATTATATGTGGTTCCATTAGAAAAAGGAAAGTTACTTTATGCATGTTTATAGTGTACACATGGGGCTTGTCTGCACAATTTTTTTATAAGCAATGAGCTACAAATTGCACTTTTAAGCACTTTTTTAAACTAGAATAAAGGTACTTTAGAAATAGCCTGTTTTGTAATACACATCCCTAGAGCTATATATCTTACAGTTGAGTGCAGATGTTAATTATTAGTTGGTTAACCCCAAACTTCTTTGGAGCAAAAATGTAAACCTGGTCACATGGCAAACCACAGTGTTGATTTCTGTCATCAGTACTTCTTAAAAGTTTTCTTAACAATAGTCTTACTTCTTTCTGAATGTTTAAGTAAATTTGCATTCTTTTACGTGCCTAACTGTACAGATTGTGCTGGGTGTGTCTTGAATCCCATATTGGGTTTATTCCAATTAGCTTGCTTTTATTCCACTTTTTTTAAGCGATTTGATAAATCTTAATTCTGACATAGTAACTTTGTGCAGATTTGTTTGAATCTCCAGTGCTGAGCCAATTTCTTCTGCTACAATTTCTTTGTGAACTTTTAGGCATATTTGTCTTCCTTACATAGATCTTTATTTATAAGTAGAATTACCAAAACTGGCATTGTTTCACTTGTGGTGGAAAGACAATTTATTGCTGTATGACACTGTCATGTTTTCATTCTCTTTGTTTTAATCAGTTTGGGAATCAGAGCTGTATTCTGACTAGTAGCTACGCAGTAAATCTGTCTTAAAATGATGCATTTCAAACTGTACTGATTTTTATTAATTTCTGGTATATTGTGATCCCGTAGCCTTACAGTGTGAACACATGATTTCACATTGGTCTCTCATTCTGCCCATTTATGTTGTCCAGCAAATAACTGCAAAGTATATAAAACTTTACTGGTACATATTGTGAACACCACCACCACCTTTTTTTTTTTAGTGTGAAAAAGGGCAGAAATGTGACCATTCAATATCCACTGTCCTAACTCTGATACAGTTATAGTAGCATTAATAAAATTGCTCTAGTTTTAGAAATACTTCATTTGTTTTACACTCCAGATTAATTAGTTCTTTTTCTCCACATGAAACTCAAGTCATGTGATGTGGTTTACAAGTGACAAGAATAATAGGATTTGTGTCTTGAAAATGTAGAACAAATCCTTTTCTAAGTGTTTGGAAGTTACTTGCTTTCTCAGTCTAGTTTGCCAAAAATACTGTAAAATACTTTCTGTCCAGCTTCTTTTAGAAGTAAGAAACATTTAGAGATGTTGTTTGCTTAAATACATTAGAGCAGTTAGTTAACTGGTATTTTCTTGTATTTGCAGAAAATAATTGCTTTTAATCTCTCCGTGGAAGGGGCACAACATAAACGCTATATGGGTGTACCAGCCATTCTTTCCCTCTTGTGACAATGTGGCAGGACAGGATTTTTTTTCTCTTTGCTTTTAAAGTAGCTAACAATTAGATTATAGTTTAGAATGCTGTATATGCTGTCTATTAGCCAATATTGATACTGTATGAAACAAGAAGTGTGCACAACTGCCCTGTGTGGTTTTGTGTCTTTGTGTGCTGGCATGGTAGTTGTGCAGTTATGGTGAACTGGGGAACTGATATGTGTTGAAAGGGTAATTGTTTTGCAGGGTGAGTTTTTAGCCAGGTCAGTGTTCCAGCTCAGTTCCTAGTGCAGATTTCCACAGTCCTGTTCAGTCTCAAAAGAGAAATGGAGAGCAGGAGCAAGACCAGATGACCTGGACAGCTTAGATTTCCTCTGATTTTGTCTCTACTGTACAGCCAAATTGCTTTTTCTAAAGAATGACCTCTCAATGTTATTTCTCTCTGTATAAACACCTGGAAGATGTTTTTGTATTGAAATGCATGGATTACAAAGAAGATTTTGAGATTGGTTTTTTTGTTGTTTCCTTATGCTGTATTTTGTTTTTTTTTCTTTCCCTTACCTTTCTTAGAGAAATAAAAGAACAAAAATTGAATTGTGAGGAACATGTATAATGAGTTCCCAGGTTTGTAAAACTGTGTGTTATTTCACTTCTTCCTAGGTATTGTTAAGGTTAAAAATGGGTGGGGGAAAGAAGGCAATATCTAAACATTGAAATGTTTTCCATTCAGTTCACTGTAATCTGAAAACTCAAAGACCTAAATGGACAGTTATATATGCTAGGTTCAAGTATGCTTTAATATATCTGTTTTAAAAATCTACTTTAAAATGTAATAACTTACAACATGCTTATATTTCAAAAGTAATTCACAGGTAATATTTAAATAAATTTGACATTTAAATTTAGGAGAAAAAAAAGACCAGTAAGCAAGTTTTTTACCTCTAACTCAAATGAATCTGTGCACCTTTATAATGTAGCGTCTCGTGTGCCGGTGTGAGAAGCAAATCTTTAGTACTTCAGCTGTACTATTTGCAACAAAACTCCATTCATAATCTCACCTTTTCATACGCTTTCTGAAGTTGGTGTGTGCAGATGCTGAACATGCAGTACTTTCATAAAACTGGTTTTAGATGAAAGTTCATAGGGAATCTAGTACATTATTCATTCCAGCCACAAGGTGACTTGTGCAGTTGTTGCTCTTATAGAGCTGGAATTAAATGAGAAAGTATATTTTCACCACAAAGGACAGCATACAGCAGTAGCTGAATCAAAAGTGGTTTGTTTGCCAGGTTTGCTCTTTTTGGCCTGGGCTGATCTTGACTGAGAAGGTTAAATAGTGTGATAGATGTCACTTGTGCTGAGGCCAGATGTCTGTCAGTTTGTGTTTGGTAGAGAGTTGTTCTCAGAACTGATATGTAAGAGCTGATGTTATTCCTATAATAGCAAAGCCTGTGTGTTATGATACCATTAATATTTTTTTTGTTCTGTGTGTTCTGGTAATATGTTGCAGTTTTCTGTAGGAATTTTGTGACTAAGCAGCAGCCTTGAATTTCATTCAATTGATGCTTTCATCTTCAACACGTTTACCTTTTATGTATCTCAAACTTTTTCATTATTCAGTGTCTTAGTGTTAATTGGATTGCTTCTTTATAATTTTTATCAAATTGTAGTAAATCATTGGAGGTTTAACCTGAAATACGAGCTACACCTAAGCAATAAATGAGAAATATGGCTTTATAGAGCTTTGGAAATACCAACATGAATTTTGATACAGACATTTGGTCCTTCTGTGACCTGAGACAAGGAACAAATTACCTTAGATCTTGATCTAGATTAGCAACGTCTGTCAAGTGGCATCTACTGGTCAATTCAAATTGGTTTTTCACCTTCAGAGAACCACAGAATGGTTTGGTTTGGAAGGGACCTTTAAAGGTAATTTAGTCTAACCCTCTTGCAATGAACAAGGACATCTTCAGTCTTCAGAGCTGCCAAATTTTAACTAGTTCCCCTCCCATCTCATCTTTTCCTCATCTGCCGTAGGAGTTCTAGAGTCCCTCTTTATCAGTGCTGCATATAAATTATTTGTTAAAAGAACACCAGGGTTGCAGTCACTAAAAATAGTGAAAATATGCCAGAAGTATTTTCCTTTGTGTGAAACATTAGGATGATTTTCAATAACATGATAAAATACTATATTTTCTCATTTTCCCTAGCAATTAGCACAAGGTGCTCAGTGACTCTAAACAATTACTCAGTATGTAGGCATAATCTTTTTCATCATTCCCAGTCAAAAATTCAATCCAAATTACATATTCACTCTGAGAAGGTTTTTTCCTCTCAGAAATTTTAAAATATTTTTATATTTATTATTTTATATTTTTGTTTATAAATTTTAATTATATTTATAATTTTATATTTTTAATATAGTATTTTATATAATATAGTAGTTATAATTTTTTTAAGTTATCTGCAAGTCTGAGCTGTGGTAATGATAGTAACTTGTATATGAAAAACTGGGATTACAAAATGAAAATACTAGATTTTAATTTTTTTAAGGTTTTGTGGGGTTTCAACGGAAAGTATTATGGTTTAAGTTTCTGTAACATTAGAGTGCTTAATGATTTAATTAAGCATAGAACTACTTTGCTGTTTTCTAAACCATTTGAACTGTCTCAGTGTAATAAAGGCTCCTCTGCCTTTTTAACATATGACCTACTCAGCATCACAATAAAAATTCCGAGGGAGAGGTGGGAATGCTATCTGTTTACTACAGTGGTATTCATCTGCCTCGATGATGAACCTTTCTGTATGCATTGGTGTCTGCTTCGTCGGCATAAATTTCTGACTGCTATGGCAAATGAGATATGCATTATGCAAGTAAATCATTCAGCATGTTGTTCTGACTTGCAGATTCCAGGTCTTTACTCTGTATCATGTGTTGCTAGGGTTTTGTGAGAGAGTCAGTATCAGTTGTACAAATACACTTTAATAATATATGTGAAGAGTCAAGGGCTTAACTAGTAGCACTTTGTTCTGGCACTTACTAGGATTTCTGTCAGTAGATTGGCCCTATTCTCCTCCAACACCAACACCTCCCACTCTGTGGTTTTTTTTAATCTCTGTTTATCGTTTTGTGCCCCCTCTTCATGCAGAGTGAATTTTCTTTTGGTTGTGTAATGTGGTGGTGGTGGTTTTTAGGGGATTTTATTTGGTTTTTTGTTGTTTTTTGTGCTCACTGGATACCAGCAGTAGGGCTACTGAGAACCTAGGGAGGGGGAATCTTTGTATTTTAATGCAGTTATTTTGCTATTGATGCACACTTTATTAATGTTATTAGACGAAACCATAGAAAAAAATCACATTATTGTTCAAATATTATTTTTATTGAAAAACTTGTGTAGTATCTCAGTCACAAAGGATATAGTCTTAAGCTGCACCACGGGAGGTTTAGGTTGGACATTAGGATGAAATTTCTTTACAGAAGCGGGGGCTGGTTGAGCACTGCAAATGGGCTGCCTAGGGTGATGGAGGAGTCACTGACCTTGGAGGTGTTTAAGGAAAGGCTGGATGTGGCACTCAGTGCCATGGTTTAGTTGACGTGGTGGTGTTTGGTCATAGATTGGACTTGATCTGGGAGGTCTTTTCCAACCTAATTCTGTGATTCTGTGACACTGCCTTTGTATCACTGCTATCATAGATTTGGGGAAAGGGAGAAATGGTTGTAAGAGACAATTCAGATTTGAACAGAGCAGTGGAGAGATTAAGTAATCCTTCAGCATATTTTGACATTAGCTTAAAATGTGAAACTAGATTGCTGGCGGATTTTTTGAGGGAGACCCTTTGTTTTCAGTGCAGAAAGGTAGTCACTAGTTAGTTGTGCTGTGCACAGAATTTCAGCAATTTAAAATATAATAACCAGTGAGATGACCTTGTAAAATAGGAGTATTTGGACTGGGTGACACTACATCTGTGTTAGATACTTCTGAGTAACACTTCAAAACGTTTCTTAAAGAATGCAGATACTGCTATAAATACATGGCCTTGACAAGTGAGCCATCCAGTCTACCCAGTCTTTACAGCTGCTCTGAAGGTTGTTGAGTATATACAAGACAACCACGTGAAATGATCCGTACAAGGCAAGCAGTCTTTGGATACGCACTTTGTGTAAAGTGCTCAGATGTTTAAATTGTTTTGCTGTAGCACTGAAACAGGAAAAGATTTTGTAGTTCTAATCATGAGAAGAAGTAGAACAGTGTGTGTGTTCTCAATTAATGATGGTAACAAGCCTAGGATAAGGATACTACAAAGTCTGGGCATTCTTTGCAGAAACAAAGGCCTAGAGCAGGCAAATAGCCATGAAACCCTTCCAGTGCTGCCAAAAGACACTAGACTTTACAGAAGATGAAAAGAGGGGGATGGATGCCTGATTCAGGGTGAGGAAGGAAAGTAGTATGTCAAAAATAACACTGAAATAGGAAGTAAGATACTTAATAGTATTGCAAAATGCGTAGAATAAAATAGTAGCATTGGCTGTATTACTGAAAGAGCATTCATTTACATATTTTGTAAAATCTGAACGAAGCTGGCATAAAAAGATCACATTTAAAGAATGACAAATGCTGTGCCTGCATTTAGCATCTATTGACTTCAGTCATACTTTAGTGGATGTTAAGGTCATTTGTTTGGAAATGAGTCAGTAAAGACCCTGCTTGTTAGTACCCACAGCTGAGAGTGTGGCAGACACCTGAGGACTGTATTTGCAGTAGAAGACAAAAAGCTAAAATGTAGATTCTTTTCAAATACCATAGGAAAAGTCCAAAAAGAGCTAGTTTGATTTACTTCTGGTTTCAAGGACTTTTTTTCTTCTATAAGATTCTTACACTGCTGTGTCTTTTGTAAAGCAAGGAGGCTATCTAATATATTGACAGGCAAAATAAAATAAAACATTACTGTAGTGTGATTTCCATATACTGTGCTCGTTAGTGTGACACAGGAAAACAATTTTTAAAAAGAAAACAATTTTTAAAAATACTGGAAAATGCTGTAATCTGAATTTTTCCTAATGCTGCTGTTGTTCCCACTGTTTAAAACTCTTGTATTTGCACTTGCACAGTACCTCTCAAGTTGATCCTGAGTATCTGTTGATGATAAGTAAAATTATTGAACAACAAGGTTAAAAATTATATGAACGAAAAGTGGGTGGTAACATTTTTGTGTGTGTGTGTGATATAAACTTTAAAATTGCTCAGGATTTACAGTTCTGTTAGATAAATCAGGATTCAGACAACCAGTTTTCAAGAATATGATACCTCTAAGTCATGTATGGAACCGCTCCCTCTCTAACTGTGTTAGAGAATTGAGTTTGGCTGAGGATGGGTTTTCATGGCACACCAAGTGCTGCTGTTACCAGATGAAAATTGTTTCCCTTGTATAGCTGCTTGAAAGATCCTGTCATGAGAATCTTTAGGAAAAAATATAATAAGGATTTGAGGTATGTGCAATCTCAGCTTGAGAAGTTTCAATGGATTTAGAACATTTTATCTTTCTGTCTGCTTGCTGTAGTTTCTCCCCCACATGGAAATGTCTTGAATGTTCTGCACCTTCATGCACAACCTTTTTTGGAAGACTCATGAACAGGCATATCTTTCACTAATATGTTTTTAAGTAGATTTGTTGTAAAGGATAATACTGTCTCCCACATGGTTTAATTATATATCAACACAACAAACAGACAGTATTTATATCATTACATCATTTAATGTAAGCAGTGGTAATAGGATTACTTTATTTTGTCAAGTTTGTGGTTAATTATATTGATGTTGCATTGAAAGGTTTTGTTACTTTGGTGATTGAGGCTGTATATTGTTTTTATTAAGTTAAATCAGGTAGACTGAAACTTCTATTCTGAGTAAGGGCTTAAAGCAGAGATTTGCAGCTGTAACACCCTCTGAAGTTTTCTGGTGCAGGTAGAGATCACAAGGTAGAAGATAGGGGGGTCTACTAATGCTAAGACTTGCTTTATTTTGTTACCTTTACTGTCTGACATAGGTAGTATGTTTTAGAGGTTGACATCCAGAGGATCATTTTTGTTAAGTGGTGTGTGCTGAGCCAGACTTGCCCAACAGCAAAATTCCCATCTAGCTGCTTGCTTGTGCAACCCACCACCCCCAGTCTGGTAATGCAAGGGGATAAAATAGGTTGAGATAACAGCAGGGAAATTGCTTACCAATTACCATTGCAGGCAAAACAAACTCTGTTTGTGAAAAAATAGCTGATTAATTGCCAACTAAAATTGATTCAGGTAGTGAGAAACAAACTTAAAACGCACACCTTTCCTCCCCTTCCTCCAGGCTCAGCTCTGTTTCTCACATACCCTACCCTTGCCATGCAAGCTCACACAGAGAATGGCAGGGGGGTTTTAGCCAGTACAGAAAGGTGTCTCTCTGCCTTCTTCCTCATCATGTCTTTGCTCTGATGTTGGCTCTCCATGGGCTTCAGTTTCTTCAGGAATATCCTTGTGCTCCACTGTGGTATCCTCCATGGGCGGCAGGGGATATCTGCTATTCCATGGAGATGTTCCTCCTCCACTTTCCTCTGACTCTGGTGTTCCCTTTCTTAAACATGTTCTCCCAGAAAGTGTCCCCAGCTTGGCTGAGGGACTCAGCTGTGCTCTGCACTGTCTGTTGGGTCTGGCTGTGTCCTGCACAGGGCAGCCTCTGGCTCTGTCCTGCACAGCAACCTCTTCTCTGCCAACCGCTTGCCGCATAAACCTGGAACACAGAGTTAGTAAGATATTAAGAACACAGTTATTTCCTGGGTCATGAAATTCTGTCCCCTACTATTACTGTCACACACCATGTCATTTCAAAAGCTTACACAGAAATTTGGAAGGTGTCTGTAGTAAGGAAGTACTTCCTAGTAAGTTGCTGCTTGTCCAAAAATTGTAAGCCTAAAACATAAAAAAGATGTTAAGAATTCCTTTAATGAAATAAAAGGGTAAGTGTGATAAGAAGTACCAAGTGTTGCAAATTTGCTTATGGGTAGCCTAAGAGCAGTGCTTGTATTTGTGAAGCACATCCTCTAGATTTCATCAGCTTGAGGAGTGGGCTGAAATGACAGTTACCAGCAAGTAAGAGATCTTAATGCAAATACAAAACCAAAAATTTCAAGAAATATTTATGGAATTATTTAATGCTGTTTGAAGAATACAGAAAGAGAAAACAGAATGTGGTGTAATTTAGTTTTTAACATAACTAATGTGACTCACAAGAGTGTGTGTGCTCTACAGTATGTAATTTTGGGGAGATTACACAAGCTTGGTGTTGTCCAGGAATTTATAGTCAACATTTCTGACAAGTGTCTATGAAAGATTATACTGGTGAAAACACTGTTAACCTTACCACAAGGTCAGGGGTTTTTTTGCTTGCAGTTTAGAGTAACAAGTAATTTTTGGCAATAATTTATGTTCCTTTTTCTCTAACTAGCTCTGCAGATGACAGGAAAATACCTATTGAAATGTGTGACACAGGACAAAGAGATGAGTTGTGGCTGGAGCAATGCACACACTTTGCATTATTTAAATAGGCAGATGAGCCTCCTGCAGAAGTGAAAGTTAAAAGTTCAGTTACCACAAGAACTTTTTGTTTGGATATCTATCTGCACCATTCTGCATTTACATGTGACTTGTGTTACTTGCACCAAGAAAGACTGGTAAGATAGAACTTGTGTGGCAGTGTCAGTCTTTAATGAATGGTTGTGGTGGGAAGTGGAAATCAAAAGCTGTGTGACTGCTCTGCTCCCCCTTTTTACTACTGACTTGTTTTTTCATCTTTTACAGGATGTGGTGAAGTACACCTCATCAGTTTACCTGGGACTAGTAAATATACTCTTTTCTGTTCAGCTATGCTTTGGTCAGCGTGGTCTAACATAGTCTGCCTGTGTTGCTTTCATGTGGCTGTGTTTCCTACTGGAATAGCACCTTGGAGTGGGCTGTCAGCCTGTGAGTGCCAAGAGCCCAGTATGATAGCTAGAATCCATAGCATTCATGAGGCCAGCTGCATTTGCCTCCTTTTTGTGTTTTAGCTCATTTTAGCTGGCTTCATAGTGATTTTTGACACTCATTCTAGAAATAATCACTGATATTGTCCAGCTGCTTACATGAGTAATCTGTCAATAGAGGAAGCAAGAATAATATTTTGTATGGGGTTCATTTTATAGATGGGTCCTTAATAAGTGAATACCTGACCTCACCTTATGTGTCTTAAGAATACAAGAAAATACTATGGCTGTTTCTCGTAACTCACAGTCATCAGCTTGAAAAATGGTTTGTACATAGCTTATCTTTGCTTTTTGAGATGCTTACCTTCTTTGGTCTCCATTATTTCTGGAGATACCTTTAAATTATCTTTTGCAGCTCTGGACTTTCCTGGTTTTAGTTGGACTGCATAACAATAAATTTCCTGAGTTATATTTCAGTTATTTTTGCTTGGTGATAACAGTAGGGAATAGATGTTCCTTTCTGATGATGTATCTTTGCATCCTATAAATGGCTAGACTTATCAGTAGTACTTCTGAGATTTTCTAATGTCTCAGCAGGAATCAAAAAAGATCCATCCTAATCAATTCCAGTCAGAATGAGGTAGTTTTATGGAGATAATCAGAGATGTATTAAATAAAGTGTTTCAACTGTCATGCTTTTTCTTGGGGTTTGTTCATTGTTTGTGTAAAAAAAAAATCAGTGCCTCTCTTACATATTAGACTAAAAATAAAATGTTAAAAATTCTCAGTAAGACAAAGATAGTAGCCTTGCTTAAGGAACTTACAATTGATACTTGCCATCAGCAGTAATTCCCAATGTAAATTCTAGCCTGAGAGGTCTCAAAGATTATTTCTTCTTTGGATACTTCACAGTTCAAAGTATCTAATAGTCTTCACTTTCGTGTGACTGTTGCATTGCTTGCTAGACTGGAGAAGACAAGACTGGTGAACCACGTGGTCTCTTAGGCCTAATTTTTCAAATTATTAAGACAACTTATGCTTGATGTAAAAGCTGTCAGTGAGCAAATTAATTGCATGGATATCAGTTGGAGATGTCAGTAAAAATCAGTGTTTCAAATGTATTTTTATTTGATGTTACCTTAATGTGAGAGGAATTTGTCCTTTGGAAGACACCAAATTCAAGGAAGCTTGTGGACTTCTTGCTCAAATCTCCATACTGCCCAGAGATCTGCGTTTCTTTGATCTTTGTTTCCTGCCATAGCTCAGGGTATCATACCAATGTGCATCTAGTTATACAGAGGTTTCTAATTCTAAATTACAGACAGAAAACCCAGCTCTTCTCCTTCACTAAGGATCCCAGCCTCAAGGCTGAGGAATAATCTAGTTGCAGTGAGTCAAAGGCCTCATTTTCCTAGTCGTGATTTTTTTTGGTTTGTTTGTTTGTTTGTTGTGGGGTTTTTTGTTTTGTTTTCAGGTTTTTTGGAGGGTTTTTTTGGTCATCATGAGAGTTAGAGGTATAACGTTGCAAGAACAGCTACTGGCTAAATAATTATAAATAACCAAACGCTCCATTTGGATTTCAACAAATGTAAGAAAAAGATTTTTTCGATCCTGTTTACAGGTGTTACTGAAATAAGCGTTTCTCACACCCTAGGGACAAACTGAAAATGTTGGCACAAATATCTAATATATGTGAAATAAGGTCTTTGGACTCTGGTCTTGATTATGTTTTGAGGATATCTTGCTGCTGCAAGGCCTAATTTCATTATTCTTGTTTCTCTGACATCCAGTATTGTCTAGTATCCAGGAGTGCAATGTGTGCAGTTCTCCCTTTATTCTCAGTCCTTGTGATAAAGCTGACTTGTTTCATGACTCTGGGAGAAGATGGAAAGTTTCATTTAATCATTGAAGAAGTTACATTTGTGTAATATACTACTGAAGAACTCTTTGAGATTAAAAGCATGAACTCTTACGTTTCTGAATGACTTAGCAAGAGTCTTAAGGGGAGAAAGATCTTCCCAAGTTTTGTTAGGAGAGGGATTTGTCTTCATCAAAGCATTACCTTACTTACCAGTCCATGTATGTTATTTGTTTGCTTTGTGTCAGAGGGAAGGAATGGTGGGTATAGTTTCACAGGCTGTGTTAGCAGTAGAAAGTAATCAAGACCTGTCCCTTTTCAGTAGCTCAGTTCTGATGGTATTCAGTGATACAGGCTTTACAAGCCCACCCCAGTGAGCAACACAGCTTAGACTGAAAGCACCAAAACTGTGCACAAGATGCCCATGTTGCACCTACCAAGCAGGGCAGATGATATACTCCTGTTAAAACTCGATGTTGCTCTCTGAAGCCTCTTCCTGAAGAAAGGGTGAGATTGCCTAAGACACAGGAACTTATATTGCATGAAGAAATTACTTTGAAATTGAGTTCTAATAATATTCCACTGAAAAATTTTAATTTTTAGAATTGTTCTTACAACAGGATTATTAGTTTTCTAATTCTCTGTAGGCATCACTATTCATAGTTCATTTTTCAAGTGTTTTTGAATGTAAGTGGTTCAACAGTTAGTTGAAAATACCAATTTTCTTTTTAAGATGGTAGTGTCATGTCTTTTGATTTCTAATTATTTTGCTTTTCTGTTGCTGATAAAGGAAAGAAATTCCTTATGATGGTCTGATTTTTTCTGCATCCTTTAGCGACGCTTGACGTGTTTGGGTGCATTCTTCTTCTCATACTTGTCTGTGCTTAGTTAGTCCTTCCACTTTACAAAACTGTACTTAAAGTACTTCTAACAGATTGCAAGTGTATGAAAAGCCATTTGTCTTCTGCATCTCTTTATTAGTTCCCAGCCTGAATTTTCTAAAATCCCAGGGTTTTGCCATGCTTCTAGATTCTGCTGTAGTCTCTATATTACTCCCACACCATTGTTCCCCATGGCTTTGCTTAGCTTCTTATAATGGGATCAGCTTGTTCTGAAGTAGAAATATCACAGCAAAATCTGTCTGCATGTAGACCAGCGTTGAACTGTTCTCTGAAATAATATTTATCTAGATTTACATTTAGTTTTTGTTTTCTAAATACTAAAGAAAATGTCTATTCAAAATGTTTCCAGCACTGAGTTCAGTTTGTGAGGGTTCTGTAGTCAGTTCCTAAATTAAGAATTACAGGATAGGAGCTACACGGCTTTGAGTATCATTTATGAAAAGTTTGTATCACAACTGTAGAACATGTTCTCATTCATTATTGGAAATTAGAGTAGTCAGAATGGATTCACTCAAGGTAAATCATTCTTGGCCAACCTGATTGCCTTCTGTGATCATCTACATGCCTTGTTCAGACAGTTCTCCCATGAGATTTTAAGTCTTCTGGAGGAAATAAATGAAGAGAGTATCTGCAGAAGCTCTCCCCTTGATGGAATATGAGCCAGCAGGTAGTCATGTATGTGTGGAATTCCGTCTAGAAGTCCGTCTAGATGGACTTCTGTTTTCTCTTGGAAAATACACAGGTGTTCATGTGCTCCTTGTCTATCTTGTTTGCAAACTTTATTCCTGAATTGGAAAATCAGATAAGTTCCCTAATTGTTAATAATGTTCACATTTTTCTTTTGTACAGAAATTTGTCCAACTTGATCTTGGTGGAAGAAAGTTTTTAGAAATTTAAATCAAAGTCAATGTTTACAAATGATGAAAAAGTACTTTTCTGCGGACACTTGAATTATAATCCTTAGGTTCTCTAATTTGTTGTACTGTGAAATTAGGTGTTCATAAGCTTGGGCAAGGGGCTGGACAAGATGACTTTCAGAGGTCCCTTCCAGCTTCTGCCATTCTGCGTAGACTGCATCTCAGTTTTATCCCTACCAGATCATTCTGCATGGCTGAGCATTCTGGTGGTCAGAAAACATCAGTTCCTGTATCTTTGCATTGCGTTATCATTCTGGCTTAAGTTCTCTTCTGATAATATTGAAGTTTACTGTCTTAGGGTTGCTAAAGATTTTTCTTGTAATAGTAAAAATTATACAGTAACTGAAGGATTATGCTTGGTATGTGCTCCTAGTAGTAATGTATATGGCAACCATCTTCCAGAAAAACTACCAGATTGACTTTAATATCTCTCTCATGGGTCAAGTATGCAAAATGCTTTATTTTAATACTTCAGTAACATTTATGCCATTTGCTTTTAGAAGTATGGGTTTTGCAGGTGGGCTTTCTTTCTATACTGAATGAAAATGTTGCATTTGTATTATTTTTGAAGTATTGATTCATTGTTATTATTGTGACTATTCATCTATATTGATGTTTAGTTGGCAGCATCTTCTTTTCAGAGAAAATGGCCAGTTTGCTGGTTAAGTATCTCATAATATCTCAAGGTTTTGTGTACTGCCTTTTTTCTGTGTTACAGCACCAATTTTTGTTTTCCTTCATTTACCACTTCATTCAGTGCCTTACAAAGACTCATTATTAAGCCTCAGCTTTACTTGTAGGTACTTGAATTAGCAGTCTCCTTGAGTCATACTGGGATGCTTGATTTCCAGATAATTCAGCCAGTGCAGACCTCATTCTTTTAGGTCCATGAAGAGGCCACAGAAAGACAACATTTCAGTCACCTGTCCCATCAGTGGCCAATTTTGTATCCAGAAATTCTGCAAAGAGTCATCATATGCAGAATCTGCTGTTGTGCTGTTGAGCACTTCCATTGATTCTACAGATGTGAGGAAACTGATGAACAGATATAAAAATAGCATCATCTGGTCACTGTAAGTGGGTGCTGTAGCAGTCACTAGTACTGTTCTAGTGGTACAAATTCATTTCTCTGTGTCTCCAAAAAGAAACAGGAGCATGAGATGAACATATTTAAACCATAAGACTAATTAACCTTTTCCTAAGCCAGGTTTTTAATTCATGTAAATTGGCAAGTCTGTGCAGCCTGAAATCCTCAGTAGGAAAAAATCCTTTTTTCTCCTTGTGGCTCTATTGAAAAGAATCCACTAGAATTTTTAATAGGTTAGTGCAAACCATGGTTGCTATTACTGGAGTCTGGGCTTCAAGCTCAGTACCATGATATTTGGTGCATTTTGATGATTTTACCTAAATGATGGAAATACATGACTGTTCTTAACAGTTAACAGGGTCAGACTTGTAATAATGTCAATTTTAAGTAAAAATAGCAGTGTAACCAAATATCGCGATAAATAAATCAATACTACCAAGGATCAAAGTAAGTAGCTGTGCAAACCCATGTAACTTGACAGCTGTTAGCCTAATAGGAGTCTTAGCTCAGCAGTAACTTGTTGCTTTCTTGGCAGAATCAAAAATGAAAAGCAGCTCAGGGTGTGTGTTCTATAAGGTTTCCCTGGAGTTAAGTGGTAATTTGACTCCGCTCAATCGAAAGCCATAGTGTTTTTCATGGGTTTTTTTGCACATAAAGGGGAGTACAGGGGAAGGGAACAGAAGGAAATAGAAGAAAACTTTCTTTGTATGTGTTCTCTTTTTTATTCAACAATAAAATTACATTTTCAGTTCGGCAAGAACTGTTTAATAGCTGCTTAACTTGAAAGGAACCTGAATTTAAGTACAGTAAGTTTAGATGGTGTCACTGTTCTGTTTATTCCAGTGCTTTGCAATTTTGTCATAAATTATGACATAAAAAACTAAGCGATCATAAATTAACTATAACTCAGAATATTTGGACAACCATTAAAGCTAAGGTATTTTTTAAAATATGAAAAAAATCATGCTTTTGAAAGGAGTCCATAGCTAGTAGTGCAAATAAAAAGTATAAGTGCAGAACTGATTCTGACTGACAAGTTCTAGGAAGCAAACACCTGAATTTACAAACTTCATGGGGAGATGGATGTGTATTTGTATATACAGAATTCAGTTTGTATTCCAATATCAAATTTAGCTTGGGGTGAGTTGGTTTGTTCACTTGTTTTTTTAAGCTGCAGTGAGCATTCAGACAAATTACTTTATGAACTAATTTGAATTTCCCCCAGAACATGATCCTGGCATACATTTTAAAAAAGCAACAACAACAACAACCCACACTTTCCAGCTTAGCAACAAAAATAATAAAAAAATGCCAAACTCAAATCCTTCCCAAAACCAACCAACCAAAAAACTGTAGAACTTTAAACAACTATTAATTTTCTGATAATTATATTTGGACAGGGGACTCCTTTATTTCAAAATCAGTGCTAAGTACAGCTATCAATATGCACTCAGATTTGTTGGTGATTTGGTATAGAAATTAAATGGTTTGCTACCACTGCACAAATGAGTCCTCTCAGTTCACATGCTACTAATATATGACTTTTTCCACCTTAGGGGTGAAGAAGTTTCCTGCCATATAAAGCTGTTACTGTCCTTTGTTTTTGCCTTTGAAAAAACCCCCAAACCCATAGTTCTTAGTTTCTTTAGTTTCCCCTTTCTCTTAATGTATTATTGTTTGAAAAACATGGTACATAAATAAGAATTTTATTCTCCTGAAATATTTGAAAGACATGGGCAGAATTCATAGATGATTACTTCAACATTAGGAATACATATATAGATTGTATTTCAACATTGATGAGGAGACTTGGTGGAGTTGACTTGCAAGAAAAATAAAATTCACCTTGGAAAATTGACTTGTACCATTTTTTTTTTTTTGAGCAATTGTTTTACTTCTAAACATAATTTGAAGAACAACACATCTGACCCCAGTTTAAAAAAAGAGGCAAAAAAAGCTGTGCTGTTAGTGGGATCTTTGGGCATGCTTTTCACAGGTGTAAAAGATACGCAGGCAGTCTTCAGCCTTGTTATTGCTGCACTTTAATGGACTTAAGCTGTCTTCACTGGGTGGCCACTAGGATATGATTGAGTGTAAATACTTCAGGCAAGCTCCACCAGCTGAGAAATAACCTCAGTTTGAAAGAGTGGACTTTTGGAAGTCTTTTCATTGGTCTTGTGGACCAGTGAAGTTGTTTTCCCTTTTTGTAGCATTCATCTCCTGGGTGATGAAAGCACAGCCAGTTTTGCTGTCCTCATGCAGGGGGTTCATCCAAACAAAATGCAAAGGGATATGTACTGCCTATCATTGTGGTGGTGGTTGTTAATCAGCAACACATGCTTACAGTATTTTTCTGTGGAAGTTTTTCGTTGGCCAATGAAAAGTCATGAATGATTTTGGGAACTGAAAAGGTGGCAAATGGATGCCAGGAAATGCATGCTTTGTTGCACTGTGGTGAGAAAAGAACAGATAATATGCATTGTAATTGAGACTAGTCTGCCCAAAAATGTGGTGGGTTTGGGAGGTCCCAGTCCTTATTACTGTACTGCCTTGTGTGAAAGAGAAGCTCAGACTGTGGTCTAGCACAAAGGTTTTCATGGTGTGTCCTTTCACTGTGCTCCTACTGCAGACTCACGGAAGCTAATGCTGAGAAGTAAGTGTGTTGTTAGAAGTCTGGAGATTTGCATATACAGTAGAAATCTCTGAGGGATCCACAGATTCTAAAAGTTGAAAATCTCCTGGGTTTTTTCCCACATCCCAACTTCTGCCTTAATAACTAGAATTGTGAATGGCCTTATAGGTGCTCTGGATGTTGTTTTTAATTTCTGAGAGGTTGTGTGATTGATAGTGAAAAATTTTCACAAAGGCTGAGAAACAGTTAAGCATCCAACATTTACTCAGTATGCAAAGTTATTCTTAGAGATGTTGTGTTATCACTACAAAGAAAATAATTAGTAGTGAATTCTGTTGTTACACAAGTGTAATCGTGTATGTCGCGTAACCACACCTGTTCTGTATTGGTTTTGTCAATGAATCAAGTGTGAGAACTGCTCTGTGTTAGTACCTTTAGTTTGAAACACACCTGCACTTGTGTCATAAATTTATCCTGTCTGCAGAACCTGAAAGTAATATGAAAAAATTCAGATGTAGCAAGTACTTAGAAGTAGAAAAAGTAGTCATTAGAAAATCAATGTTTACTTTTTATTTTTTAGGTCAGAAGACTTGTCTCCACTTACATGGTATCTTTCCTTACCTCTATGTACCCTATGATGGTTTTGGACAGCATCCAGAATGCTACCTTCGTCAAGTGGCGTTCAGCATTGACAGAGCACTCAATGTGGCTTTAGGCAATCCATCTTCTACTGTTCAACATGTTTTCAAAGTATCATTAGTATCTGGAATGTAAGTATGACCTGTCAGGAGTTTTGGATGTTTGTTTTGAATAGTTTTTTGCAGTTGTACTACATGGAAGCACTTTGGACTTGAGTGATTGCAGTGCTAATCCTTTTTCATTCCCTACCCATGTATGTCTTTATACAGGGCTGTACAACTTCTAAATAACTCTTCTCACTTGCTTTGACTTTAACGTAGTTAACAGGTTCTCCCAAAAAACCTTCTTAACACAACCACTTTTTTCCTAAATTGTATCCTAGTGTCTGTAATTTTGCAAAATCTGTTCTTCTTAGCTTTTTCTGTCTCTGCTGTTAGAGCAGTACTTGCCATGCAGCATTTTCTACCTCTATGGATTATTCTAGGTTCCCTGAGACCAGGCATGTCTTGCAGGAGCCTGATTCTAGGTGGGTTTTTTTGGTTCATGTAAAATCATGAGCCCCCATGGAGACTCTCAAGTCATGTTTATCTGTCTGATTCTTACAGCAGCACAGGCCCAGAAGTGGAGGCTCTTAGACATACATTTACTAATCTGTCAAGATAACTGTTGTGTTTTATTTCTATAGCTTTCTATACTGAATGTTAGCACTTAAAGGATTCTATTAGTTAATTTTTATTTAACTTGCAAAACCCAAGGGCTGAAAAATAAGTCAAATCATAATGAATAATAGGAAAATATCCTGGAATAGCACAGGTAATTGAGATACATGCATTCAGTTTTTCGTCTTCAAAACAATTAAATGCTAATTTTCAGTGTTGTGCAACGCTATGTTTTAATTGCGTTTTTCATGCATTTCTGAAATACATTCTTTCTAATTGTTAAGTGTAGGAAGATAATATTTCTGTTTCCAGCTAGTTTTGGTGGCTTCTGAATATTGTGAGTAAAGTGTCTGCAATAACTTGTTTTTATTTTCCATCAGAACTTTCTGATGTTTTTACAGTAACAGAAGGTCACCTACCAGATTTCTTGATGTTGTTCTTTTTGTGAGAACTATATAAATTGTAGTATAGCTGTTCATCTTAATAATAAAAGCTGGGCAGAGTAAACTGTTGATGACAATCTTTACTTGAATAAGTGAGAAAAGAACAAGTAGAAATTAGGAGAACCTGTCTCTCTTTCACCTCTCTTGCCTTAGAATTTCAGAACAATCATTACTGAAAGTCAGCTGCTCATTGCCTCAAAGCAACATAAGAGTGTTTCAGGTATTTTGTTTGTTTGCATAAGAGGCTAATGGGGAAGACCTAAATGAAATACATCTTCATCTTTACGTGGTTAGATAGACATGCTTATTTAATACTCCTTATGGTAAAATGTCACTGAATAAATGCCACAGCATAACTGGCTAGGTTCTTGCTTTTATTTCTTTCTCTCCAGGCCTTTTTATGGTTACCATGAAAAGGAGAGACAGTTTATGAAGATTTATCTTTACAATCCTGCAATGGTAAAAAGGTAAGGATATGGAAGTACGAAGTTCTGTCTGATTTCCTTATATCTTGAATTAAAAAGTCAGGTTTGAAACAAGATTCATCAGTAACTTAACAAAATAAAAGCTCCAAAATTAGTTGTCTCACGATTTTCAAAACACTTTAAAATTTACGAATTTTAAACACTCCAATAATCTTTTAAAGCAGTAGAATGTTAGGAAAGCAATACCAAAACATAGTTGCCTTTAGTTGTTCTGTGTTTGCTGTGATTTGTGAACACTTAAACAAATTTGCATCCACTTACTTTTCCTGTAACTCTTAAGGAAAACAATGCAGCTGTCTTTCATATGGCTTCATTTCATCTATTACTAAGTAAATTTTGGTAGGTTTTAATTCCAGTAAAAAATACTAAATTTAAGATTTACTTGGAAAACACAATAGCTTATGTTATTAGACAGGTTCTCTATTTCTCAATAGAGTAATGTTTTGTTGTATGAAAGTGCTGTTGATTTCAATCTTACTGTGAAAGTAGCTGCAGTAAATTCAGGAATAAATAAGGAGGAATTATTTCCCAAGCATAAACTGAAATCCCTTGAGTGTGTGCTATTACCTACTGTAACTTTTTTTAAAGGGTCCAATACATGTTCATAAGACAGGATTGTCTGATTTTTCTTCTAGGCAAGTGAAATTTTGCATGATTTAAAATTTCTGTATTAATGTATGACAGGACAGTTGTTTAAAAATTTGGAGCTTCTCACATTTGAATTGCTTCTATCCAAATAAGGACTGACACTTCACTTAAATTATTCCTTTATTTTTTGTGTATAAAACTTTATTTTTAATCTCAGTTTATTGCATTTAGAAATGCTTAGTGCTTTTCTTTCTTGCATAGTTGTGTACTGTTAATTTATTCTACCAGTTTATAGTTATCCAAATACTTGCAGTTATTTTTTAATAATAGCTGTTTAAAAGAGAGGATTTGTTCTTCTGCAGAGTTTTAAAATACTTCTTCTGTGTATACAGTATGTAGCTTGAAAGCCATGAAGGACATTATATGTATCACATATATCATATATATGTTAACAGGAACTAGAGGGACTTTGAAACTTACTACTGGTGTGTAGGCATATAGCTGCCACAGTTGTTCTGTTGAAAGATTTCCATGGCCTATAGTGGCTTTTGGATCACTTGCAGGAATAGAATATTGTAGGATTTTTTTTCAGAGATTTTCATGTATTTTAAGCTGAAGGATTCAAGTCGTCTTTGCAACTAACACCCAAATATTGTATCATTATTAGTAGAGATCATTTTTGTTCATCTGTTATTGTCAAAACACAGTCCTTAAGTTAAAAATACAACTAAAGCAAAATTTAAAATGTCTAAGTATTCTATATTTTGGTAAAGTCAAATATCAATATTGTTGTACTGAAATTCTTTATTTATGTCCTAATTTGTCTTTTAGAGTTTGTGAGCTTCTGCAAGGTGGAGCCATAATGAACAAATCTTATCAGCCTCATGAAGCCCATATACCCTACCTCCTCCAACTCTTTATAGACTACAATCTATATGGAATGAATTTAATAAACCTGGCTGCTGTCAAATTCAGAAAGGCAAGGAGAAAAAGTAAGGTGTTTCTTTCTTAAGACCAAATAATTGTTTTGAAGGCTAAAAACTACTGTTTTGAACAAGATGTCACTAGCTGTCAGGCTTTTGCTTTATTTTGGCTGAATGAGTATTGTGTTGTTTCTCTGAAGTTTGCTTTCTGTGTCAAAACAAAGTCCATCTGTGGCTTTTTTCCTTTTTATGCCTCTGTGTGGGGATTGAGGAAGAGTCTGCTTCCTGAAATGAGATGCTGAGTATCAAGAAACACATGTTCTGTCAGTGGTGTGGCTGTGACCATATCACAAGATGACCAGACCACACCTCTTTTTTAGAAGATGAAAAATTGTTGATATTTAGTTGAAGAATTGACATGAAAGATAGCATAATAATACTATTGCTTTATTTCTTTATGGTTTTGATTCTTACATCAATTCAAATTATTTTTTGTTTTTGTTGCAGCAGTGTCTTTACAAAATTATGGCTAATGATTTTGCTCTGATGACAATCAATGTTCTTAATTAAAATGCTTGTATTTGTGGTAAAGTCATTTGCTCTAAGGTAAAGTTTGAATTATTAGGGTGTGAGCAAAGGAGGCATTTTAAGAAATTAATTTGGCATTTCGGAAGTACTACTGACATAAAATTTAAGTTTGGTGAGAACATCCCTAATTCCTCTAAATTCTTCATTATAGAGGAGAGATAACAGTAGGAAAAGTATGCCTTTGGTACATAACATTTAGTAAAATAAGTATTGTTTACTTAAATCAATTGTTCCTCCAGCTAAAGCAGAAGTTGGAAGGAATGGTGAAATATCTTTCTGTAAAAATGCCGAACAATAATCATGCTGAATTTCCTCCTTATTTTTATGCATGTATATTCAGACAGCAATAGATTAGCCCATGGAGTTCTATAACTAATTCTTGTTTAAAGGAAAATACCCTTTTTGTATGCAACAAGAGGCCACACTTTTTGCTGGTGTCAGAACTGTAGGAAGGCAAAAGCTGTGCTATGGACAGAGCATCTTCAGGATTTTCAGTCCTGAGGAAGTCTAGTCAGGTACCTTTATTCTTCCAAATATTCAAATCAGCCTTCTGGAAACATGCAGTGTGATTGTATCAGTAGTTGCTTCCATTGTTTTTCCATAGCTCTTTTTTTTCTCTCATTCAAATTATAAGTGAAAAACCTAATCTATTTATTTCTCCTTCACCATTTATTTAAGGATGAGAGACCTAAGTCTTGAATGGGAACAAGGGGTGAAAGAGGAGCATGGACTGAGACCAGTGGACTTTAACTATTCTTATAGGAAAGAATCCAATAAAATAAAAGGAAAAAAATGACACTAGCTTGTCTGGCTTGATCAGACACTGGCTGCAGTGCTCTTAGGAAGATTCATTTTGCTTTGCATGGCTCCACATCACATATGTATCAGTTGCCTGCCACAGTCTGTTGGGGTCCCCAGGCACAGGATCACTGTCTATTGCTGTCTGGCACAGCAGCTGAGCAACAAATGGTTTGTCTCTGGTGCAGCCTTATAGAGGCACTGCTGTCAAGAGCCTGGCCTTGTGCAGCAACCCTCTCTGAGCTCAGGCTGTTGGAGTGGTGTAGAAGCACAGCCTCTGCTTGCACCTGACACACTTTACCTGCCTATTCATCAGCCTCTGTGTTGTGGGAGTTCCTTTCAGTCAGGTATAGCTGTGTCACACAGGCCAGGCCAAACGTTGTTTCATAGACAGCAGTAAAAGCCTTTGCCAAAAGATGTGCAGCAAACACTTACCTTACTTCCCTTGCAGATGATGATATAAAAATGAGCCTGACAATTAATGTTTGTTTGTCAGTGTAAGCAGGCAGCCTCAGGAGCCTGTTCATAGTGGTATTTTTCTCACTGAGATAAGTCGGTCTTTTTGAAGGCTGAGAGAGGTCAGCATGCAGATTTGTTGTAGCAGGAATATTCTGCCTTTATCAGCTTATATCCAGAAGGTGCAGCAGTTCATTTTCTCAAGTCCTTGTATTTATGGGCTGTGAAGAAGGCTGCCCATTCATTCATGCACCACATACCACTGTAACTGCTGCAAAATTTTTATTTTCAGTAGCTGAATCTGCTTCTGTAATGTGACTCTGAGAGACCTTGATGTGTCATTGCTACTGTCTTTAAAGATCTTTGTATCAAGAGAAGGGGAATATCGAGTGTCCCTAAATTCCTATCTCTGTGATTAACTTTACTGAAGAAACAAACTGATACAGGAATTTGACCCTCAATTTTTAGAAATATATGAAAACAATGCAATGATAGGGAATAAGAAAGGGAATAATGCACTTAAACTGCTGTGGTGTAGTGTTTGAAATGCATATAATTTTTAAAAATAATAGTATGTATATTTTACCAGTTGGCCTATAATCTTGGATAGCTGCTGTGAGATGTATTTTCCTTTAAAATATACAACTATTCAGTCCCATTTTATCAACTTAAAATAATCAAGTAGCAGATGAAAAATAGTAAGAGTTGTTTCCATGCATCATAGTCAGCTTACATTTTAATATGGAGAATTAGCTGATGTGCCACGCAGTAAAAACATGGCTGTGTTTCTTCCTGGACTAGCTGCCCAGGACAAGTCATTGCTTTTGAACAGCACAGACAATAAGATGTGCTAGGCTTGAGCTGGATCTGTGCAAATGGGATCAGATATTTTGTGTTGTCTTTTCAGAACCACCTGCTTAGGCGTTGACGTGCATAGACCGTAACAGCACAGGTGTGACTGAAACATGAGCTGGCTCTGCATAAGCACAAGAGTGTCTTTTCACCCCACTTAAATGCCACATCTTTGTGCCATTGAGTCTGATGTAGGGGCAGGGTTTGCAGGAACCTAGTCTGGGTGCAGTAAACTTGGTCTGGAACATATGGAATTAAGCCTGCTTGCTTCGGTTTGTAGCTTCTAAGGTTCTTTTGGCATGGTGCCTGCCAGTTGCTTCTGTAGTAACTTAGGGTTTTTTGCTACATGACATATCCCTAAACCTAATGTTCCAAGTAGTGGAATTCACATTGGCAAGAATATCACGAAATTTATAGACTAAAAATACATGTTTTAATAAATATTTAATTACTGAAGACCTCTGACAATTGAGTTGATTTGTGTAACTTTAACAAAAGCAGGAGTGTTTGCTATGGCTGAAAGGTAAATGAAATAGCAGAAAACTGCTAGGGCGTGGCACCAACATAGCTGAGAAAATTCAAGGTTCAAGCTAGTCTTTCAGGTAGAAGTGGGAGACTGATTAATTTTCAAAGTCTTCTCTGATTCTACCTCCCTCCAGCTCCATTCCTGGGCCTTTTTCTTTCTTGTGCCATATCCTGTGTATATTGTCTTCCCTTTTTCTGAAGACCGACAGTTCAGGTGGAGACCTCAAGGGAGGCAGGAATTCTTCAGAGAGGACTTCACCAGCATGACTTTGGAGCACACTCCCTAACATGGAGACCTCTGAGCAAACTTAGTGTTTTCTTTATTTGTAGGTCAGACAACGTCTGCCTTCATTGCAGGTTTCCACTTACTGCTACTGCCATCGTATCTGGAATGTATTGTATATTCCCTTCCAGCTCACAAATAAGAAAAAGGAAAAGTGTGAAGTAGAATGTAGTGTTTTCTTTGGCTTCTACTTTCCATTGGGATTTGAACTGTGGACGCAGGAAATTCTGAAGTTTACATCAGACTGTATGATTTATTTTGAAATTTTCACAAATAAGGGAAGATTGAATTTAGGCTAAGAAATGACTAGAATGCAACAAATGTAGTTCGAATAATGTCAGTGTGTTGGAAGTTTATTTTTCTTTTTATATAAACGTGTCTATGTCTTAGAAAGAAAATTAGATCATTTATATGATAACATAGCTAATGGGTGAAGATTATATAATGCAGTGCTGTTTATTCTTTAGGAGCAGATGAACTGGTAATATTAAATAATAAATGCAGTTATATAATGATATTTGTAAAAAATATTGCCACATAAATTAATTAATTTCTCATTCTTCTTTTTTCCTTAGGTGATACATCAGGTGTAAGTAAACACCATAGAACTCATTTGCCAGAAAATTCAAGCAACGTATCTTTCATTGAATGGGAAGAAGATGAAATACCAAGGTCAGCATCCCAGGTTTTTCTGTTGTATGCCGTATGTTCCCATATACAGTAACTTGCATGTAATAGAGTTCCAGTCTCTCATTTAAAGGACCCTTGTATGTTTTACATGTTTTAACAAAAAAGTGATTATGTGACACAAATTACCATTATTTCGTTCTGCTGTATAGTCTTGGTCACCTGGCACTTTGTGGTTTATGGTTATAAAAATCCAGCTGGGAAATAATGGGCAAAATTCGATTTTCTGGGTTTTGGAATGATGACTTTGATAAAGAGTTAAGCAAGCTTAATAGTGACAGAGAATATTTACACATCAGTTCACAGATTGTGTTTTTGTAATCATCCTTAACTAACGTGACCTCACTGGTGAGGCCACATCTCAAATCTCTGTTAGGTTTTGGGCCCCTCACTACAAGAAGGACATTGAGTGGGCTGGAGCATGTACAGAGAAGGGCAGTGAAGCTGGTGAAGGGTCTGGAGCACAAGTCCTGTGAGGAGCAGCTGAGGGAGCTGGGGTAGTTTAGCCTGGAGAAAAGGAGGCTCAGGAGTGACCTTATTGCCCCCTATAACTGCCTGAAGGGAGGTTTTAGCCAGGTGAGGGTTAGTCTTTTCTCCCAGGTAACAAGTGGGAGGACAAAAATAAATGGCCTGATGAAAGGGGAGTAATTAATACTAATGCTAATAATAAACAATAAATAAAATAATTTACATTTATTTACAATAACTAAAATAATAAACAATAAAAGTGCCAGGGGAGGTTTAGATTGAATATTAGCTTCTTCACTGAAGGGGTGGAGTCTCCTGGAAGTGTTCAAAAAATACATGGATGTGGTGTTTGGGGGACATGGTTTAGCAGTCAGATTAATAGTCGGACTTGATAATCTTAGAGGACTTCTCCAGCCTTAATGACTCTGTGATTCTGTGAATAGTGTGTTACCAGAATTTCAGTTTGTCATTTCAAATGGTAACTACATAAGAAACTCAGCTTAGAATTTTTATCTCTGTCTCCCATGCTTTTCCTTTTTCCTAGGCATATCCTACTCTACAGTTTGTAATTTGTAATCATTTTACTTCTGTAAGAAAATGGAATATTTCTGGAATTTTGGGGATTTTGTGGCCAGAGTTGGGGAGGGGAGATAAACTCACAGTATCTGAAGCTACTTTGATTTTTATTGTTTATCTACAGCAAGTTAATTCTTTAAAGTATTTGCTAATGATTGGCAGATCCTTCTGTCATCTAGTAATCTTCTCAGTCTTTGGGTGGATCCTGTCATTCTTCTCTGAAGAGCTTATTGGGCTCAATATGCCACACTTCCTACTAGTGTTAAGTACTGGGAGAATTTGCTTCCCCAGTAGAAAGTGTGTGCATTAAACCATACTTCGGGTTTTTCTAGCATGCAAAAACATGAGCTTGTGTTGATTACATCTGTTTTTCTGATTCTGTTACTACTTTAAGTGGATTTTGCAACGACATTCATCTGACAACTTCTTGTCACTTTATGTGCAGTTGTTCTTGGGCTGTTTCTTCTTTTTGGCTGCATATTTCATTCACAGTCCATTTCAGCTTTTATTTGGCTTGGTTCTGCAAGCCAGCTTACTTAAACATTAAAGGTTGGCTCATAAGTTAGACCAGGATTATCTGATGTTACTTTACACAGATCTGGGGAAGGCAGGTAAAAAGAAAGCAAAGTAGTACTTCCTGGCTGTCAAAACCAGAGAGGGAGGAGCTCAGCAGAGCAGGAGCCAAGGATGCATCCTCATGGCTATAACCACAGGTCTTATTTCCTCCTCCTTCTGCACTTCCATACAGCCAGGGGTGCAGCACCTCACTCGTGCCAGTCCTTCTCCAGTACTCACATATGTTCCAGAAGTGGGATGTTAACAGTAATGGGGAAAATACCAAGACTGTCCATTTCCCTAGTATTAGTTTGCTGTACTTCTACCAGCAGGAATTTATTTCTTGAATGTAAAGCCTGAATACTACATAATATACCACACAAATTCTCCGTACACCATATGCAATGATAATGGTAGTTCCTGATACACTTCACAGTTTAATTTATCATGCCAATTTGGCTTGTGAGCATTTTAGAATTTATTAGTACAGGATGTTTCTCTTCTCATCCTGTTTCTATTATTCTAATTCTGAGTTATCCTGCTTTTGTTTTCTTATACTATGATCTGGATATGTATCCAACATGTCTACTGACTTGCCTTATCAGCATATTTCATTACTACACTGCTGTATTTATGAGATGTGAAGTAAGCTCAGTCACAGAAACTGGTCAATATTCAGTTTTACACATTTTGTATCAATGCTCTGTCCTTTTTATATAACCAAGAGGTATTTCACATTTAGTTAGATCTTAAAATGCTTTAATAAATTGGGAACTCATTTATGATTCCTGCAACTGAAGTTGTTTACATTTGGTACCGTGTTAAATGTTCTTTTGTCTAGAAAATTAATTTTTTTATTAAGGGTGTTCCAGCATGACTGTCTTCCCTACGCTGTAGGATGTACATGCCACAGCAAAGCAACAAACCTAAACTTTTCTAGTCCTGATTTTACTCTATTCTGTATCTACACAAAATTATTTGCCTGTTAAAATTTCTCCTGGATTATTTATGGGAGTCAAGTTAAAACAGTGTTCTTGTAATCAAACCCATACTGCAGTGCCACTTTCATATTGCCTTTCCACTTCATTTCCTTTCAAATTCTGAAAATTTACTTCTAGGTTGGCTTAATGGATTTATAATTGTCATGATCAGCCTTACTGAGGGTAAATCTGACCGAGATAGTATGAGATACCTATCCAAGGAAACCCTTTTAATTGTTTCCTGAAATGATTGTGATTCAACTGCTTCTATTTTTGCAGTCTACAGCATTACTCAGTAGCTGTAAAGCTGCCTTTCTTCCTTTATTTCTCTTTTCTTAACAATGTTCTGTGTTCCCAGCATACTTATATATCAATAGCTGTGTTCATTTCTAGTTTCATGTGCAATACCTGCACAGCCCCCTCACTTTATTATCCAGTCCTTTTCAAGTTTTATCCAGTTCAAGTTGAGATATTTAACTGTTTAGTGAATTGTTTAGCAAAATTTTTTTGCTTGCTGTAATTTTACCACTTGACTGCTATTTTCAGTAGCATTTGGTGGTTTTTCTAAATACCACTGAACTTCTAAATTTCTTTGCTTGTCCTTTATATCAGATATGAAGATTGCATAAATCTTTCCCTACCTTTCAGCTGTATGCTTAAGTTATTACTTGTTCTGTCAAGAAAAAGCAAGAAGGAAAAGACAGTCAAATGTTGTTTGAGACCACAAAATTTCTAGGCCTGTCTTGTATTCTTAGTGACTGGGATGTCTGTTTGGACTCATTATCCTTTGTGTACATTAAGAATACATTTTAGAGATAGTCCAACATGTATCTGCCAAGTCCTTGCAGTAAGTGGCAGTTAACAAGTTCTCTTGTTTAAGGACGCAGTGCCAGTGATTGGGCATTTCTTGACTTTGGAACACAGTATATCACTTGGCTGAAATACAGTTCTGGAGACCTGGAAGGTAATATGCAAAATTTAAAAGTCATGTGTAACATGAGCCAAGTAAATACTAGTGATGGTTCCTAATTTCAAAAAACGTTTGAGAACTATGTTAAATTATCTTGGTGGCTGAACTCCCTCTTTCATGCTAGAGAGCACCTTGCTACTCAGCCACTTAACAAGAATGTCATTCAACCCAGCCATGTCCTGTCTTGCTCCTGGCAAATCTCCAAATTATTGATTCACTACTATGATAAGTCTACTGTATTAAGCCAGAGACACTTTTTAAAATGTAATTCTAGAATGACTCTGTTATCAAGTAGACAAATGTCCAAAATCTCCAGTGCCCCGGAATCCCTGATGTTTTAAGGGTTTTAGGTATAATACTTGCCAGTGTTATTGCACTGAAACCTACAAAGCCTACCCTAAAATGGGCAGCAGTCACTTGAACCTGGTAGTGCTAACAGGTTTTGACATCAAGAGTTCTGGACATGAGACACATTTTGTTATTCCACTCAGGCAGCTGATAATAAATGATGAAACACTTCCATGAGTTCCATTGAGATCACTTTCTGGTAAACATCAGACTTAGAGTGTGTCCCAGTCAAGTCTGCCACTTGGACATGATGTGTTAAAAGCAGAATGATTGGTAGAATGCTTTTAAGAAACATTTTCTTTTTTAAAATCCTAGATTTGCTATTAGACACTAGTTTATATGGAAGTGGGGAGATCTGACAAATAACACTTCTGCACAGTCTAGCAGATATGTAATATTGCACATTTTTGCTAGGTTTGTAGCTGTCATAATTGCTTTTCTCGCTTGTCAGTCTGTGCATGTTTTTATTTAGCTATTTGATTTTTTAATATAATGTGCACATTATTTAAGTCACTTGAACATCCTGAAAACAAGAACATGTTTTCTGCCATGAACAGAGTATGGAAAATTATTATGTCAAATTTTAGAGTCCTTATCAGCGCAGTTGAGTAACACCTTTAAGATTCTCCATGGAGTTAGTTTTTGTCTCTTATGCTCAGTTTAATGTTACAAATACCTCAGATGTGGTCATTACAGAGCTTGTTTCCATAGGCTGTCATTAATACTGGCGAATTAAGATACTGACCTTGTTGATTATTCTTCAAGGTTTTTAAGGGCTTTGATCTACCTAGCTGTATGTAGTGAGCACTTTTTTCAAAAAGTGTTTACTGAAGCCTTAATGCATTTCCTCAGCATCTGAGAAACCAAACATTGGTAGTTTCTCTGAGCACAAGTTTCATCCTGAACTATAGTTTTTATCTCAGTGGATAGTGTGAACAAACTATTACTTTCTTCAAAAATAAGGACCATTTTCTCTGTTCTCAAAATAATGTATTTGGAGCTTTTTATACGAAAGTAAAATGGATTTGTATTGCAGTTTTTTACCTAGTGTGTAGGTATAAAAGGCAATTTTAAATTAACTGGTATGAGTATCCCAAGTAGCCTAGCCATGGCAACTCAGTGTTGTTCAGCCCTGATTTATCTTGCTTCTTCAGAGGGTAAATTTCTGTTCTCCTGCAGCTGGGTTCCTTCTACACTACCTCACTTAACCCTGTATTTCATATATCTGTAATACAAGTTTTATCTTGTGAACAATTCTCTTTACATTCCTTCCTACAAAATGAAACATAAATGCTGAGGAAATGTGTCTTGATCAAGGAGAACAGGAAATATGGTTACTATGTGTATTTTCCTGATATTTTGCACACATTTGTTTTAGGTGAGCAAAAGCACCAAACCTAATAGCTGACCAAGCTATTGCCAGTACTCAGATGAAACAGTTCCCAAAGAAGCATGTAACCATATTAAATAACTTTACTTCAGGACAGTTTGTACTCCCCCCTCACCACCTCATTAATCAACATAAATTAAAATATTAGAAGGGCCAGTTAAAGCTGCTCTGCTTTCATATGCCCTTCAAGGCTTTTCCAGAAGTGGTAACAAATGAGTTCTTGGCCTTCGTGGCTTACCTGAATGTTGCAGAAGCTTCTAGTGCTACTGCCATGACTTCAACTAGTGCAAGTGTCTAGCAGCTCACCTTGACAAGGATGTTAAATGCCAAACTAATGAACCAGTTGTATTGGGAAGACATTTTCTCAAGTCTAATGAAGAATTTACGGTGTGTGTCAGGTGTCTTTATTAGCTTCCACGTAAGTCCTTAGAGTGTGCAGTGTTGACTGCCAGCCCTGCCTTCATCATGAAAGTGTTAATGACAGCTGTAATGATAAATCCTAAATTTGTTTCAGAAAAGGCCTGTTACTAGCTCAGTGTTTTTAATTTGAATAATATGCCATGTAAATTGAAATACTGTAGTTTTTGACAGAAAGGCTCCTCATATCTGTTTGATTTAGAGCTTGGGCAAAATGATCTAATTATTTTCCTTCTAGTTGCTCAAATTGTTTGAATGAGTTGCAGACAAAGAACATGCTTCAAATAAATATTACTATGGAAAAATAAGTACATTAAGATCTACCAGTTTGTTTTAAATTCAGCAATGTTGAATTTAGTGTTATTTTTATATGAGAAATCTATATTAGACTCTCTTGTATGTAAGAAATCTGATTACTTGGGAAGCTCTTGGCCAGTTTTGTCTTTGGTCTTGATCAGTTCTCAAATCACTGGCTGTACTCTTGGGGGGGGATGTGGAAAACCAAGACATGGCGTTGGGTTTTTTTTTGACAAAACGTCCCGGCTAAATAAGGGAAAACAATAGAAAGCTGTCTTTGTCAGAGGAAAAGCAAATGCTTCAGTTAATGGTTTTAGTCATCAAACAAACTCTTCAAAAACAGGTCACTAAAACACATTTTTTCTTAAACTTTTCAAAAACTTTCCCTCTTTCTCTTTCTCCCCAACTCCCATTAGTTTTTGGGGTTTTTTATTGTATTTTAGAAGAGGAAATTAGTGAAAGTGGGAAGCTCAGATTTTTGATTTTGTATCCTCCAGACAAGTCAGGGCAAGTCTTTACCACATTTCTGATATCACTGACCATGCTGTATCATGGTCTCTTTTTGCTTGTTCCCAGAAGTGTTTTGATTTTGTAAAGAGAGCTAACAATTCTTGCAGCCTCTTCCCTCAGTCTTGTTTCCCAGTGATCTTGCAGTTGTTTCTTACTGTGGGATCAAAATACAAGTTTCAGCTTGCCTGCAGTTCCTGTTGCCCACTGTGCAGGCAAAGCTCTGTTTGAATCCTTTGATGAATGAACACCCGAAGCGTGTGACACGAAAAGTGCGCATTTTGAGCATATTGCGGGCTTGTTTCTCAGCTGATGGCATGACTGGGAACGGAGGGACATGATGACAATGGATCGTCTTCAGTGTGCATAGAATCATAAAATAGTTCGGGTTAAAAGAGACCTTTAAATGTCACCTAGTCCAGCCCTCCTGCAATGAACAGGAACACCTTCAACTACATTAGGTTTCTCAGAGCCCTGTAAGCAGGCGTTGAATGTTTCCAGAGATGGCACTTCTCCCACCTCTTTCGACAGCCTGTTTCAGCATTTCATCACCCCCATCATAAAAAACAATCTTCCTTCCGTCTAGTCTACATTTGCCCTCTTTCAGTTTAAAACCATTACCTCTTGTCCTATTGCTACAGGCCCTACTAAAAAGTTGAAGAGCTTGGAGTGGATTTTCAGTGTTGCCCTAAAAGATTTTAAAGGGTAACAGACTTTTTACAAGATGGTTTCTGTTTGTTACCTTCCTCCATGGACTCCTTAAAGTTTGTTCACTGACAGCAGCAGGTGGAAGGTCACTGACATTTGCAGATCTGAAAAGACACAGCAGGAAGGTGATCAGATAATTGTACGACAATCTTGAATCTGTTTCTAGTATTTTAAGTCTTCATCAAGCCAGTTATCCTTAGCTCAGCATGTGTTTGGGTTGTTAATACTCTCTTATTCACCAGGCTAAATAAAGAAAAAACTCCAGAAAAACTAGTTGTAAATGTTAAAGTGCTCTGCATTGTTCCGAACTGTGAATGAGAGAAAAATTCTTGCCAGTGTATTTTCTGGGTGTGTGATCCTACCTACACATCTGGTCCTATTGGCAGAGTTTTGTAGAACATTTCATCTTGTATTTGAGGAGAAGAACATTATTGTAATCACTTTAGTACTTGGAAGTATCTACCAGCTCTTTCTCTTCTCACAAAAAAAAATAGCTAAACCCTTTAAGTTGAAGGTACAGATTTCTTATCTAATTAGATTTGAATATGATCATTAGTTTAAGGACTTCCAGGTGAGGATGGGAACTGATAATTCTGCATTCAGTTAGTCACTCCTGTTTCTTCTGAATAATTTTAGATATTAGTCCAATTAAAAAACAATGATGATGCATGTTTCAAACTCAGTGTATTGATAAAATTAACCTGTGGTTTTTATGTTGTCACAGCTCTTTAATGTTGAAAGGTGTTGAGCCACAAAGTACCTGTGAATTGGAGGTGGATGCAGTAGCTGCTGACATTTTGAATCAACTGGATATTGAAGGTGAAGTGTTAATAGCTTTCCATGTAAAATGGTTTTAGAACAGAAACCATGTTGTCATAGTTCACTCTTCTTTTAAAGCTCATCTTGTTAAATCACAATCCATCTTTCAGTGTTAGTGAATTGTTAATCTTCAAATTTCTAAAGTTTAAAAAACTTAATAACCTCTGAAAGAAAAGAGGTTATAAAAATAGTGTCTTATCAGAGCAATATAAAGAGATTTTTGTTAATGCATAGTAGGTTTCAGACCTATAGGAAGAATAGTAATGGAAGTACCAACATTATATGTGTACATGTATGCGTATGTATGTACATACACCTATATATACACATGTATACACTACTTGGTGGGAAAACAAGAAAAAGCCAAAGATCTAGATTACAAATAGGAGATCTAGAAAATAAATGAGGTTACGCCTTAACTTTTACATTGTACCAAATCTAGAGTAAGGCAGGAATGGCAAAAAATAAAAAATAACAGGCTAGAATGACAAAGAGATGAAGAAGAGTGTCAGAATCCAGTTTGGGGAAAGAATGCTTTGGCATTTTGGCAGATTTCCCTTCATGTATAATTGCATATTTCAGCCCAGATTGGCAGGAACCCTGGTTTGCAAGCTATATGGGAGGATGAAAAGCAACGACGAAGGGAGAAATGTGAATCTTCTCAGATTAAGCCACCTTAGTCACAAGGTAAAAAAAAAAAACCAAACAATTGTGCAGCTGTTAATCCAAAACTTTGAATGAGAAGCAAGCAAGAGGACAGAATTTAAATTGGTGTATCAAGTTTGAGGGATTTTTAGATGTAGTGGTTTTTTTTCACTTCCGGGCTTACTGATGGTGCAGTATGTGTTTTCCAATTTTGAAAGCAAGGCAGGTGATGTAACCTTGCCTGACAACATCATGATTCAGCTGTGTGCAAAACATTCTAGACAGAATGAATGATAATGGCAGTTAAGATTGCATGCTTTGTGATGGAAAACATTTAAATACTGACAAAACTAAATCTCTTTATCTTGAAGCTTTCCATTGTAGTTTTTGCACAAGGGCAGTCCCATTTAATGTCTGCAGAATTATAGCTAAGGTGATATTAGATTAAAATTCTAATAGGATAGACGAATCCCTGTGCTTTCATGTAAAATCCGTCATACAGGGAAGACTGTGCTCTGCAACATAATTGCATAACTAACAGGCTATTCTCCATAGAACCTAGGCCATATTTCTTTTAAAATATGTATGATATTTGGCAAGTAAGACAGAGGATTGAAAGAAGGAAAGAGGCAGATTCCTGGCTAAAGCAGACTACTTTCTGATTGACTTTTTTCCTGTGTTTCTGTGTAATGTTATTGAGGCTGCATAAGCCAGGCTTCTCAAAAATGTTCACTGATTTTTCTTGGATGTTCACCTTGGTGTAATTGCATCGTGATTTGTAAATGCTGTTGATACTCACAGTTGAAAATGAGATCAGTTGGGAGTATGTGAAGTATTTTAAAGTTTTTTTAATACACTTGGAAAGTCAGCCATCAGATTTGGCACTGAAAATTAGCAGGCACTTCAACTTTGAGCCTTTTCCTAATAAAATTGGTAATTTTAGCTGCTCTCTGTGTTGAGAGATCAAAGTAAAACTGAATAACAAATATTTTTCAAATTTTAAAGACCGTGGATTTGTGCCAGCAACAGAGAGTGAAAAATTTTTTCAGAAGAGACTTAAGGAAATTCTCAAGCAAAATGACTTCTCTGTGTAAGTGTTTAGCCATTTGTCATAAAATATAGTATTCTATGCAAACCTTAAATATGCATTTAAAACTTGCTTTTCAATTAACTAGAACATTGTCGGGATCATTGGACTACAGTAATGGATCAGAGGAGTTCTCTGCTGAGCTAACACTACATTCTGAGGTACTTTCTCCTGAAGCCTTTCCGTGTACACCAGCTAATACGGTAGAAGTGCATGACGATAAACAGATGAGCAAAGGTGAGTTTTTAAATGTCCTAATTGTTTAGGCATAAATCTGTGTAATGGTTTGGCTGTTCATACTGTTAACAGAAGTAAGCCAAGGAGGTTGTGATGGTTAGTTATGAAAAACCAAAGAGTAGTTTTGGTTTTATTTTTAGTATTGGTAGAGTAAGCCTTTCTAAAATTGCTACAGCAAATAATGGAAGTACACTTGGATAGTAAAATCCATTCTGAAGTGTCTTGCTTTCATAATGTATTGATGTCTCTGACTCGAAAGTTTTATGCGTTCTCTTTTTTTTTTTCTTTTGAAGACTGCAATAGGATGCATACTGATAAAGAAGAGGAAGCACTTATTAATGAAGAAGCAATTTTAAACATTGTGGAGAATAGTCAGAGCTTTCAGCCTTTGTCTCAAAGACTGAATCAGACTACAGTTTTTAGTGAGTATGACTGGAATGTCTTTTCTTCCAGACTATTTTATTGTTCCACAGTCTTTGTGTTCCCTTAGGCTACCCATCATGAAAAAAATAAGTAGTTTATCTCAAGGAGTTTTTCAAAGGTTAAAGGTTTCCAAAGGTGGGTGTGGGGGTGGGTGTGGGTGTGTGCATGTGTGTCAGCTGTCTGGATATACTGGAGAATAGTTGGTTGATAATGAGAGGCAAGTTGCAGCAGAGCATTTCCCAAAATTTTTAGATACAAAGAATAGTTGAAGACAAAGAAACAAGAAACAAAATATTTAAGAGGAGGAGAAAAACCATGACACTAAAATTGTGAGTCGCACAAGGGGGAAACAACCATAAAATAACCAAGAAATGAACTTGTATGAAAAACTACATCAGGTAGGAATAGTTCAAATACTCTAAAGGAGATGAAAAGCACATAGTTCCTGATATATCTCTATGTATGTTTTTTGGTAAACACAGTGTATAATTTTAATATGAACCACATAGTTATAGGGCAGGGAGGAGTATTTAAAACCCATAGTAGTCTCAATTTCTTTTGATACCTATAGGGTATGAGTATGTGCTTGGGCAACAGTATATGTCTGTGGGTAATATAATATGCAACCTTGAAATCTTGCTAAGAAAGAAGGAGTAAATGAGTAGATGAAGTTAGATTATGAGTGTAGTACCGTTTTATTTTGCAGAGAATAGGCAATAATTTGATTATAGAATATATACTTATAGGCAAGGATTTGGATTTATTGAAAGAACTGTAAGAAATTCTGTGGGACCTGGCAAACATGAGTAGACCTGAGTGGATAAAAAGTAGCTAAAATAATATGTAGGGTATGCTTTATGACTGTACATTTGAATTAATCAACCAAATTGAAGTGTTGAAATGGTCTGGTTTTTTCCATTGACTAGGCAATCTAATTGAGATTATATGACTTTTTTGTCTGTCTTTTTTCCTCTCCTCCTTGTCATGCTGATTCCTGGTATCTTGTGTGACTATGAGTAACATGCTGCATATTTGGGTCTCTTATACTCCCTCATAGCCTGTATCAGTGTTCACTATTCCTCTAGTAGAGTTTTAGTGCCACAGGGACTGTGAACCACATGACTTCTGCTATTCACTTTGAATTACACCTGAAGGTTCATAGTAACATGAAATAGAGGTTGGAGTTTAATGATGAGCCTCACAAAGGGCAAAGGAGCCAAGAACAGAAAGTATAATTGAAAGTGGATTAATTAAAAAACTCTGGAAAAGGGGATGGTTTCTATTGTAAAGGGTTGCATGGTATCTTGTGAAGCCTTTGCAAAACGTGAAAAATGCATTTCTCACCAATGTTGAGATCTCTTTTATATAATTCTCAAGATCATTGTAATCATATGATGCTTCCTGAGGAAAGAAATTAGAGATTGTAGTTCTTCAGCCAGAGAAGGAGTGAAAAGTAACAAAGATGCCTGGTAGACTCGAGGTAATAAATTGATTATGAGGTCAGATGATAGGTAAGTAGGAAGAGAGTGAGAAAAAATTGTCTTGGAAGGATTTTTAAGAAAAAAAAATAAAAAATGAGAAGGGAAGTGGATAAATTACTGTCATCTTGGGTCAAATAAAAGAAATATAAAATTTAAGAGAGGAGTGAGATCAGGTAAACTTGCAGTGTTTAGAGAAAGCTTGGAATAGAACACCTTACAGTGACATGAAAAGGGAGCTGAAGTTGAGCATTAGACTTAAGAACAGAAGGAGGAATAGTTGGTCAAAATCAGCATCCCTTTTCAGAAGATGCAGTGATTGAAAGTTCTCAAGTGATACAGAAAGAATTGCCTAACAAAGCTAATGCAGCTATTGAGCAAGAGAAGGCAGTGATGCTTCAGAAGCTGTCACTCAAGCTGAAATTAAAGCTGAGAGTGAAGCTTTACTGAATGTGAGGAGGTAGTAGGAGAGTGGAGAGAGAGAAGTGCCTCCACTTAATCTAGTACAATCAGAAGAGTAGGGCAGAAACAAAGTTGTCAAAGTTTTAGATACATAGCTAGAAAAGATAAATAATGAAATTTGAAAAAATAAGATATGAAAAGAGCTTTGTTTCTGTAGCATGCCTTGCCTTAGACAGTAAAAAACTAGTGGATTTTAAAATGGTGAGGGGCTTTTTTTGTTTGGTTTGGATAGTTTTGTTTCTTACTGGTAGACTGTAACTAGTCATTTACAAGTAGAACAAAATATAGATTCTACTTGTATGGGCTTTTTCTGCAGTGGGCAGTAGTGCTGATGAGGCCATGATTGATCTGTTGGCTGGACTGGAGAATGATGGATATCAGATGGGACATCAAAAAACACTCTCTCACCATCGTTCTCTTGGAAGCTGGCGGAATTCTCAGAACAGTGATGATGAAGAAAATGAGCCACAGTGTGAGAAAGAAGAAATGGAACTTAGCTTGCTAATGTCCCAGAGGTGGGACAGTAGCATGGAAGAGCCTGGGCAAAAAAGGAGGTATATATTTACTTTCCTTAATATGTTTTTTTTTCTGCCAGATCTTTCCTTCCTCCCACCTTGTTTTCAAGTATGCTCTGAGCACAATGAGATGTAGAGAGGTCTCTGTTAACAACATGGAAAAATCTGTGCAGATCTTGGGATGGAATTCAAGTTGTTTAGATGATGATGTGACTCATTAGCGTTATCTGGAAATAAAGACTAAGTGTTTAAGTTTGGCAAACATAAGCTTCTAGTTTGCTCTTTGAGGAAAAATTAAGTAGACTTTTTGTTCTACAAGTCCAAATACAAGAAAACCTTTAGTGGTAACTTGCTTGTAAGGTCACACTTCGGTTATGATACAAATGTTAAGGTGTATCTTGTACATCTTTTACTAAAGTCAATATTTAAGAAGTATTCATATGAAGACTAACCAGGCGACCTGAGGAAGAAACATCCATTTGTTTCCATGTTCAAAGCTTAAATCAAAACATGAATGTTGCTCACTCTGCTTGACTGCTAAAGGTCAGCAACTTCAATATATTTAAGGCCAAGATTCTTGGAACACCTTCTCAGGTTGTAATGACCTTCTGTACAGTCTGCACTGACAGGCACTGAAAGCAGCTATATCCAGTTTCTCTTGACCTCCGCTTTCGGCACACTTTCTGATATTTATAATTCTGTTTGAAGTATGAGGAACTTCACAGACATAACATTTTTATATTTGGGGTTTTTTTCCTACATCAGAAATAGTAACCATACTATGTTTCAGAGAACCAGAGAGGTATAGAAATGCTTCTCTTATTTCCCAAAGGCACATTAAAGTTGTAACAGAACCAGAAGTTAGTTAGTTCATTAGTGTCCTAGTTCTAGAGATAATTGATCTCTAAAGCTAGTTTTCCTATCTGACCTTTGATTTTCTATGTTTTTTCCCTCACGGTAGTCTGAAAAGTTGAAATTTCCATCCAAAATACTTAACATCAAACTTCAGTTTAGTGGTAGTTACTGTGAAAACCTGTTATCTTGCAGATTTCTTTAGCTCAGGCACAGCTCTGTATGGGCTTGACTGTACAACTTCAGGAGTCAGCTAGGAGCCTGAAGCAAGTAACTGCTTCCATGCAGTAAAGAATCCTATTTAAAAACTCAAGAGACTTGATGAGCTGTCTCACTAATATCTTGCTCACATATGCCTACACCTTAATCCCAGGCAGAAAACACTAGGGAAAATGTACATTCCATGTGCTTCCACAGGGAGTGTGTGTTCAGAGGGAATTACAAGTTCAGTTTCACTGAGATCTCTACAGAATTTGGACTGATTTCAGACACGAGCCATGGGTATCTTTGCCCCCTGCATGATTCTGCTCATGCGTGAAGAACCAGTTTGAGTCTCATGAGAGATCTGATTTTACTCTGCTCAGGCTCATTCCATCTGTGTGTCTTCCTAATGCATCCTTGCATATCCATACTATGGCTTTTCAGTTAGTGACTATTTACCAGTCTTACATTATCGCAGAAAATCTATTGAGTTAATGCGGAGTAACCACACCCTATTGATTGAATTAAATGGCTTGGGTTTGATTTGTATTGAACTGGAAAAAAAAGCCCACCAAGACCTGGACTAGTTCATGTATGGTGGTATCGTGTGTTGCATAAATTTTCCCGGAATCCAAATTGTTGGACTTGAATGAGGAGAAATCTAAGTTGCCTGCAGAAGTCATCTCCAGTCAGATTTGGTTTACTAAAGTTGACAAAGATTTACCTGGGGTTACAGCATAATTTGGGTTGGAAGAAACACCCCCAGTTTGATATTAATTTGCATATCAAGCTGATTGCTTTGTGCTATGCGTTTCCATGTTTTGGGAACATAGAAGAGGGAAACTAAGCTCACTTACATCATGGAGACTGTACCTAGCTGTGCTTGTTACTTGATTCCCCAAGTCATGCTTCCAGACCTGAGTGAAAATGATGTGGTTACATTTCAGCCTATGGTTTCTGAACAAACAAATCTGTCCGGATCTAAATTAGCTCCATGCTGACATTCAGATGTCTGGGGTGGTACCATATGTATAATTCATGCTGGGCTAACTCCAGTCATAAAAAAGTTCTGCAGAAGTAAACTGTATTTAGGTTATTGTGGATTTTCCTTCCTGTAACTTCAAAACATTTTTATTTATATCTTTTAAGGTATTACACAAACTTAAACAACAAACAAATTTAAAAACCCCAAACTTCAATTCCTTAATATGTATCTGGATTTCTTTCATGTAGCCACAGAATAGCTTATTTCTGGTAAGAATTTTGTCCATGTCACACTTTATTTTAAAGAAGAAATCAAATTCCTAAGTGGTTGTAGACTTATACTGGAGGATTTGATCTTTGTGGTTTTCTGTAATATTCTTCCTTCCCCCATGCCCGTATAAAGCACGCCACCTTAAAAACAAAAAATTCTTAGAAGCTTTTCTTTGTAGATCTGCTTCTTTTTTTTTTTTCCCAGGGAATTTATGACTGTAAACATGGCAGTGTAGAATAGTTAACTTAGTAAAAGCAGTTTAAGTATTAACAAAAGCTGCTTCAGAAAATTCATTGAGAGGTGGAATTAAACATAGTTTTGTTGGTCGTGATTTAGTTAAGCCTGCCAAGAGATATAATTGTTATAATACAGTAAAGATTTAGCAACAACAAGAAAAACTATACAAAGTAGTAAACATCTATTTACTAACAGCTAAACTGATGTAATTTTGCATAGTTGCTTTAGTCTTCAAATTTCAAGCACTTGAAGCAATGAAATTAAATCTCAATAAAATTGAACTAAAATGAACCATCTAAATGCCTTCTCTGTATCTTAAGTTAGTGAATCCTGCTGTTTAAAATGGTTGGCTACCACTGTTGCCTCTTAAAATAGTAACATTGAATAATATTTTGACTTTCTCAGTGATAAATGTGACAAAATTATTTATTTCTTTTTGCTCCCCTAAATCATACAACCACATAGCACCCTATTGAGTTTCATGTTCCCTGTGGCTCCTGGTGTTTTCTAATAGAAGTATTATGCATCAATTAGTTCCTTCACTTTCCTTCAGGTCAGCTGGCAAAAATACACATCGAAGTTCAACAGAAGAGGATTCATCTTCGGAGGAAGACATGGAGTGGAGCAGTAACAATATGCTCCTAACTAATCTCTCAATACCTCAGTTAGATGGAACTGCAGATGAAAATGGTGGTAAGTAAATAGAAAATCAGATTTGGAAGTTGAGTCATAGTTCATTTTTACATCAAATTGTTAATTCTCAAAAGTGCTGACCATTTTTCAGTCTTTGTTTCAATTGGATGGAAAAGTTCTCAACAGATTGCAGAAGCAGGCCCTTAACATCTTCCTTAAAAAACAACTGTATTTTAATCGCAGTGCCCTCTATGAATTAGCAGAATCTGTTTTTCTTATTGTATCAATGATCCAAAAAAGGACATAGTTTTAGTTCTTTGGAAAAAACAAATATAGTATTAAAAGTAATGATTCTGTAGGATCATTTATCCTCCTATAGGATTATTGTAAATAATAAATGTATTACTGTGTAGATTCAGATGATTCTTTGCAAGTGTTTGCCACACATGCTAAAATATAGTAAGCTTTTGTTTGGGCCTGTGTTTCATTCCGCAGGTTGCATGTTCGCATTTGGGATTGCATGAGTTAAAACTATGCAGTGGCAAAGTTGCTGCAGAAGGAACTGCCTTTCTAAATCTGTAAAAAAAATTAAGTAGTCTGTAGAGATCTTTTGCCATCTTCATAACATGCTGTATTTGATCAAGTAACATTAGTCAACAGAATGCACACTTCGAAGTTAGGCAAATATATAAATAATAGTTTCATTAGAAAATCTGCAAGTCACTTTATAATGAATGAACACATTACAATGAACACTGTGTTCAGTTGAGAAAGTGAATTATATGATCTCATTAGATAGATTATAGATAACCACAGCTATTCTTTTGTGATTGGTGTTTAAAACATAGTTAGCTTTTTCCTTTGTTTTTATAGGTATAATGGTAGGATTAATACATTATTTGATGTACTGCTAATATGATTTGCTTTTGTGTCAGATACACAGTTGTAATTTCCTTATTTGCCACACTTTCTAATTTGTTGTAATAAGAGATGCTGCTGGCTAATGAGACTGTTTCTTAAGTAATTTTTTTAATTTAACCTTTTTTTAAGTATGTGAAATATCACATGCAGAACGCCAGCTTAGGAAGTTTATTACTGTGAACTTTTATGCTGATTTCTTATAATAGGAGATAGAGTAAATTCAAATCAGATCTCAGTCCAGGTCATCTAAATTAGAAAATGCCGGTCCACACATGAATCTGTGTCCATATGATCTGACTGACTGACTAGTATTTTTGCAGTTTTTATATTTGAATAGCCAGGTATTTTCCAGGTGTTTGTTGGCACTGCCAGACTCCCATTTCCTGCGTTTTCAGTTAGTCATCCTCATTCTTTCTGTGGACTCCTACCCTCAAAGAGTAATAGGCAGCATCTCCCAGCTGTGTTTCACAGCTCAGGGACTCTATGTATGCATTAGAAAATGTTATTAGAATCAGATTGGGACTTCCTTTTATTTTTCTCAGCCAGCAGCAAATAAATTGCATGAGGCAATGCTGCAATAGGCAGCATGAATCTAAGATAATCCCCAAACTGGTTGAGACTTAAAGGCCCAAAGGATCCCCAGTCTAGTACATCAGTGTGCAGCACATGCTTCCAGGTCATGTAGCATGTTTCATAACTCCTATCCCCCTTCAACATTTCAGCTAAAGAGGTGGACCCATGAACAAATTTCTGTGTGCCATGTGCTCTGTGGTAGCTGCCTCTTTGCAGTAGTACAACCTCTGTCAAACTATTTGTTCAGCAAGGTTATGAGCAAGCACACACTTGTTAATTTGTTACCATGTCTCTGTCCATACTTAGCCTGCAATAAATGTGAAAGTATCAGTAAAAGAGATGAAAATCATCACAGATACCATATGATGAGTCTGCACAGGACAAATTACCACAGCACCTGCTGGTCTCAGATTATGTGGGAACATTAATACATGGATATGAATCCAGGATCTAACCAACTGGTGCAAACTTCTTGCATGAATGAGTGCTGTATTGCTCTGCTTTTAAAAGTGCAGGAAACTACCTGTGTTTAGAGCACAGCACAATTCATACAAAGCCCTTGCCATTTCGTGAGATATACTACTTTAGCTTTCTGTGCAATGACTTTTCTGCACGGGGAAGGTCATCTAAATGAGTTTTTTGTTTTTCAGAGCCAATGAGTAAACATACTTCTCAGGGACAAAGCAGGGTACAAACTTTTCTAGAAATCAGTTTGGTTTTATATAGTCATCTGAAAGTGATTGTGAAGTCTTCTTTCAGAAAGTCAGCATGAAATCTTTGACAATTGTATGCAAGTCTGCCATTGAGGAATAACTGACAAAATGCCTGAGACAAATGTACTGACGATGTGATTTTGATAAAGCAACTCATGTAGTCACGGTCTCTAGTTGTCATGATCATGAACGTAATGTGATTTGCAAGAGTTTTGTTTCTTATTTGGATGGGAAGGCTTTCAGGAAAATACTATTAAAATTTTTAATGCCTTAGGTTTGTTTTTTTTTACAGGAAAACAAGAATAAAATTGCTTTTCTTCCATTTCAGACAATCCTTTGAATAATGAAAGTTCTCGAACTCACTCCTCCGTCATTGCAACAAGCAAAATGTCTGTAAAGACCTCAATCTTTCACAAAGATGCTGCTACACTAGAACCCCCATCTTCTGCTAAAATTACTTTTCAGTGTAAACACACAAGTGCCCTTTCTAACCATGTTTTGAATAATGAAGATTTTGTAGAAGACCTCTCACAACCAAACACAGAAACAAGACCTGAACTTTCAGTCCATTCTCTTACAAAAGAAAGCACTTACTCAGCCAAGTACCCAACTCCATTCAGCAATAGTACCCATGCAGAAAACTCTCACAAAGAGAGTAACAAGAAAGATACTCTCCCAGTTCCTTCATGTGGAAATAATATTTTTGACTATGAAGATGATATTTCATCAGTGAACAGACCAATACCTAGTAGGAAGTACATTAGCATTAGAAAGGCTGAAAAGGATGTCTCTTTTATGCATGTGGGCCGCCATATTGGTGACAACATGTTGAATAAAAATTTATATAACTTTTCTGATATGAGCCACTCCAAAGGTAAAATGTCCTCTGAAGTAAATGAAAAATCCAGCAGTGCAAGTATAAATAGTTTTTTTCCAGCAACAGCTACAGAAAATTGTGAACTGGTATCTTGTTCAGGAGGCAGTCGAACTGTGGTACATTCACTTGAAAATAACACTGATGAAGGTGGCCTTAATAAGCTTAAAATTAGGTATGAAGAATTTCAGGAGCACAAGGCCGAAAAGCCAAGCCTCAGTCAACAAGCAGCACATTATATGTTCTTTCCTAGCGTTGTTCTTTCTAATTGTCTCAGTCGACCACAGAAGTTAGCTCCCGTGACATATAAATTACAGCAGGGCAACAAACAGTCCAGGTTGAAACTAAATAAAAAGAAGCATAGTTTTATCAATCGTCAGGAGCCTGCAAGTGTAAATGATGTTGCATCAGTGAAGGAAGGCTGCTATACACAAGGTAATGCTTGTAGTAACATTCCTGATAAGGACAGTGCTTTACCTAGTGACTTAGTTCAAGTTCCTCTTGAAGCTTTTGAGAACAAAATGCCTACAAGTACTGCTAATTACACTGACTGCCAGTTTGCAGATGGATCTCTTGAAACTGAGCAGTCATTTGGACTGTGTGGGAATAAATACACGCTCCGAACGAAACGGAAGGTAAATTATGAGACTGAAGACAGTGAATCGAGCTTCATCGCACACAACTCAAAAATTAATCTACCTCAACCGATAGAAAGTGTTGAAAGTTTGGATGGGTCTCAGAAGTCTCGAAAGCGTAGAAAACTTTCTAAAAAATTGCCGCCTGTTATTATTAAATATATTATCATCAATAGATTTAGAGGGAGAAAAAATATGCTTGTTAAATTGGGGAAAGTAGATTCTAGTGAGGAAAGAGTAGTACTCACAGAGGAAAAGATGAATTTATATAAAAAGCTTGCACCTTTAAAGGACTTTTGGCCAAAAGTTCCTGACTCTCCTGCAACCAAATATCCTATTTATCCACTAACACCAAAGAAAAGTCACAAAAGGAAAGCAAAACATAAGTCAACCAAGAAAAAAGCTGGAAAACCACAAAAAACAGGTAGTACAAATATTAAAAGAACTTTATCTTTCAGAAAAAGGACTCATACAATTCTTTCTCCTCCTTCGCCCTCCTACAGTGCTGAAGCTGAAGACTGTGATTATAACTATAGTGATGTTATGTCTAAATTAGGTTTTCTTTCTGAGAGAAGCACAAGCCCAGTAAACACATCTCCACCTCGCTGCTGGTCTCCCACTGATCCAAAAGCAGAAGAAATTTTGACCAACCTGGACAGAGAAGCTTTATTTAGTAGAGGGCCCAATATCTACAACAGCAAAACTGTTAATACTAGTGTAGGAAAAGCTAGTCGAGGAAAAACTCAGGTTAAGAAATGTAAAAAGAAATTTGCTAGTCCCACTGTATCTACCAAGAAAAAGAAAAAGATTAATCAGGTTGATAAAACACCAGACGATGGAAAGAAGAAACCTAGAACAAAACAAAAAATGGTTGAAAAAGCGTCCTCAAGAAAACGCGTTGTATTTAAAGATGAAAAAGGAAATGGTCGGTCTACTACAGAAGTCAAGTTTGTGCTGAAACATCAAGATCCTCATGAGATTTCTTACAACTCTGTCTGCTCTCAGCCACTTCACAACCTCAAAGACAGTCCTCTTCCTGGCTATTCAGCTGGATATCTGCCATCAGCACAGCTCCCTTCAGCTGATGCACAAGCTAATTCATTGGGCTGTTTCCACTCACTGATGGAAATTGATAAGCCTGTAGATGCACAGTGTTTGCCTGAGGGTCCACGGGAAGACCCTCATTCATCTTTCGCATCTACTCCCATGGCATGTGGAAGGGAAATACCAAAAATGAGCTCTCAAAGGTCCAGGACTCAGAATGCTGTATTTAGAATGAAGGACTCTGTTCTCATTCAAAACATATTTGATCCATCTAATCACTCAACTCACATAACACAGAATGCTCATATCTCAAAAGACAAGACTTCTCCAAAAGCAGAAGAGATAAAAAATTTGCAAATCAGATATTTGCCACCAGCTGGGAAATTAAATGAAACTCGTGACTCTCTGGACACAGCAAAGATAGATCAGTTACATACCACTAACTATTTGCATTGTAAAGACAATAATCAGCAGCAGATATTTTGTTTACCAGAGGTGTCCAAGCATTCTGATCCTTGTTCTTCTATTCCTAAGCCATCTGAGGAAAACCCTGGGCCACTTCAGTTGCCTAAAAACTGTTTTGTAACGTCTTTAAAGAGTCCAGTGAAACAGTTAAATTGCGATCAAAACCAGAGAGGATTTATTTTGGATATGTCACATTTTAAACCAGAAAACACAAAACAAAGGCCTCTGTCAGAAACAACCACACAACCAAAACCCATCTCCCAGTATAAAAACAGGAATATAGTGGCCCCATCAGCATTTGGTGAAGGACAATCTGGTCTGGCTGTTTTGAAAGAGTTGCTCCAGAAGAGACAACAGAAAGCTCAGAATGCCAGTATTGCACAGGAGCCATTGCCAGACAAACCGCAGCTGAGCAAGGGCATACCATGCCCTCTTGAAAAGAATAAAGCCATCAAAAGGTCACGGTCAGTCACATCATCAAGAAAATCTCGTTCTCCCAGGAGCACAAAACCTAAAGAAAAAACAGCAAAACTTCCAAAAATGGAGTCTTCAAGCCAGCCGATTACTAGTCGCATTGATCATTCTGTATCTGATGACAGCCCCATTTTTTTTTCAGACCCTGGTTTTGAAAGCTGTTACTCACTTGAAGACAGCTTATCTCCAGACCACAATTACAACTTTGATATTAATACTATAGGGCAAAGTGGATTTTGCAGCTTTTATTCTGCGAGCCAGTTTGTCCCAGCAGATCAAAATTTGCCACAGAAATTCTTGAGTGATGCAGTTCAGGATCTTGGTTCTGGACAAACAACAGAAAGTGACTTTCTATGTCATAATGACCAAAAATCTGAGGAAGAAAAGCAGCATTCTTCAAGCACAAATAAATGGATACGGTCTGGTTCCCTGAGCCCTGAGCTTTTTGAGAAGAACTCACTAGATAATAGTGAGAACCACTGCCATAGTCAATGGAGGAAAACCATTCATTCTTCAACTTCTAGATCTAGTTTTATCGATACCTCTTGTACCCAAGAGACTGAAGTCTGTTTAAATGAAAAATTCAAATTGAATAGAAATACAGTAAATAAAGAGAGATTTCTTAATCTTTCTCAGCCAACCTGCTCAGACTGGATTCAAAGCCACATTAGAAAAGAAACCACTTTTGAACCTTGTCAACCACTTGATTCAGTTAATACCTCTTTTACATCTTTATTGTCATCACCTGATGGTGAACTTATAGATGCAGCTTCTGAGGATTTAGAATTACATGTTTCAAGAAACACTGAAGCGTTAACTCCAACTCCAGATAGTTCGCCAAGATCAACCAGTTCTCCCTCACAATCAAAGAATGGAAGCTTTACACCTCGTACTGCTCACATTCTTAAGCCTCTCATGTCCCCACCCAGTCGTGAAGAAATCATGGCAACTCTGCTGGATCATGATCTCGCAGAAACAGTTTATCAGGAACCATTTTGCAGCAATCCTTCAGATGCTCCAGAAAAGCCAAGGTAGTGTGTTAAATGCATTTCTGTCTACATGTGATTGTGGTTATAGTAAATTTAATTTATTCCTGTAAACAATTTTATGCTGTTATGTGGCACAGATACATGAAAGATCCCATCTGATATACATCCATTTGAAGTTGAAAATTACTGTGCTTCCAGTCCAAATACCCATTTTCTTTCATGATACTTTGGGGTTTTTATTGCATGTTGTTGTAGTAAGTGGAAATGTGCCTTCATGGTTTGTAAAATAAAAATACTGCCCATGGGAATTGCATAGTGAGAAAACTAGTTAGTAGTACTCTGCTTTTCTATCATCTGGAGGACTGCCTGCAGTGCAGTTTGGAGTAAAACAGTAATTCAAACCATTTTTCTTCACAGGGAGATTGGAGGGCGGCTTCTCACAGTGGAAACCAGACTTCCAAATGACCTCCTCGAGTTTGAGGGGGACTTCTCGTTAGAAGGTCTACGACTCTGGAAGACTGCATTTTCAGCAATGACAGAAAGTCCTAGACCAGGATCTCCTCCTCATTATGGTCACTCTACTGTTAATAAAAAAGAAAGTAATAGCCATAAAACTAGTGAAGACAAAAAAATAGTCATAATGCCATGCAAGTGTGCTCCGAGCCAACAGCAAGTTCAGATATGGCTTCATGCCAAAGAAGAGTATGAACATTTCAAGAAATTGCCTAAGAGTCATTCTGCTGAGCTGGCAAAGGCAGATGAGAATTTCAGCTCTGCAGTATTGTCTGAAGAGAAATCTATTGAAGTAATAAAAGTAGCTAAAGATTTGAATTTGTCTAGCTTGGAAGATGAAAGACCTATTGTGCCTACAAAGAATTCTCCTGCCTCTGTGGCAGAAAATACAAAAATGCAAACCAAGGAAACCTGTGATAAGTCTATAAGCACTATAGGAACCTCTGTAAATACTAAAAATGACATAGACTCTAATAAAACTTCATGTGCAAGCAAGACACACACTACTTCAGCTCTAGAACATGATAAGGAAGAGGAGGAGGAGGAGGAGGAAGATTATTATGTCAATTACAGTTCACCAGATTCTCCAGTGCTTCCTCCTTGGCAGCAGGTGGCATCTCCAGATCCTAAACAGTCCAGTTTAGAAGACACAGAGTGGAAAAATCAGGATATTATTTTGTCTTCTGTGGAAGAAAATGGGGTTGGAAGTGCACAAAATTCTCCATGCACCCAAGAGGACATTAGGACATCATTTGACACATCCCCATTTCCAGTTAATGAAGATCCTGGAAATTCTGAGTCCATTTGTCTACATAGTACACCCATTGTGCACAGAAAAAACCAAGATGGAATACCTGAAGTTCTTGGTTTTACTCCTTTATCTGCAGGTAAATCCATTAAGTGATTCTAATAATACACGCACACACACACAAATCTGAGTATATTTATTTTGACATAATAAGAAAAAAATTATATCTCTGCAAAAATATATTTAAAACTAATTTTTGAAAGGAAAATTTCTGTGCATTTCTGTCAAAGTAACTACTGAATTATTGAAAAAGTCTTGAAGTAGAACATCCATTTGCTTCCTAACAGTCTCTAGTATCTGAAGTCTGAAGTGCTGGTTAAAAGCTTGATTTATAAGTATTGCTCATTTGGGGGATTTTTTAGTCTTGTTGACTATATTGCTTGTATTTTTACAAAAATAATCTCAATGTAGAGTGTGAATAACATTGCAGTGTTCAAGATGATAATGATGTGAGGCTTTATAACTTATTTATGTTCCTAAATGTCCATAAATACCAAATTTTAGTAGTTGTGCTTTGGATTTGACAAAGGATGAAGCTGTATTTACTTTTATATTTAATATTTGTTTGTAATGTTAATGAAATGCCTCTCTTGTTTCTTGCATATTTTTTAATGCCTGGAGAATACTGTTGAGGCTAAGTAGTCTTTAACTCATATGTTTACAGAACCAAAAGCTCAGAAACTGAGCCACAAGAGGGGAAGTAATACTGATGGTCTTCGAAGAGTACTTCTAACCACACAAATGAAGGTAAATTAACATTTTCTGTACAGATGTATTTTTATTTTGCGGCATATACACTTTTCCATTCTTTCTTCTTTGTTGTTTTTGTCTTTCGCTGTTAAGATCTTGAAAATACATTTAAAATGGTAGGGTACAATTGTTGTCGAATCAGAGCACACTCAAAGTTAGGAAGAAATTTATGAGTTTAATTTGGGGGAAGTGGGTGTAAGTTGGAGATTGAGGGTGCTGCTCTAGGGTAGTGAGATACTAATGAAACACTAAAGAGACACCATGTAAAGATGTTTTGCTCTTTGAGTAACAACATCCTTTTAAAGTTCTAGTGTGATTTCCCTTTTTTATATACATATACCCAGACCTGTGTATATTTATGTGTTTCTATGTGTATTAGTTTTCAAACAATGTTCTAAGCATTTTCTGAAAACAAGGAGGGCAGTTCGTGGTGTGCCAAGAGAGGAGAAAGAGGTTGGACTTGTTCTACTTAAACAGTGTTTCTGCTCTCCATGTTGCAACAGAATGGCGGGCTAGGGGCATTACTGAAGTGACCCAGTAGTTTTTTCTTCTCAGTGTACTTGTATTCACCTATTTCAAGGAGGTACTTAATGTACTTTTAGTTCAGTGCCTTAAAAAGTGATGGCTGAAACAGGGGTTTTTGACAAATTGTTGCTCAAGAGAGAATAGAGAATTGCTGGTTTCCACATCCTCGGACTTCCAAGAAAGCCAGTATGTGTGGGACTGGGTTGGTTTTTTTTTTGGTAGGGTTCTAGGAGTTTTTGGTTGTTTGGGAGGTTTTTTAAGTATTTCAAACTGCCTCTTGCTTTGCTATGGATTAAAATTATTTCTAAAAGGCAGAAAGATACAACTGTTGTTTGCATGTTGAAAAATGAAATGAGGAGATAGTAAAAGTTTGGGGACATTTCAGTAATTTGCAGTAGAGCATTTGCATTTTCATTGAAAATTTTGTATTTAATATTGCATATTATTTAATATTACATATGAGTTTAGCAGCCTGTGTTTTCTCATTATCCTGTGCTTTTTTCTTCCCCTGCCTGATAAGAATCAATTTGCTGCCCTTGGTGCTCCAAAGAAAGAGACTTCCCAGATTGAAGGACCGTCTTTAAATAATACTTACGGTTTTAAAGTCAGTGTGGAAAACCTGCAGGAAGCAAAATCTTTACATGAGGTAATTTTACTGTTACATGTCACTTTATAAAATTATAATTTATCAGGCTGATTTTATACTGGCAGAAACAAAAAATCTTTTTCTCTTGGGTCCCTATGTGACTTAAAAATTAATCAGTGTGTGATGTCTGCAGCTTGTAAGTACTTGATCTACCAGTTTCAGCTTGATGTCCAATGCCTCTAACAGTATTGAACTAGACTTTGCAGTATTTTAGTTGAGAAGACTGTAAACCTCCCTTTAAAAATAAAAATAAGGGAAAAATGAGAAGGAAGAAATAGTAAGTTTTGCATAAAAACATTACTTGAAAAACTAGTTGGCCATAATTTTCATGGATTGTTTCCTTAAGAAATAAGGCATCTGGCAATAATCAGTAAGGCTCTCCTGATATTTCTACTTGTTCCCTTCTGAACCTGTTGGGCAGTTTCTACTACATTTAACAAAAGGGTACCTATCTCAAGTAAGGTCTCTATATATTTAATGTAGGTGAGTGTTTGGTGTGGGGAGAGGAATCAAAGTGCTGGAGAAAGGGAAGCAATGTAAATATGGTAGTGCTGTGTTTGGCTGCTGACTGGGCAAGCAGTCTGTGTATATGTGGTCCTAGACAGTCTCCACACCTGGAATTAGCTGTTGACCAGATTACAGAGGAGATAGAGAGATAGCACTGAGTAAAGGACCTAGGAGAAGCCACAAGAAACCAGTGATCTTGGGGAAAATGGAGATGGAACTTTGATAGTAAAATTTCACTCAGTGATGTTTGTACCAATTTAGCATGCAAATCTACAGCAAATCAGGCTGCCCCCAGGGCATCCTACATACACAGAAATACTTCTAATTTTTCCCTCATAATCTGTCCAACCTCTCCATTAATCCACATTATGAGCAATATTATGCAAGACAACAGAGCAGCAACATAGTGTTGAAACAGTATTAAATAACATTGCCTTTACTGCAGAGTCAAAACTTGACAGTATATAGGGATTAGCATTTTCTAAATGTAAACCATTTTGCAAAAAGCTCTGGCAATATGATGTGGAAGTTCATTAATGCAACTGAAGGCAAAGTTAGGTATTCTCCCTACCTTCCTGTAAGACTTAGTCTTCATGCTTGTCTTGGGTGAGGGAGGGAAGGGAGAAGAAAGACCAAGAGTGATTCTTTCTTCTTGGTCAGTTCAGAAATGTGATTCAGCTCAATATACAAAGGTCTTTGAAAACACTGCAGGAATTTACAATAGTTGAAGTTGAACATTATCTGTTTTTTGTCTTATTTTCTGCTTTTAGTAGAAGAATACAGTACTCAGAAACACATAGTGAATTTTTATAACTGAGTATAAAACTGTTTAATGATTAGTTTTTCCTAAGACGGTGCTATTTGTAAAAAAGTGAGGTCCAAAGATGCATGTTTAATCACTTCTATTAATTTTCAGGTAGAACCTTGTAGTTACAATGTAATACCACCATAGAAATGTTTGCACTTTCCTCATTTGCACTGATAGTCTTCTCTTAATTTTTTTTCAAGAAACCTGCAGAACAAACTAACATACTGTCTTTATTTGTTGCTAGGTCCAACACCTTACCCTCATCAGTATGGAGTTACATGCTCGAACAAGACGAGATCTGGAACCAGACCCGGAGTTTGATCCGATCTGTGCTTTATTCTATTGCATCTCATCAGACTCATCACTGCCAAATACTGATAAAAAAGAAATCACTGGTGCTATAGTGATTGATAGAGGCAGGACACTCTCAAGCCAAGGTTCCTATTTCTTTTTTCTTAATATATTTTACGAAAATGCTCTTTCATAGTAATCAAACAGTAGCAAGCAAAATGTAATAGAGTATCTATATTACTGTGTATCTCATTTAATTTTGTCTTGTTGAATGGCCGTATTAAATATGGAGTTTTCCTGCTTATATCTTCCAAAGAACTCTTGCATGGGCTGTAAACCACAAATAACATTTGCGTGTGCAAAATATCCGTGTTTGCGTACTTGTGGACGAGCTCCTGCAGTGTTCTAAAAGTGTAAAGAGGAAAACCTGCCTTTAGTTTCCTGCTCAAGTTGCTGGATAGCTGCAAGTAGAAAATGTTAAAAGCAAGACAGTATGTTTTATATTTTACTTAAGGGTTATTTTTGTGGTTTTATCTGATCCTTTTAGGATCTAAACAGGGGCCCTTATTCTATTGTACCTTTTTGGCTTTGTTTAGACCAGTGATACTCAACCTGTGGCTCTAGAGCCGGATGTGGCTCTTCATGGCCCTACAGGCGGCTCTCGCAATGTAGGCATCTGATCGGCGCTCCACTCTATCAGGCAGCGCGGGGAGCACTGAGCAAATGGACCAGCAGTGTGGGAGTCGCTGAAGTTCCCCCTCCCATAGGGGGAAAGAAAAGGAGCTGCTGGGATCCCCCCACAGGTAAGAGTAGAGATCACCTCCCACCCAGCAGCTGTGGGGCAGAATGGGGAAAAACTTGCCCTTTTGCCCCTTCCACCCCTCCACCCCACTCCTTCCTAGCAGCCAGAGGGGATTGAAGACAGAATGCTGCTGGGAGAGAGGATGCTGATGTGTCATGTCGTGATGTATCAATGTGTGGTGGCATTAAGGCAGCATCATCACACATTGAAGTGTCATGATGGAAAAAAAATCACACTGTTGATACTTGATTTTTATGGTGCTCTACAACTCCATTTTATTAAGAAGTGGCTCTCCAGCTGTTAAAGGTTGAGTACCACTGGTTTAGGCTAGTAAAAAAAAAAACAAAAAAAAACTCAAACCAAAAAACACCCCCAAAGTAGTCCTCTTTCTTTCAGGGTTTCTTTGGCATTGTGAATGTGTATCAAACCACAAAATACTGTCTAAAATTTTAAGCGTGGACAAAAACCTACCAAAAATAAATTTAGCAATAAGGCAACAGCTTCTTCTTTTACCAGTGTATTTTTCAAAGTATTGTAGATATTATATCATGTTAAGCTAAGTTCTTATTATTCTCAGTGAATTTTATTCTGGTATTATATGCTTGTTACTATATTCAAAAAATTTATTTCTATTACATTACTAAGTGAGATTTTTCCACAGTATAGCCACTATGGCTCCCTAGGTGTGTGCCACTGATAATTTATCAAGAAAAAGCTTTCTGTAAAAGGTCCAATGATACTTTGAAAAAACAAAGGTTCTGATCTGGTTTTGTTAGTGAAATAAAATTATGTGTTTAAATGTTATTGTGACATTCGTTGCTTTAATTGATGTGTGCTGTCAATACTTTCTTGGTTAGAACTTTTTGACTTCCCTGTGGAGTGACTTGACATTGAGATACATCTTTTTTTCCCCTTTTGTGTTATTATTGCTTTGTAAGTCACAGTACTTGTTTTAACATTTATTTCTGAAAGCACACTTTTCTTAATTCTTAAGATCTTAAGAATGTGTCAAAGTAGAATGCCTTTTAAAAACTCCAGTTCCTAAAATCTAAAGTGTCATTGTAACAGAGATCATACTATCTGTTGTGTAGAGAAAACAGAGTATGTGTTGTGCACTATTCATTTAAAGAGGGTTTTTTTAATACGGAAGGCAAATGCTGAGTTCCTGCGTGCATACAAATTTAGCTATTACTCAGACATTATCAATGCGGACACTCTTAATGTGCACTAAGTGAGCAGTTGCTCATGTTTTTGCATTTCTGTCAGTAACTTAGCAGTGTGCTGAAAAAAAGAGCTATACTGTTATATAGCATTTTCATTCTGTAAGGCATTTTGCAAAGCACTACTCTAAGACAGCAATTAAAATTATATTTTGCATAAAAACAGTGCATGAGCTGTCATATAGTTATTTAATATTTCTTATTAAAAGTAATTTTCTAGTAGCTGGACTCTTGTGCATGTAAAATAGTGAAATTTCTCTTTAATCAAGTTTGTTTATATCTGAGAATCTGTGCAAGATTACCACTATAGCAGAATTCTACAAAGTGAAAAGAAAAAATTACTCCACCCAAGAGGAACAAAATAGTCCATGGAATTAATTCTGATAATTATTAAAGATAAAAATAAGTTGTGTTCCATACTTCTTTTCAGTTGTATGTTTTATTCTCAAGTAGTATTATTGACTGAAGTAATGAAATTCCTTCTAAATTGTAACAGGTTTTTTTTACTTTTATTTTCTAGGGAGCAGAGACCAAGCCCCCTTGCTTACAAGATCTGGAGTTACAGGACTAGAAGTCAGTTACGCTACTGATGAAAGAACTCTTTTCCAGGAAGTAGTGAATATTGTAAAAAGGTAGCATATCTGTACGTTCTGCTTTTATTTTTCAGGCTTGGAACAGCAGATTTAGTTCCTTCAACCCTTGCCAGTCTTTCAAATACTGATTTTTTTTGTTGTTGTTTCCCTTAAAGGCTTATTTCTAGAGTGGACAAGCATGGTGGTCTTTCAAATAAAAATACTTTCTGCTTTTCCTTTTCTCTGACAGCAAGAACATTCAGATCCTCTTAAGCAGCTGAGTTACAGTCTTGAAACTTATCAGCCATATAAGTCATCCTTTTTAACATACAACTTTCCTGTTAACCCCAGAATTCATTACACATCTCTCTCTGAAACTCTCAGAATAGTAGATACTAAAAGTGCTGAGAGCTATAGAAAACCCCTCAGACAGGAAGAGTTTTCTAGGAACTCTGAGGCAAGACAGAAAAAAACCTGCATGGTACTGAAACTGCTGCAGTTTAAAATAAGGTTTCATTGAAAAATCAGTTTCCTTCATTAGTTTTGTCTTCTCTGAATGGAAATCCCCTGCTCAGTCAAACTTGGAAAACTGCTGTTTTCCCCATCTCCACCAAGGCTGAGAAGCCTGTTCGGGAGCCCTCTCGCCTGGTGCGTAGGTGGAACCACAGACGTCTCTCCAGACCCTACTGACAGGTGCAAAGCTGTAAAATTTCAAGGAAAATAAACAGATTTAAACTCTGAGTCACCCTGCTGGAATAGAGGCACAAAAAAAAACCAAACTAGGCAGAGTACATTTGCAATTCTTTCTCTCTCCAACCAGAAAACCCCTGATGAGAAAGACTTTGACCAACCCCATGAAGCCAGAATACAAAAAGAGTTGCTGAATGCAACCAGCACAGGGTGGGTCCTGACAGAGCAGCAGATCCCTGTTCAGAGAAGACAAAATTCAGGTAAGGAATATAATATTATTTTTCTCTTTCTTGGAAATCTAGTGCTCCATCAAACTTAAGAAAATTACTCAGAATGAGAAACTGCCAATAAATGAAGAATTCTCCGCCAGTTGTGTGGAAGTCTAAAATGTGACAGGACAGAAAGAATATGGTAGAGAGGACTCAGCAGTTAAAATATATGTTTATCACTGAAAACAGAAGTCTTCTGTATCTGTACATGCTGAAGGCATTACAGAAGAAAAAAATCATGCAATTTTGGTGTACTTCAAGATGGAATGTACCAGGTTGCTGATTGAGAAATCTCTGCTTATGAGACCTTCTCTAGCATGTGCTAGCATATTTTTTTGATGTAGCAATTTCATCTATGAAGATTGAGTTAGTTGACTTGTATTCCTGGAAGATAAAAGGTTTGATCTATTGATGGAGAGACTGACTACTGTCATCATCTTAGTCTACTTCCCTCCCAACTCTAGAATGACACTTCAGCTATCAGACTTCTGATGGACTCTCAAAAAAGAGAGCAACTTGGACCACATCTACAGTTTTCTGCTCTTTTCCCCCCTTTATTTTCTGTAGCCTGGGCAAAAAAAGGAGAAATTTTGTTGGAGTAAATGTTTTGTGTTTCTTAAGCACAAAATAAGTGTCTAGGCCCAGAGTAGCTTTAACTGAAGGAGGAAGTGTGGTGAAACTATGTAATTAAGGAGTAGTGGACTGCAAAAACTTCCTCAATGAGAAATGAACAAGCAAGCAGCTTCAATGAAAATCAGTAATTATTTTTTAAACAATCTTCTGTTTATCTTTTTAGTGTTACTTTTTTCCAGCAAAAGCTAGGTACTTCAGCTGTTCTGGTAGATGCACTTAATAGTAGGTCTGATAGATTAGAGAAAGAGAACTATCAGGCCATATTTAAGAAACATTACCGCTTAAACTTCATGGAGCAACACTGAAAATCACCTTAATTTTCAAGCTGAGTATTGTATCAGTATCTTATTTTCAAGCTGAGTATTGTATCAGTATCTTATATTCTGATATATGCTCTAGGCTGGACAATAATAGGCTCTTGTGACTGAACGGCAAGCCCAGCATGACTGCAGCCTGCTTTTGGTTCATGTTCTTGGCCTCTTGGGCAGTTGGAGGGAAGAATGGAAGACTGAAATTCCAGATTCCTGTCATAATGAATGACGGACTGTCTATTCACTCTTGATTGTCAATATCAGGAACAGACTTTATCAGCTTGTTGGAGCACTGAACAGAAAGGATCTCAGCTGCAGGAGGAATTATCTTACGCAGTCCAGTTTAAGAATTCTCGTTCCTATTTCTAGTCATTCTCTTAGTAGTTGGCCTAATTCTTCCTCTTAATCCATATATGTGAAATTGTGGAACATACATATTTGTTTCAAGTTCCAGCCTTCTACTTCTTTGTTTAGGCCTTTTTTTTTTCTTTCCATCCTGGCTATTGAAAATAAAGAGTGGTTGATTCTGTATCTTCTTGTCAATACATGTAAACTCTGGAAGAGCCCAGTAGAGAATTCTGGGTCACTGATTGCAACGTACAGATGAAGGAAAGGTTATTCTTGGAAAATTTGTAACTTCTGCAATACTCATAGCTCATCAGTGTCTTTGACTAGGTTTTTGTCACTGAAGAGTGTTTCCCAGACTTTTTGTAGCAGAGGTAAAGTTATTCCGTGTTCACTGAAGATGAGTATTGCTGCAGAAAGTTCTCTGGAATAGATGAACTGAAGTTGGATTCAGTTAATACCTTCACTGTGAGGTTGTTCAGGCTGCGCTAGATCTGAATGACCACAGTACAGTTAATACCTCGGCATCTGTGAAGGTTAAATGTTCTTCTATGGATTAGCAGATGTTGTCTCTGATTAACTCAGAGCCCTTGGCAAACAGAAATAAGTCATCTTGTGTTCTAGTAGACCAGAAGAAGACCTGTCTTTTTCTCTGGAATTGTCATCTGTGATTTCATCTCTACTGAAAATTCACAGATTTGTCCAAATATTGAGGACAATAAGCACCTCTGTTTCTAGGAAATTATTACTGAGAGTGACTAACCTCTGAACCTTATAACCTTACAAGTGTGAGTACCAAAGTCTATGCTGAGACAATTTTAAAAGATGTTGGAATACTGAGGTTGGGGATTGAGCGTCAGGAAACAGACAGAAAGGAAGAGCCACAAATAGATTTTGGAGGAGGGAGGGAAGAACAAACAGCACAGATCTGTAAAAAAGAAAAGCATCATTAGTTTGGGTTTTGGTACCCTGACGACTGTCTTAGACTTTGAGAGGGAGCTTTACCTGCATAGGTCCAAATTTCCTTTCTTTGGTGTAAGCTGTCCTCTGGCTATAAACCAAAAAAAAAAAAAAGGGCTTCATCTCAAAACTGGCATAAAGCAGCTGAGAGACAACATCCTTCTAGTCCTGTGCAGCCGCTGGGGATGTCCTAGAAGCAGAGACATCCAAGTTGTAGGCTCTCGGGGAGTGTCAGATGGGATTTTTTTTTTTTCCTTGAAGTGGAGCCTGGACATGTATTGCTGTCCTAAAGCATTCTGTTGTACTGCCTGAGGTGCTTTCTTGAATAGATCCCCTGATCATAAGGTGTCAGCTGCACTGAGATGAGAGAAAAGGTGGAAGAATCTTTCTGCTTGAGGAAGTAAGAGAGCCATCTCTCTGAACCTAAAGGCAGGAGAAAGAGTAAATACATATACATACTTCCCTAACACAGGAAAGCTGACTGAGGAGGAGAAGGTGGAAGGGAATGCTACAAGAATGTTTGCATGGGGATTTAAAACGTAGGAAAACTAGAGATGTGCAAGCCTGATGGAGCAGTGGATTCCCATGAAAGAGAAATTAAATGTCTGGGCCTCTCCTTCGCTTTTAAGGCAAATTGTTCTGTGTCTCTTTAAGTGTAGATGCTAGCAGATAGCAGAAAAGGGCTGGCTCTGTGGGTGTGAGAGGAGCAAAATTTGGGGAATTCATGTGGGGATGCACAGTCCCCATCTCTGACACAGAGAGGATGTGAAAACAGGGCAGACTTGAAACAAAGAGTAGTAGATTCATTGCTACTCGAGACTTACCAAACGCCCACAGCTCATTGTCTCCGTTGAAGTAGTTTTTGATAAAATTACATGAACAGAGTATAATGTAAGATTTTACATAAACATTTTGGGGGTGACATTTGTGTATTAAACTGTTAATGCTTAATACTTAAATATTTTTTATAATGTTTTTCTTGTATAATGCTAATGATTTTTTTTTTATACAGCGCATTATATTTCTTCTTCTGTAAATGCTCTAGCAACGTCGTCTTCTTAAAATAGAGATGTGCTAATCTAACCTTCTTTTTCCAGGCCAGTATCATTTTCATCAGTGGCATTTTCCTGTAGAAATCTGTATTTAATGTCCTGTATCAACTTTATGGATTTTTGTTGTCTTAGGCAAACTGGAAAAGTGTTTTCAGAGATTTCAGTTATGTGTTTGAGTCACCAAGCATTCTGTTGCTATGCACAGTTACTGCCTTTGTCTGTATCATAGGTCTGGCATAGTTCCCCTCCCCCCCCTCCCTTTTTTCTTAATCATAGCTGGAAGAAAAATAGCAGTCAGGAAAACCAGACACATAATAGAAGGGAAGGTATAACTGGGAGCTTTAGTGTTCATTCACGAAATCGTCAAGTGAGAAAGAGGAAGAGATGTCATAGCAGCATATACGACTTAGCTGGAAAGGAAAACAGTCGCATTTCTTCTCTCTGCAGCATGTATGAGTTGAATGTTAATGCTGTTGTGTTTAAATCCTGGCAGCATAAATGCTGCTTTTCATCTTTGCAGAAAGTCTCGCAACAGCATGCAAAGCAGTATCAGGGCCCATCCTTTTAACAAAAGAGCATATGTTGGCAAGCACACCTCTTATTCCTGTCATGTTACTCCTAGCCAGCAACTTTCAAATATCATTATTACAGTTTACTAGTTTCTTGCAGGTGTACCAGCTGGTCTCATTACAATTTTTTCTAATAAAATAGCTTGAACTGATGATGAAGACCAGTTTCATAGTATACTGTAAAAAATTGTGAGACAGGAGGATGAAACATATAAAACTTGTCCTCTTAGCTCACAGCCTGTTGTCTTTGTGGCACCGCATGAAAAGGAGAGAGAGAAAGTGAGAGAGTTACACTTCAGCTAGGCTCACATCAGCTAAACTTTGGGTTTGCCTGTTCATTTTCCCATGTGGAATAATGTACTCTTTTAGCTCCAGACATCTTTTCTTCTCTAGCAAATAGAATAGCAAATAGAATACCACAGAAGATCTTGGCAAGTGTCACACTGGTTCATCGCTACCACTGGTACACAAGATTGGGCTGCAGGAGAGGACATTTCTGCTGCATAAATGGGGATGTAGTCCCCAGCAAGCAATATAGAAGCAAGAAACAACAGTGTCTTCTACTCGGTGGAAGAAATTTGATAGGTCTCTTAAACCTGTTGCATAAAGTAGATCTAATGTATATGTAGTGCAGGAGTTCAGGGTTACAAGTGTTACTTAGTAGAAAGGAGTTCTTCAGTTTCATGTTACTTTGTTTTTTCCTTCACAGATAATTCAGAGATACACTTGTGAATGCATACAGATATACATACAAAATACCTATATGTGTAACTTGCTGCAGTATCTGAGCAACTCAGTTGCCTGTAGTATGTTTATTGGTTTTCATGCTTTTAGAAGGAGATCACTTGGATCCAAGTTTTAAATACAGACCAACTGACATTAAAGGACTGTGATTACAGGGAATTTACAGTAAGATTTGATCTCACCATTTACTAGCTACTCTACCTTGGTTTTCCATTTAGATAGCTTTGTGTAACTCATCTGACTGAAACTTAAACATCTGTACTTCACTGTCAGTGTCTAATTAGCTATCCTCATCACCAGGAAAGTTAAACGGAACGGGATCTTGGTCTGCAAGAGGTGGCTAAAATACAAAAAATGGTTCACCCAAAAGAGGCCTTTTTGTTCAATGACAATAGAGACCAGTTTAGAAAACGTGAGATGCCAAACTTAGCTGAAATTAGACACTCCCCTTAATACATGGGTGGTATGTAGTTGGGATGGAAAAGCAAAGTAATGTGCTGTAAAGTGAAAGCCTGTAACTCAGTAATATGCAATTACAGGTGATCCCTAATGGCCTGGACAAGCGAGACTAAGTTAAAAACTAGCACACTGCTTTTTAAAAAAATCTTTTGATTAAGAAGCTTTCCAATCTACATGTGGATTTACATAAAATTGTGTTAAAATATGTGATACTTAAGTTAGATACAGTTTATGAGAAAAAGCATGTATCTGAAAACATCATAAACTAAAGGGCTTTTATGTCTTGTCCTATAAAAACACCTTCACATCTGAAGGATACTAGAGAAACAGTTCTTGAGATTATATGCAGATGGATTACAGAGGTAATTTTGTTCATTAGGTTAAAAGGCAGTGGGAAGATTACCTCCAGAACTGATGATATATATTTAGTTGCAGTAGTAATATAATAGCTCACTGAATTTTTTTTAAGTAGGAAGTGAGAAAGGTAATGCCCTTCTTGGGCAAGTTAAAACCCAAAGCAACTGTCCTTCATCAGCTGGTGAAGGACAAATTTCACCAACTTGCTGCTTCCAAACAGTTCTTGTTTCTGTTCAGAACAGGCTTATAAGAGAAAGCAAATTTTTGTCATAATGAATATTGTTTTATGTACCACTTAAGCAGTTCTTCACAAGTTTCTAATTCACATTTGCATCTATCATGGAACCCATCTGCATAATGCCTTGTCCTGTGTAAAATCTAAAAGTATTTTCCATTTTGAATTATGTGATGCCAGTTTTCAAATATGATAACGAATGACTAGTTCCCTCATTTTAATTAATCAGTACTGTTTTACAATATGCTAGGACCAGGATAGTTTAGTTACAAGAATTAATTTGAAAATATGTTAATTTTTATAATGTTTATTCTATGCCTCTATAAAACATGGCATAATTCCTTTTTATTTCAAAGCTGAAATGGAGCTATTAATAATTTTGGAGCATCATTTTACAATCACTGTATGTTGTGCAGAGCAGCAAGCAGTCATAACTCTTTTTGACACTGATTCCACTGCTGGAATGAACTGCAGGCTAGCTTGAGTCATTTGTCCATAAATTGTTCCAAGTAGCTTTGAGGTTGTACCATTGGTAGAATAGGTTTCCATATTGAGTGAATTTACTGCTTCCACTCCTGATGGTCATTTCCACCTCCAGAATCAAATAATTATTCTTTTTACATGAACAGGAGATACCAAAATATTCCCCAAATTCAAGGTTCTAGTTCTTTTACATTCTGTAGAATGCTAGAAATCAAAAACTTACTTTAGAATCCCTTGCTTTTGGTAGAAATTGTATCAAAACCATTCCCTCACGAGTAGAGGTAGGTGATATAGGGGATTTTTGCAACTTCTGGCAGATGCAAAAGCCAAAATTGTAATAAAGAGAGAGCCATGCTGAGTAACAACGTTCAGCTATTTTTCACAGAAGGTCAGTGTCCATGGCAGAAGTGTGGAGAAACTCTTTTTTGAAGCTATTCTCAGAATAATTAGTATCTTCAAAGTGAGTTGTCATTGCCTTTGGCTAGGACACATAAGCAAGGAAGACACTTTCCTGATAAAGTCTGAAGCTTCATTTGTAATGTCTGCGATACAACTAACTCAGTATTCAGGGAAAGGGTGTTCCATATTCAACAGTCAGGAAATGTTGATAATTTTTTTTATGTGTTTATGGATGCAAGGAGTACAGAGTTCCTGTTCATAATCCAAGGCCCCTGCCTACTCCCTCCATAAACTAAGGTCTATAAGCCTGCATCCTGTTGTAGGGTTGGACATAGACTATGGTACAGGATCCTCAGCCTATCATCCATCCTCTACCTCCTGACAGCTGCCCTGATGTCATTCAGTTGTATTGAATGCTGCCAGCTGGATCTTAAAACCCTTTAGCTGCATTGAAAGAATCACAGAATCATCAAGGTTGGAAAATACACTAAAAATCACTTAGTCTAACAAAGAAGCAGCTATTCATCCCACTGACGCTTCCTTTGTTTTTTCGCTATAAAAATAACAGATGTCTTATGTTACTTTATCCGGTCTCTTTCTGCCCAGCCCAGCAAAATCATTCTTAGGCTATTGAGCAAGTCACCAGATCATGACTTCTGATTTTAATAGTGCCTACTCAAAAGTTAGGTGATACTGGCTCCTCTGAGCTAGCTCCTAACTGTCTTTAAAGCCACATTGTTTGTCCTTCTGTCTAGTGAGCTCTAAATTGCAATTCCCAATAAAGGGTCATCATTTAGGACTCAAAGTTACACTGCCATATGCATGACACAATATTATCTGTAAATATTCCAGTTAACCTACTGGCAAATTCTGTTCCATAGGCATGGCTATATTTCACTGCACATCTGTCTCATGCCAGTAGCTATGTTTCAGTTTATGCTTGATACATCCCAATGCCATCAATAAAACCTGATGAGACCTCAGTTTTGTTCTTAATTTGTAAAGACCAAAATAATAGAAGTATGCAAAAAAAATTCCAGTGAAAATATTATTTCTAAAAATTTTTGCTGTTGAATGTTATTAAAAATCCTAAGAGATTGCCTGTTTTAAATATTGTCTTCTAGTCCAGATGCTGCTTTCATAGAAACCAATTGTGACTGCGTCTTTTTTAAACTCAACATAATTTGAATGCAATCCTGTTTATACTTTGTTCATGGAAAATATTTTTGTAAATTAGATGAAGCTCATTTTTTCTTTTCCCCCTACCTCTCTAGATATGACCCAGACATTTTACTAGGCTATGAAGTCCAGATGCATTCCTGGGGTTATCTCTTACAGAGGGCTGCAGCACTGAATGTTGATTTATGCCAGATGATTTCTCGTGTGCCAGGTAAGTTATTTGTTTAGGGCTTCAGTTCAGTTCCAGTAGAAGCAAGTTGAAATCTATGAACAAATTTTAAAAATAAATGCAGAGTATTTCTTCAGAGAGACCTTTTTTTTGTTCTTGTTCCTGTATTGTTAATAGTATAATCACACACACCACTCCAAAAAAATTAGAAATACCAGTGAGATTCTGGTGTTTTCTGAATTTTCAAATTCGTGGCGTATTTTACTTCTGTGTGTGTCCTGTATTCATGAACCTGGACTTACATTCTGTAGTTGTGTGTTAAGTTTCAGCTCTTGGAGGTGCTTCTGCTACCAAACCTTCTTTTGCTTTCCTTGGCTCCAGTCATTCAGAGTACCTACCATAATCATCATTTGTGGTTTCTCTGGCTGGAATACAAGAACATAAAACTGCTCCTGAGAAGCAATTGTCCTGGACAGTTTTGTAATAAAATCCTCACTTTCAAAGACCATTCCTGTACTTTGGGCAAATTTTATTGGACCCAAGTGCTGATACTTTCCTCCAGCATTTGGAAAAAAGTCTGTTCAGACTGGCAAGAAAACCTGAATGAGAAAGGTAAACCTAATGTCTATACTTAGCCAATCAATAGAAGCCATCATTCTGAAGAACGGAGTTAGTGAACAGCTAAATAAATGTGCTGTCACACCTGAGAAGAGTCTGGATGACTTTGTAAAATGAAAAACTGTCTCAAAAAATTGTTGTAGCTCTTTGCAGTCATCAGAGTGATGTGGATGAGGGAGATTTTAAAAATCAAAGCAGTTGAAAAAGCTGGTTTTGCCAGGGCTCTTGCCAAAGATCTGTACAGAAATTAAATCACTATGAAATAAGAAGTCCATTACTTTGCTTGTTCTATTAAAAACTTGAGCCTATTGCTTTGTAATGGTTGCAAAAGCAAATGTTAGGAATTATGGAGCAAGGAGAATATAAAGCAATGAATGTAAAAGTAAAAAAAAAGTAAAAATCTGTAGTGTGCTTGTACCTCAAATACTGAGGTTGTAGCCTCCTCATAACCTTGCCCCCATCAAAGTGGATATAGGGGGACTAGTAAAGATTAGAAGTATAATGCAAATTTGTCTAGTAATTTAGTAATTTGATATTCCAGAAGAGACAAATGGTGTAGGAAAGGTAAAAGCCTATGAAATATTGAGGGATGTTAAGGGAAATAGAGATTGGGTTTTCATGGTCATTTCCAGTGCAAGAGCTAGAAATCAAGTGAAGCTAGCAAGTGGCAGCTACAGAATAGAAGTTGGTTTTTAATCTCAGCATTGCTGAACTCTTGAGTTCCTTGTCACAAGATAGTATAAATGCTTAAAGTGTACATTGCTTTGAAAGGAGATAAATTCTTGCAAGAAAAATCCATTGGGAGCTATGATATATGTGAAAATAATGTCTGGCCCAGGAAGCTGCAAATGGTTAGAAGCTGGAAGAGTTGTAGGGAGAGTATCAATAACTGCTTCCCCCATCTTGAAGCATCTGCCTTTGAGTACATGACAGAACATGATACTGGGCTACTTGAATCTTTGAGCTAATCCAGCACAGGAATCATCTTTTATGTGGTTGTCCTGTGTGCCTGGCCAGGAGAATATGATGTTTTAGAAGCACTATGTTCACACAGTCCTTCCTTGAGGTTTGAATATTTGTATACTCTTGATGCTTTCGATACTTGTGACATGTTTGGAATAGAACTGAGTTATAGAGTCCTCTCAGAGACAAGAAAACACAAGAAAAAAAATTGTATCTTCAGCTGAAAGTTGTTGGCAATTGAACTTTGGTGAATTTTTAAGTACTTAATATATGAAAACAGGATCAAATGATAGTTTAAATATGAACAGGCCATCAGTGCTCATAAGTTGCTTTTTTCAGCACAAAGCTCTCTAATTTATTCTTCAGGAATAATAATGGATTGCATGAACCTTGTTATTCAATTTTCCTGATGGCTCAAATTGAGATGATACACTAGTTGCAAAATAATGTCTCTGGGTACAGTCTTCTGAGGTACTGAAGGATGTTCAGAAAAATTTTTGACCCATTACATCTGAAGATTTGCAGTGTCTGTGGTAAAAGGAACAGTAAGTGTTGTAGTCAAAGGTTTCTTAAAACCTCCAAAGATCACAAAGATGTACTGCTCTTCTGTAGAAGTATGGCTGAACAATCTCTTCAGTTTGGGACATGTGCTTCTGCTGTTGTTCTCAAAGGCTGAGTCACAGTTCACGTCTTGCAGGACAGCTCTGTCTGCTCTGTAGTTGATGCAGAACCAACCAATTAGATCAGCAAAGCTGTTAATAGTACTCATCTTCCTGACATAAGCTCTTCCTCAAGTTACTGCTTTTGGGATACACATGAATGGGTCCTCAAAGAAGAAAGAGAACTGTGTGGTTCCTAATGGTAGTGTTCCCATGTATTCCACAGTCAGGTTTCCTGCCCTATGATATGGCACTCATTTGAAGATCAACGTACAAAATTAGTCTGTTTTATGTTGTTTCATAGCAGTTCTGCAGCATTTCAGGCAATTTTTACTTCTGTCATCAAGGGTAAATGTGCTTCACGGCTGTCTGAGGATCTAATTGTTCAGTTCTGATCATTATTGCAAAGCTGTGTGTATCCACACTTCTACACTCTCTGTCCAAAATGTTCTGCTTTTTATTAGCAGGGTACTGTACAGACTGTGCTGTACCTGATAAATGAGTGGTGGCAGAATACAAAGCAACCAGCAGTTTAAAAATGGGTATGGATTTAGAAATGTGGGAAAATTGCCTTGAAGTGATTTCTCTCCCATTAAACTAATAAGAAATAAGACTGAAACACTCACTGTGTTTTCATAATGGATTTTAGTCTATGTGGTACATTTTAAAAAACATCTGTGTAAACTCTGGAAAGAACACCAAAACTGTAGACTTATAATGACTGAAAAGAAGATAGTTTAAAGAAATATATACCAAAAAGACTGTCTTCTCTTGTGCTGTAGTATTTGAAAGCATGACAAAAATCAAGGATGGCAAAAGAGGATATATTTCTCTACTTTAGTCACTGCTGTCTCACAGAAAGATGAGTGCTGCTTCTGCATTTGCATCAGTTCCTTCCTATTTCCTTCTCCCTGTGCTATCCAGAACTCATGTTGACCTCCTCCCACTGCAGTCGGTTTGCTTTTACTGTATGAAAGAGACTGAATTTTCTCTCCCATGAGCTGGTTTGGACTCTGTAAGATCATTGCAAGTAAAGCCTTGAGTTATAAACTCCTCAGGACAGAAATCACTTTTTTTTTAATTATTTTTTTTTATGTTGTGCACTACTGCATGTGCAGCTGAGTCTCCAGTAACATCCAGCATTGCATAACCAATATATTCATTATGGAGAATATATTGCCTGGGACACTATTACAGTGAAACCAAAGTAAGAGTTCTGTGCAAAGGGCAAGAGCAGAAAAACTTGGGGGAGTTTTATTTAGAGATTGTGTGGATGGCTGGTAAATAAATAATTTTGTGGAATCAGCAGTAATCTTCATGAATTTTTTCTTTTCTAGAGAGCACAAATGGGAAGAGGGATGGCTTGATCTGGTCATGACTGTCTTATAACTTGTCTAAATATAGTCTCCTTTAATGTCTTTAGATGAAAATAAAGAGAACAGATTTGCCACCGAGCTGGATGAATACGGAGCGGATACAATGAGTGAAATAAATATTGTTGGGCGAATTGTCTTGAATATTTGGAGAATGATGAGACATGAGGTAAATTTTTTCAAAGGTTAATGTTTTGACTTACTGGGTTTTCTAATTACTGCAGACTTTGTTGAAAGTTTCATTTAACTTGTGTGACTTCTACTTTTTTTTTCTTTATACACCTTTCAAATAGAGTAGTTTGCCAGTTTGTGAGAATGGGTTTTGCAGATCTCTAAACTGTAGAGTAGTGAAGCCTTTATTTTTCAGTAATATTTCTTAATGATACTCCTTTTCACTGATTTGTGGGTTTTGAGAACAACTTACTTGTTTTAGGAATTTGTCTAACATGGTACTTTTAGTACATTAAGTACTTGAATTTGTTTTAAGCTGTCAGATTTATCTTTTTTTTTTCTTTTATTTGTTCCATTTATAACTTCCATTTAATACTCAAATAGCCCAGTCTTTACAAATCTTGTTCTGACCAAGTTCAGACCTGATCTTTATGAACTGCTTAATTCTGCATATTCTTTTCAATTGATGAGAGACGCTTTTTCCTGACTTGTAACTAGTTAGGGATTTCTAAGAATAAATACTAACTTTTTAAACAAAATACTAATAAAAAGTTAATAAATTTAGTTATTGCAGTTTTTGAGAAGTAGAGATGTTTTTATTATGAAAGCCATCATGCATCTTGACATGTCCACTGTGTTTTTCTAGGTGAATCTAACGAATTACACTTTTGAAAATGTGGGCTTTCATGTTCTTCATCATCGTTTTCCTTTATTTACGTTCCGAGTTCTGTCTGATTGGTTTGACAATAAGGCAGATGTCTACAGGTAATGATCTATTAGTCCATTTTGTTTGCTGTTTTTAAGGCCAGTTGCTTAACATTGGATAGGTATAAGGTAAAGTCACCACAGGAAGAAATAAACCATTTAGCTCAGGCACTAGAGCAGTGTATATGCAGAAACATGAACTAACTTACTTGGATGTTCTGTTGTTTAGTTATACCCTCGATATTACAACAAAATATTTTCAATTATGTTTTCAACATACCTGAATAGATGTACTGTTTTGAAGTTCTGTAATGTCTTTATTTTATTTTGTATATACTATTCATCAGAAGGGCTTTTAATGAACTGCCAGGCTTCTGTTTCACTTCAAGTGCGTGTCAAGTATTAAAAGTATTACAGAGCAGCACACAAGATGTTAGGACAGTAGCTATAGCTGCTTAAAAATACCTTCATATGACATGTGTCACATTTAGCTTCACTCTTCTTGAAGCAATTTGGTATTGTGTGATACGAACAATTCATGAAACTGAGTACTGATCTGCACATTGTTTGTGACATACATAAAATTTCTGTAACTAAATGGAAATGTGGTTTATACTGAAATTATGAATTTATCAGCTATGATAGGCATTCTTATTACAATAGGAAGTTCCCACAAAGGTCCACTTAGTTAAAAAACTTGTAAAGAGATGAGGAGGTAGTTGTGTCTGTTTTGGTAATCCTTTGGGGCGGTGAGGAGAACAGGATATAGTATGTCATTGCAAGATGCCTTAACAGTAGCTTGCTCTAACACATTCTGTGTACATCTTTAGAATACATAAATGTACATTTATATATGCCACACTTTTGAAAGAGTTTTATGAAAATGTTCTAGAGGAAAATTTTATTTGCTGGTCTGTTAGAAGTTACCATAAAAATACATTTGTCTTAGTAGAAAGAGCAGCACTCTTCCGATTGTTTATAACGAGGTGTTCACTCTCACAGGTGGAAAATGGTTGATCATTATGTTAGCCGGGTTCGTGGGAATCTCCTGTTGTTAGACAAGCTGGATTTGATTGACAGAACAAGTGAAATGGCAAGACTTTTTGGCATTCAGTTCCTACATGTATTAACAAGAGGCTCCCAGGTAAGACTTCGTTCTCCTTATACTTGACAAAACCAAAACAGTTTTGCAAAATGTTGCAGTTCTTTGGTATCTTCTCAGTCCATATGTGTATTTTCATAGGGTCACAGAAGGCTGTTAACGTGAATTAACATGAAATTGAAACATACAGAATACTGTTCAATCTATTATTGCTGCTTTTGAATTGCCTAGTCTCAGAGGTTAAAAATAGCTGTTAAAAATAGAGTTCCCCAAATGTAATCACACCAGTGAATCTCTTCTACTGCCTAAGCTTTCCCTTTGAGTTGGTATTGTTCATACTTAGATGAAACTGAAAATTAGTGCTTTCTAAAACATTAAGAAATATAATTAATCGTATTTTATAAAGATGAGATTAGTTTCTTTCAGGGCAGACAAAGCAGCATTGAATATGTTCTAAGTGACATTTCTGGTGCAGCAGACCTCTGGGTGAGATTTTACAGTAAGACAGGAGGGGCTCTGGCTTTATTAAATACGTGTCATGCAAGATGTTTGTGGTTCTGTTATTTTGATACCAGTATCAGAGGGAAAAGGGAGCAGAACAGAGCAAGATGTACACTTTATTTGGGAGCCCAGCAGTCTCCAGTAATACCAAAAGCTTTCTTTGCCCAGATAGTGACTAGGCTAACTGAACTGCTTTCATGGCTACATGTGAGACCTGAACAGCGCCTGAAATGAGAGCCAGCTACTTTGTCATGTGTTACAGCTCTAATGTAACACAGAAGCCAGCCATGAGCCAGCCAGATATGGGAGTGTCTGAAGCTGCAGTTTCCTTAACAATTCAATCCGATCAAAAAACTTTTTTTTCTTAGACTAAAGTTGTCTGTGTCATCTCTTGACCCAGAGCAGGTTCTTGTTGATCTTTCTGGTAATGACCCTATGTTTGGGGGGAAAGGGGAGCAGACTGGCAGGCACCATCAGCAGAACCATGGCAGTGTTCAGTAGGTATTTGCCAGTTTAGTTCCCCGATCTGGTTTACCATATTATCAGAAAATACCACTGTTGGAGCAAGGGAAGAGAAATGCACAGTTAGGGACAGGGAGTGTGGGACTGGCATACTGCCAACATAGATATGCTTAAACTGTCATGATTGCAGCCCACAAAGACTGTTCTGCCTGTCATTTTCTCAGATGTCTGTGAGTGGGAGTGAGCAACAGAAGCATGCTGCATTTTCTATCCTGACTGTTCTTTTCTCTTCCCTTCTGTGCACGTATGTTCTGTTTCCATTGAAACTTTCTAGATCACAAAAATGGCACTTGCAACAATTCCCAGTCACCTCAAATAATTTTTTTTCACACAGAAGAATCACTACTCTTTATGAAGATACTCCTCCTTAGCTAAAAAACATGGTAAAATGGAATAGTAATAAGAACAGATTTCATGTATTTTATTTTTCCATGTTTATATCTCTCATTGAGTTTTACAATAACTTTTAAAAATTTTGTTTTATTGTATTAAGCCATCTTGAGCATTTCTTAGTAGACTAAACAAAATCTAATGAGATAGTCACAGGCATACAGGTAATTAGTCAATGTTTGAAGAACATGCTGGGTTTTGCACAGGAGTCAGCAGGGCTCATTGAGAGAGCTTTAAATTCAATTTGAAGGGGGAAAGGAGTAAGACCAGGCTTACTAGAGATAAACTTGGGAGCATCACACCAGTGGCTGAGAAGCAGTGTCCTAGCAAAGTCCTTTGGTCTGCTGTCTCAGTGGAGGTAGGGGCTGGGGATCCACATGGGAGCAAAAGACAAAAGGATTATTGATCTGTTAGGAACCACAGATGCACCTGAGAATGGTCATGTAGGGATTAGGGCTTATTCCCCTGCCTAAAAAACAGTGGTGGGATCAATAGTCCAACTGAGGTGCATCTGCACCAGTGCACTCAGCATGGACAACAAACAGGCCAGTCCTGTTTTTTATCTTTATTGATTATCTGGACAATGGGGCCAAGTGCTCCCTTAGTTTGCAGACAACTCCAAGTTGGGAGGGAGTGTTGATCTACTGGAGGGTAATAAAGCTCTAGAGAGGGATCTGGCCAGGCTGGGTCCATGGGCTGAGGCCAGTTGTGTGAGGGTTCTGCCCTTGGCTCCTGACAACCCCATGCAGGGCTACAGGTTACAGGAAGAATGGCTGGAAGACTGCCCAGAGGAATAGGACCCGGAGGTGCTGGTCAATGGCAGCTGAACATGAGCCAGTGTGTGCCCAGGTGGCCAAGGCGGCCAATGGTAGAAACTTTTCAAGTTTCTGACCTCTGTCAGAAACCATGTGGCCAGCAGTACCAGGTTGTCCCTCTGTAGTCAGCACTGGTAAGGCCACACCTCAAATCCTGTGTTCAGTTCTGGGCCCTCACTACNCTCTGTCAGAAACCATGTGGCCAGCAGTACCAGGTTGTCCCTCTGTAGTCAGCACTGGTAAGGCCACACCTCAAATCCTGTGTTCAGTTCTGGGCCCCTCACTACAAGGACATTGAGGGGCTGGAGCGTGTCCAGAGAAGGGCAGTGAAGCTGGTGAAGGGTCTGGAGCACAAGTCCCGTGAGGAGCAGCTGAGGGAGCTGGGGTTGTTTAGCCTGGAGAAAAGGAGGCTCAGGGGTGACCTTATTGCTCTCTGCAGCTCCCTGAAAGGAGGCTATAATGAGGTGGAGGTCAGTCTCCCAAGTAAGAAGCACTAGGACAAGAGGAAATGGCCTCAATTTGTTCCATGGCTGGTTGAGATTGGATGTTAAAAAAATTTCTTCTCCAAGAGGATGGTCAGACATCAGAACAGACTGTCCAGGGTCACCATCCCTGGAGTTAAGAGATGTGTAGATGTGGTGCTTGGCAGTGCTGGGTTAACAGTTGGATTTGGTGATCTTAGAGGTCTTTTCCAACCTAAATTCTATGATGCTATGAAAACTAGGGAAAAAAACCCAAAATCTACCTCTTGCCGAAACCAGTCCCTGACCACCTTGTCATACATCCGAGTTCATCACTGGACACAAATTAGCATGCAATTAGTGCAAGGCAGCAGAGGCAGTTTATGTTGCTCCCTAACTACACATCATACCCCAACCTCTCTTTAAGGTGCAGGGTCTTGTTAAAGCTGTTGGTTCTGTAAGTTCATTAATAACTTCTAGGTTAAAGAAATTATATCTAACCCATTCAGTACAATGATTGAATACATAGTGGGTAAGGCAGACAGTCTTTAATACTGATTTAGTTGCTTACAAAGCACAGGATTGTATGATTATGTAGAATTGCTCTTTGATATTTTGGGATTTTCAGTCCCTTCCCACCCATGTATGCAGTTTCCACACCGTGCATAAATGTTTTCAGCTATTTTGGTTTTTATTGTGAATGGACACAGTGCATACCTGCCCATTTGTGCTTGTAAAGACTTAGTAAAGCATTGAGTAACACACTAATAAACAGGGCTGGGGGTTTTTCTCTTGTTGCCAGCTACACATAGCACATTTTGTCTTGAGCAGGGTGTTTGTTGTTTTATGCTTCCTGTTCTACTTGTGGTATCAGGGAGAAATCACGATACCCAGTGCATTTATACTGCATATTATACTTGGTTTTCTTCAGTGATGTGGAAGTCTAGCAGTACTACTGTTTAGGAAATGCTCATTCACTGACAGTAGCATGGCCATCCACGTATATTGCTGATGCCTGCTGGATGTTTATCTTTCCTTATATAAAAAGTACTCGATTTTCAATTATTAGGGCTAAACGAAGAAGAAACACGTGGAAAAGTTCTACTATATGTAATGCAAAGTACAGAATCATAGAACAGTTAGGGCTGGAAGGGACCTGAAGATGATCTAGTGATACAAAATATAATTAAAATATACATTAAGAACATGGCTATTTATTTTGGAAAAGTAGTTATTTGTACTTGAAATTCAGGAAATGTAAGCATGTGTTTGCACTAGTTCGTACACGTTTGTTGTGCACTTTTAGTGATAGTGGTTATATCCAAACTGTTTTGCAGTACCGTGTGGAGTCTGTGATGCTGCGCATTGCAAAGCCAATGAACTACATTGCTGTGACTCCCAGCGTCCAGCAGCGAGCTCAGATGAAAGCCCCACAATGTGTTCCCTTGATAATGGAGCCGGAATCCCGCTTCTACAGCAACGCTGTTCTTGTCTTGGATTTCCAGTCCTTATATCCTTCCATTGTCATAGCATACAACTACTGTTTTTCTACCTGCCTGGGACACGTTGAAAACTTAGGAAAGTAAGTTGTTACTCTTTTCTCACAATCTTTGATTCCGTAGATACTTGAGCGTCTTTTCTAAGGTACTGAGAACCCCTGGTTGCCATTGGAAACGATGGGCACATATGAATAGCACCATTTTCTGTTAGACAATACAGGTGGTAAAAATCTACCATGTGGGTGTGTGAACGTGTGTATACATATACACATCAATATGTATTTTTAATTAAATGTAGAATTAGACTCTGTTATCTTAAAAACCTCTGGAAACAGCTCTGTGCATGTGTGTATGTACACCTCTTTGAGTATTGTGGTGATGCTGTTTTTTAATACTGCTGCAGAATAAGTTAAAATAATTATAAATCTATCATCTGTCTTCAAAACTAGACTGGGGTTATTCCTTAATGAATTATGATTGTTCCTGTATCACTTGTAGTTCACTCTGGTTCTAATTACTAAAAATTAAAAGGCATAATTGAGTTATACTTTGTAGCATCTTTTATTGAGCTTAACGGTTATTCTGTTAATTGGTAAAAGATCTCACTGCTCATTATAATTACCTCTATAAAACAGTATTTTGAAGAATGGAAAGATGCCTGCAATAACTGCTAGGTGTCACCATCAGGTTTTCAAGTTTCTGATTTGAAATTCTGAATTTATAGGAAGAAAGTAAGTGCAGTGTGGTACTTGGTAAACATGCATGGTTTCCATAGGGGATTTCAGTATTGAGTACACGCCTCCACTAACTCAGTATTTGGTAATAATTCATAACACAGAGCAGAATTGATAAATTATGCATGCTTTGGAATTTAGCTATTTATTACTACTTTGTTGCTAGAACCTTCTGTATGTAGCTAAGAAATTTTAAATTATGTTATGTTTGTTTATACCTGAGATTATCCTGTCCTTGCTGGCATTATTAGCATTTTAATGTGAGCTGATGTTTTTGCTTGATTAGTCTGTAAATGAATGAATTGTCTTCATATTTAAATTTTCTCTTTATTAGATATGATGCATTTAAATTTGGCTGTACATCTCTGAGAGTACCTCCTGACTTACTCTACCAGATTAGACACGATATCACAGTGTCACCCAGTGGAGTAGCTTTTGTCAAGGTAATGATATTAGTGCTCTGTGACAGCATTTTTCTGCCTGTTGGCTGACTTAAGATCAAATTGATATTGTAGTTTATATTTTGCTGCATTAAGAGCAGACAGAAAGTGGAGTTTCATTCTCTCATTTCACAGTGTTTTGGTATTTGTCAAAGTGCTGAACTTCTGGCATTTCAGAAGTAAAATGTCTTTATGCTTTCCTTTATACTGAAGGCTTATTTCATCTATAATTAAACTGTATTTTACTTGTGCAGTTGGGGGATCAAACAGTAATTATCTGTGTGTAACAATTCATTTTTCTCTTGCCTGTATAGCAGAAAGCTTTCTTAGAAAAAGGGTAATGATTCAGGAAATGAGACTCCCTGACTTGCTTTGTATTGTTCTCATTTTGTAATGTGTCCTGCTGGCTGATGTGTAATGAATATGGCCTGTGTTAAAAATAGTTAGGCAATCACCAGCATACCTGTATTTAATGTAAAAAAAATCTTTAGGTAAAGAATATTTGCAGAATTTTTAAAAGATAATGTTCCTTCAGCATTTAATACTTTGAGAATTAACAGCTAAATATTGAAGTCCTATTTTAGTTAATAAGGTTATCTAAATATTGCATCAGCAGGGCTGACGAATACGATGAACAAAAAGCTATTTGTTCTGTCCTTAAGAGCTTTGCCTCTATTCCAGGTTCCTTGTAATATTTGTGGGGAAAGCAAAACTGTTAGTGGCTGGGGCAGCTTGCTAGTTAATTTGTCTTCCTATCAGTGGTTAACTAACAGTTCTGGGATTTGATTTTATTCTTAACTGTTTATGTTGGGCTTTCTAACACCATGTTTTTCTTTGTTCCCTTTACGGCAGCCTTCAGTAAGAAAGGGTGTGCTGCCAAGGATGCTAGAAGAAATCTTGAAGACCAGGATAATGGTGAAACAGTCAATGAAGGCTTATAAGCATGACAAGGCTGTGACTCGAATGCTTGAAGCTCGTCAGTTGGGTCTTAAATATATAGCTAATTTTACTTTTGGCTATACTGCTGCTAATTTTTCTGGAAGAATGCCATGCACTGAGGTAAGGGTTGCAGATAAAAATGTTGGAAAGAAACTAGTCAGATAACATAATATTATTATTTGAAAAAAACGAAATACCTTCAGAAAAGGTGTTTTTATTTGTAGTACTGAAAATTAGCAACTTAGGATTTATTTGTGATCTTCCAGAAAAATATAAATGTTGTCGTCGTCTTCTTCTTCTTCCCATAAAAGAGCATTTGGGTTGACATTTCTGTAGAACTGTTTCCAAAGGTAGATTGGATTACAGTTCTAATAGTGGAAATAAAACTTTGTAGCTTTTTCTTGGTTTTCATAGTAATCAGCAGAATCCAAAAACTAGAGAAAACAATCCTGAGCAGTCTTGTCTTGCTCTCTAGATTTTTAATACTTCCAAAGAAGTCTAAAACAAATTTTTCTTTGTTTTGATACTTAAAAATTTTTGTTCATTTTTCCTTTAGTTCTTGTTATTTTGGGGTAAGTTAAGCAACCTTTTTATTTATTATATGCATTTAAGCCATGAAATAAAATATATCATTTCAATACAGTGATTTTCATAACAAGATCAAGCATAGTTAGCTCTTGGTGTTTACCAAGAGCTAGTGTTTGGTTTAGCAGTAGAATAAATACTTTCAATCTAACTTTGCAGATTGGAGACAGCATTGTCCACAAAGCCAGAGAAACATTGGAGCGTGCCATTAAACTGGTGAATGATACAAAAAAATGGGGTGCTCACGTTGTGTATGGTGACACAGACAGGTAATTCATGGTCTGCTTCTTAAAATGTTTTAAAATTGTAATAGTTCTTCATAGGTAGATTTTGCTTTTGTCTCAACAAGTCGAATTAATGATGCTGAAAAGGGTATGTGGATCTTCTTTGGATGTTGCTTGCAGAATATGCAAAGTGAATAATACCGAGTTTGCTCGGGTTTCTTTAAGCGCTTTAAAAGTTTCTTTTCTTTTGAAAATTACGTGGAACAGAAAGCAGGGGGGGGGATATTTTTTTCAGTTGTGAATTAATATAAATCTAATTTACCAAATTGTTATTTTTATGCCTGTTTCTGATGCCATTTTTATTTTGGAAAATAGAGTATATATAACACAGTAGACATTGCACCTCGAAGAAGGCAGTGTTTTAAGCTTCAGAAGTGAATACAATTCAAAAGCAGCCACCAGAGGATACAAAGATATTGTTAGGCTGCGTGACATACATTTTCTCAGTCAGTCTTTCATCTAAATAATAGCCATGCTTTAGGCATATCCATCTCTGTTCTACACTTGGATAATTTTTCAGCCATTGGGACACAAAGCTTGTCTGGCTGTCCTTTCTTAATAACTTACGAATGATTTCTGATTGGTGTCTGATTTCAGCCAGATCTGATAAAAGACTTGACATTTCAAAGATACTGAATTCATAGTGGTTTCATTTAAAAAAAAAATGGTGGAGAAAGAAAGAAAAATCCTGCTGCTTCCCATAGTGGGTAAAAAATGGTGTACCAGAGCTCTTTACAATTCTTTCCTGGGAACTCCAGTTTTGCAGTGCCTGGGAGCAGTCCATTCCTTGCCTCATCAGATAGTCACAGCATTCATCAGCCTTTTGGCAGTCCTCATCTCATGCTGAACACTGAAGTTTCTCAGATTTTTGGCTTTTCTAGCTAAAGAAAGGGAGTACAGCTCATAATAACATCCTTGCCTTGCTACCAGGAAACTATAGCTTATAATTTTCAGGCACTATGTTGAATAGATTTGCACTCACTTCCTATGTCTGATTTCTTGTAGCATGTTTGTACTCTTGAAAGGAGCAACAAAGGAGCAGTCTTTTAAGATTGGTCAAGAAATTGCTGAAGCTGTAACAGCAACAAATCCCAAGCCTGTTAAACTGAAGTTTGAAAAGGTAAAAGGAAAATATTTTGCTTGAAATATGCTTTTGAAATTTGAAATTTTGAAATTTTGCTTGTCAGGTGTTATCAAAACAACTAAAAACAAACAAAAGAAAAGCCCCAAAAAAAGTTGAAGATACAAGATTTTTCTGAACCCTTATGTACATAAGGATAAACAAGTCATGTGCTGTGCTGTTTCTGTGGGTACATTGCAAGCTCCTTAATGCCTCAGGGACCTTTTCAGAGGAGCACTGCAGTGTGAGCAATAAAAATAAATACTCCTGATTTCACATCAGTGGCTTGTTGTGCTGGCAGCATCAGGCAAATTGTATTCCTGTCTCATCAGTTTTTGGAAATATCTCCCTCAGTTTGGTATTGTATACCTACAATTGAACCAATGTGTGCAACTTAGCAGAGTAAATGTTCACCATCCCTAATTCCAGTGCATTAATTACAAGCCTGATATTTATTTTTCAGTCATCTTAGCACACTTCAGCATATGGCCATGTGATACATACACCTGTAAAATGAAAAGTCATAAAAATCCATTCATTAGGCTTCTGAAAGAAATATTAACCACAACAAATCCTTTATAGAGGAGTAAGGCAATATGTTACTGATTTTGTTGGAAGTTTGTCACTGTAAAGTCATTAGCAAGATGTTCAGGTCAGTTAGCATTAGTTCAGGTGGTCTGGATATTTTTAGAGTACATACCTGACTCAACAAGGTCAATGAAAATTTGTAAGCCTGAGGCAACCTAAACTCACTGCTCCCTCTTCCATGAGAGTCAGGAAGATGTGGTGTTATCCTAGTAACACTACGAAGAAGAAATTGTTCTCCATTCTTTCATTTGAAAGTAGTCAAGGAATACTTACACAATCAAGAATTAAATAAGAGGTTGGAGAAAACAAGTAAAAGACACCATGACCCTAAAAATCAGAACAGAAAACTGTTCTCCAAGCACAGGCATTTAAAAAGCATACTTTCTCCAAATGGAGATACTAGCACATTTTTGGCATCTCCTTACTAGATAAAGTTTGGAAATAGAAAGTTCTAAGCCACTGCTTTTGCTGGGAACATTTTCTTCTCTGATGTTTAAAATGAAGTTGTATTTATAAGAAAGAAGGATAATAGATTTACATTAGAAATGGTGACAGGTCCAATCCAGAAAAGCAAACATACTTGCCACAATTTTCACTGTGTGTCATTTTGCATCTGAGCTTCAGCTAAATGAAATACAAAGTGATTTAAGGATGGGACACCACAGAATCCCAACTTCCTCAGCCATCCTTTAAGAGTCCTTTGATCTATTTTATCAGTTGTAATGATTTAACAAAAAAAACTAACCAAGCAAAAAAACCCCAACAAACCAACCAACAAAGCACAGTATTCCTTAGGAAATCCTCTATGTTCAAAGTCACCTTATATTCCCAACACATTCCAGACTGAGCTGTCTTCTTTCTAAACATTCCAGGTCTACCTGCCATGTGTCCTGCAAACTAAAAAGAGGTACGTGGGTTACATGTATGAAACACTGGACCAGAAGGACCCAGTATTTGATGCAAAAGGCATAGAGACAGTCCGAAGGGACTCCTGTCCTGCTGTTTCCAAGGTAAAGTATTCATAGATTCCTTCCTGAATGAAATTATAATCTTCTGGTATTTCATTTAATATTTGTCCTTTCTCAGAGTTTTTAGTCTTTTGAGTTGTCTTAATCTTCATCTGTTTTTCTTGTATGAGCCATTTGAAAGATAAATTGAAGATCTTTTACAGCATTACAAGGACTTGTATTTTACAGCTTATATTTCATCCCCTAAAAACCCCTTGGCCCATGTAAACCCTCTCAAAGACTATTCTTGATCCAGTTCATTTTAACTGGAAGTATTACTGCCAGATGAGTGAGACATGCTGATATGTATTCCAAATAGCTCACTTACATATATCTGGTTCAGCTAAGAATTCCTTTAAAATACACTTTCTTGCCTGTTTATTTTAAGCTGTGTATTGAGAGGTTAAAAAGAAATTAGGAAATCTTGTTCTTAGCCAAATTAAAAGAAATTTGTGCCAGTAAAAAAAAGGTAACCGCATAGAAAGGTTTACTAAAGTCATGGCAAAATATTTTGGATGGCAGGGAAAAACATCTTCTCTCATACTTTGGAAACTTTTATAATTGTTGAAAAAATCTTAGTGCTGGATGGAAGATGTGGCAAACTGAGGAAAAAGTTGTCCAGTAATGTGTTCATGAATGACTTTGAGTGAAAGAGACTGCAGCCCGTTGTCCTGTCAAAACCCTAGTTCACCACTGGTACTTTTTCTAAGCAGTGTATTTCTATTTCCATGTAATTTACTGAATTAATTGGAATTAATTCTTTTTTATTCCAACATAACCTGTTTTTCTCACCTTTTTCCTTTGGTTGTAAAGATACTTGAGTGTTCTATCAAGCTGCTATTTGAAACACGAGACATAAGTCAGATCAAGCAGTATGTTCAGAATCAATGCATGAAGTTACTGGAAGGAAAAGCCAGCATGCAGGACTTCATCTTTGCAAAAGAGTACAGAGGGAGCTCAGCATACAAACCTGGAGCCTGTGTACCTGCTCTGGAAATCACGAGGTAATGAGATCAAGTAGTGCTAATCATAGATATTTCTTATCTTGACCTTTGTGCTGACAGGTTATGGGTAGGAGCTCATAGGTTCTTTTGTCTTCATCTTTGTACTGATACATTATGGATAGCAGATTGCAGGTATTTTTTCTCTTTGTACTGACCTTTGTACTGTCAAGTTATATGTAGCAGTCAGATGTCTCCTTCAAATACTGTTGAAGCAGTTGTCCCTAAATTTCTTCTGTGTGTGAAAAGAGATGGTCCTAGAAAGCCATTTTGTAGTCCTGGAAAGAGCCATGTTCAAGAGGAAAGTCTTGTCAGGACACTGTAATAGTGTGTTCACTTCTGTTACTTACAGTTTGGGTTTTGGTGGGCTGGACTCTTCAAGATTATTCATCACTCATGGTTATTAGATATGTTACAGATTGTGACAATGATGTCTCTTAGTGCTGTGAAATACATTACCAGGCATAGTTTTTCATTTTTAATAAAGTACCTTACTTAAAGTTAATATTTCATCCTGTTGATGTCCTTGATCAGTAATAGAATAGTAGATAATGCAAGCTGGAACATTTTATCACCTTGCTTAATACAAAAGGTCTTGCAATTAAGGTATGCTTTTTTAATAAAACAATGTCAAAGTCCAGAACTGATACCTACTTCAAATTGAATTGTCCTTTGCTTTCTGAGTAAAGGATAATTCAATCTGAAGCAGGTATCATTCTACTGAGCAAGCAGTCTCAGAAAGCAAAGGACCAGAATTTGACGAGAAAGTAAATTGTAATTGAGCTCTTTTTAGTACCCTGGCTGTTCCTTATTAAAATATTTCTTTAAGAAAGTGGTAGCTAGAAAATAGTCTGCATGCAAATCCAAGTGACCTGAAACAGACCGTGTCTTCAGGGTTTGTGTCCCAATTCTAAAATGTAGGTCCAATCACAGGACGAATTAAAAATGAAACATTTGGTCCTGTGCTTCGTAATAGGCACTAACTCCAGTCATCTGGAGAGCAACTAATCTAATCAGATGGAGAAGCTTACAGGCAAATGAAGTAACTACGAATTTGCCTCTGGATGCATTCTCAAGGCTGTGTTTTGGCAGGAGAATGCTTGCCTACGACCGTCGCTCCGAGCCGCGCGTCGGGGAGCGCGTGCCCTACGTCATCGTGTACGGCATGCCCGGCCTGCCCCTGATCCAGCTCGTCCGGCGGCCCCTCGAAGTGCTGCAGGACCCCTGCCTGAGGCTCAACGCCACCTACTACATCACCAAGCAGATCCTGCCCCCCCTGGCCAGGGTGTTCTCGCTCATTGGCATAGACGTCTTCAGCTGGTACCACGAGCTGCCCCGGGTGAGTGTTTTCAAACAAGAGTTAGCAAGTGCAGTGCACCTGTGTGCAGTGTTTGGCCTTGTTGGGACTTCTAGTGGAATGAGGTTCATAGGAGGCGACAGCAAAGGTTATTTTGTGAAGCAGTATTTGATGCTCAAATATGCAGTTCTGATTCTTAGATCTTACGTGTGGGGGTTTTTTCACTTAGTTAATCAGTTTTTTCAGCCAGCCCTTCTGTGCAGGGTTGATCACAGTCATCTTGTTTCCTGATTCCTTCTATAGTTTAAGAGAATATTTTGCCATAACTCTGTGTTTTTAGCAGTATGTGTACGTGCATCATTTTGGCCATACCACCTTTTAAATCTCTCTATATTAGATGTTCTAACTCCTGTTTTTCCAAAATGTTCTGGAAATCTTTCCTTTGTACAGAAAAATTGGCATGCCCCAGCAGCAGGAACACTTAAAAAATTTGTATCACCAGAAATTTAAAGCCAATAATATCCAAACATGACTTCCCTAAAAGTTAAAGAAGTCACTGAGATGCAGGAAAAGAAGCATTAGATAGCTGGTTTTTAGTTTGTGATTCCCTTGACAAAAAGGGATGGTGAAAGACAGTGTATTTGTGTAGTTTGGTTACTCTGCTCAGAACAGACTTCAGCAGCATATTAATACATCATGTTCCCACTGCAATATAGCAGTAAAGCTGTATTTCCCAATACAGCCTTGATTGACTTCAGTTCTTCTTTTCTTTACCTTTCCAATGGCACCGTGGCAGTCACCTTAAGTATCTCCAACAAGCTGTTCTAAAAAGGTAAAAAAAGCCCTGGCTTTCTGCAAGGCCAAGGAGCAGCGAGGAAGTCACAGGGAGCAGAGCAGCAGGAGAGAGAAGGATAGCTCAAAGCAAAAGTCATGCAGCAGCAGGAGTAAGTGCAGAGAACGAACTTCCAGGGCGATGGGCCAGTGATGGAGCCTTGTCCAAGGAAATCAGAGCATGAGCTGGTGCCATGGACCAAAGCACCACGGCAGAGCTGTGCCCAGAACTGCCCAGCACGGACACTCGAGGGCAGGCAGAATCCAGAAGGCAGCCACTGGGGCTGCAGCCAGGGCATGTTTAGATGCGAATCAGAAAAAAGGAACAGCTGCAGGAGGCAGAGTTTGAGGTGAGATCAGGAGTTAAGCATGGGACCAAGGACTTTTCTGGTTACAGATCCCCTGTGAAAGAGGTGTGGGGGAGGGTTCTGTTCAGTGTATCACTTCAGGGCCAGTACTGCACTCTTCAGAGTGCTGTGATCCATGTCCATAATTTGTGTATGAACCCAAGCCACCTTGCACTTTCTTACTCCTTTGGGAAAAAAAAAAGAATGTAATCTAGGAATAAGGCAAGCTGCTCTCTTGGAAGTTCATTACCTCTTAATTATTTTTCTTAACAGATTCAGAAGGCTGCCTCAGCTGCCCACACTGAGCTAGAAGGACGCAAAGGCACCATCTCCCAGTATTTCACGACCTTACACTGTCCCGTGTGTGATGAACTGACCCAGTATGGGATCTGTAATAAATGCAGAAGCCAGCCACAGCATGTGGCAGTGATTCTCAACCAAGAAATCCGAGAGTTGGAGCGAAAACAAGAACAGCTGGTCCAGGTACGATTAAAGCATTGTCAGATGTCTGTCAGCAAAAGACAGGGGCTGAAATTTCAAAGCAGTGTGTCACTGAATACTCCCAACACAAATGGGAAGTATGGGCCGGGTGTTAAATGTGCTGCAGCTTGTTTGCTTTTCCTGCTGTTCAAGGCAGCAGAGCAGCTGTTACTCTCCTAGGCTTTGTGGAAAGCTAAAGCAAAGAAGGTGATCAGAACAGAAGATGCTTTTCTCATTTTTTCCGATTTTTAAGCGTACCTTATATGGTTTGTAGGTCCCTTTTTATAATGATAGAGAGCTGTGAGTGTGAAAGATTCACTCTTTTTTGCATTAAAATGACAGATGATGTTCTACAAACAAAAATGTTTCAGCCAGAACATTTATTTATTTATATGTATAACACGGGTGTGGTTTAGCTTGGGGATTTTCTTGTTACCTTTCCTCTCAATAGGAATTTTCCAAGCTGCTTTTTCCCCTTGAGCTAGAAGTCAATTAAGAGGGTAGCTGACTGTGCTCATGAATATATTACAGCAAAGCGCAGTGCTTCCCCTTGTGGAAACATATGCATACCCTCACCTAATTTTCATATTGTCATATTTTATAATTAATAAATATTTTAGTTAAAATTTATTTTTAGCACTAGCATGTGAACCATTTTAAAGACTTGTCTGGATGTCAGGGATATAAATGTTACTAAATCTAAGCATTGATTTGATAGGTTCTCATGGGGTTGCTACAAATGGACTGTAATTCACTTCATAAATATTTCATTACTAAGGTGTGGACTTCTTGCTGTATTTTGTAATATTTGCCCTTATCTGCATTGTGAATGGCAGAAATTAGGAAATGCATGTTCTGCAGTTTTCCTGTAGTACTTTGAACCGTTTGCATTGCTCTTGTTCTGAAATAAAGGAGAACTTGGCAGACTGGTCCAGCCCCACAGACGGATCAGTGAGTTTGATTAGAACATTCTCTTGTCCCTGCAATGCGCAACAGCTCAGCAAGGCCTGGGATCCTGTCGTAGTCAGTGTTTGATGTCTCTCTAAGAGTATTTGTCTTATTTTAATGTGAAGGCATATATATCCTTCACAGCCTAAATTTTTAGCCCTTTGATATTACAAACATGCTGGAGCCAGCAGAAAACTGATATAACACTGAGCTGTACATTATTTTAAACTGCACTCAAAAATTGTGTGTTCCGGGTTAAAACCATGGACTTCTCCCCTTAACAAAAACTGAACTTAGGACATGTCTCAAGTATCATTTAGTTTGGTCCCTTGCATTTAGACCAGCCACAGCCTCTTTCAGAAGAACTAGGATGGATGAAGTTCTGGGGATACAAACCTGGAACCAGCTGTTTAAATCCTGTTCCTTCTGGTTGCAGTTGCAGGACAGAGGATTGGTATCCTCTGAGGTGCTACCTGTGGGACTTGGCCAGGAGGGGCTGCCCCTCTCCAGCTATTGTCAGTCTGCAGGGATTTGGTGCTGATGCAGGCCTGGCATCAGCATGGAATGTGGAAAGAAGGAAAAGAACTAGTTTTAAAAGCAAAGGGATACAATTTGTGTTTGTTGATCAGGCTATGCAAATGGTAGGGTAAACTGTGTATCATTTTAATATTAAAAAACACAGGTATGGTTGGAAGCAAATTTCTAAGGTTTTGGAAAAACTGTTGGAGGTGGCAGATGCTGCAAAGGTTAAAAATAAAATAGCAAAGCAGGGGTCTTAATTTCGTAAAGGTATCTACCTTTGGAAAAATGGTGCCTGCTGCTATTTTATTCCATCACATATCTCACGTTAAAAGTACTTTCAAGCAGCATTAACAAGTAGTTCCCTGAGAGAGCAGTGCAACTTCATGTTCTTTGTATTTCTGTGTTGGGATTGATTGACATTGACTAGGTAAAACTAATTAAAGCTTATCTTGAAATGAGTAATTTATTTAAAGTCCCTTTTCTCTGCAGAGAGTAACTGCAGGATAAGAGTTCTGTCTTTTTTCACTAGGAGACTTTTATAGAGAGTAAGTTTATCACAAGTAGAACACGCTGCCCTGCTTAAACCCCGTCCACTTATTTACCTTGTTTTTCCAAGTGCCACCTCATGCAAGTAGAACTTAATTAGCAGGATTGAAACCCACGCTGTGGAATCCTGCTGTTGCTCTCTGCCCAGTTCAGTGGGTGATGCTGCCAGCCACCCACCAGTGGCCAAATGAGCAGCCTGGCAGCAGCCCAAGAGGCTGAAGCAGAGAAGGGAGCTGCTGTGGGTCCCTCCATGTTGGGAAGAAGCTCTGTGCAGAAGAGCTGTGCCTGTTCTGCTGATGCGGGCTTGAGGATTTAGCAGTCCCTAGTGGTTTTTGCCTCGCTTGTGTCGTTTAAAATAACTGTTTTGCTTTTTCTCCTGTAATCCAGATATGCAAGAACTGCACAGGCTGCTTCGACCGGCAGATCCAGTGTGTCTCCCTCAACTGCCCAGTACTTTTCAAGCTCTCCAGAGTGAGCAGAGAACTGTCAAAGGCACCCTATCTCCGCCAGCTGCTTGACCAGTTTTAAATGATCTGTGTTACAGGATTCCAGGTGCTATTTTTTTTTTCTTCAGTGTTTACCACACTAAGACTATTGTGCATGGTGCTTTTTCAATTCTCACCTAGTCCAGGATTTCCATTTTAACCGTTGGGTTTATTATCTGAAGAATAATGAACACTTACCGTAACTAAATTTAAAGGAAAAAACCCAGCCCATTTGTTGATCTATGAATAGCTCACTTTTTAAGATGTAAAAATTTCTTCTTCCTTTCATGTTTCTAACATACTGTTTTATAATGCTGATGTTGAAATAGCTCTGTGTAACATCTTGTAAATCCATTTCAAAGTAGAAGTCAAGTTTACTTCCTGGAGGAAGGAGCACTGAAAACCTCTTGAAACGATAAAACCATTTGTGTGTGTTCTTGAACTGTCAGTATCAAGACGTGTTACTTATATATTATCCATTCACTTTATAATTTTGTCTGCGAAATATTTTGTAAATACACTTTTTTACTTTTCAAACAACTGAGTAAAATAATGTGCAATGACTTTTATACAGATAATTTTAAAGTTGGTTGGTATATCTCCTCCTAAGTTTTGCTTGATTCCAAGTAGATGGTTATTTTGATCAGACTGTGCAAGCAGTAGTACCATGTGTAGCATTTTGAAACATTATTTTCTAAAAATTGCTGTCTTGCTTTAGCTATTAATGGGGCATTGTGAGGAACTGTGCAAAGACATTTTTGTTACAAACCTGTGGGACTGTTGCAATACTTTAAATATAAAATTTTATTCCATTTTTGCTTGTTTTGTATAGACATTTCTATTGCTTCTAAATATGCTTAAAATATTTTCTTTCCTTACGTACTGTACAGTTAAATCTTATTTGCCACCATCTTGACAAAATGTGTATTTAGAATATTTGTATAACTGTATAAAATGGAAAAGGAATTATGTGGTCAGTGCATTGTTTTCTAAACTGGAAATCATTTTGTTTTAGAAGTTAATAATGGAAACCATATTAAAGTTGAATAAAATGATATGGTAAAAAATGATACGGGTTTTTGGTATTTACCCTCAATTTGTTTCCCTTCTCTGGCACACACAATAATGTAAAAACAAGACTGCTCAAATCAAAGTTAAGAATCCAGCTTAAACTTCGGAATCTAAAACATCAGTAGCAGCTCTTGGAGGCCTTGCCCAAACCAGGTGAGAGACATTTCCAGTTTTCTGTAAGTCAAAAAAGGACCGAGTTTTAAATTTAAAAGCTCAGAGAAGGTTTGAAAAATAGAACAAAACTTTATTTACATCAAGGAACCTGCGTGCCTTCTCCAGATATGAATTTATTACAGTCAAGACACAAGTCAGTCTATTAAATGTCACATTACACAGTATAATGTAAAATCCACACTAAGCAGAATAAAAACTATTACATATATAATAGAAAATCCACAGATTGCAATGCACTTGTATGCAAAGTAACTTTAAAAAAAGAAAACAAAAAGGCATAAAACTTTGCCTGGTCTTGCATTCAAGCATTGGTCATGTACAGAATAAAAGTGCAGATGCCAGGAGTGAGTGCTTGCAGTACAGTCCAGCACTTGGCAGTGCCTTGGGATAAATAAAGTATTAAATGACACTTATCTGCAAGAGGTTACCTTTCACACTGGAGCAGAGCACTCATCTTCAAACTATTCCTGGGTTTGTGGACAAAAATAGGATTCTTATCAAATTCAGGTATCTAATCCATGGATTAAAGCTCTTGTCCTCAACAGCGGGATGGCTTTTATAGCATAAAGCAGGGCAACAGTAATGTAATACAGTTACTCCAAGTAATTTCAAGCCCTCACATGTAAGTACTTGAGCTTTCTAGAGGACCTGTAACTTAAAATAGATCTGCATTGTAAATAGATCCTCACTTCAGCTGTATATGCCAGGAAGCAATTTACTTTGAAAGGCAATTCCAACGTGTGAAAACTACCATTCATTGTCTGAAAATGAGCCTTGAGGAGCACCAAAATCCAAGAGCAGGGAGCTAAGCCTTGGCCATTGAGGGTGCCTAGAATTGGTATGAGCTGGACTCATCCTTGGAAATATCCTAGATCTTGTTTTATACTTAAATTGCTTCAAGCATTTCATTTTCAGCCAAGGGCAGCCCCTGCTATTAAAAGCAGGCTGGTTAGGATAAGGAGAATACTTCCTGTCCCTCAAGTTTAAGACCACAGCTAAGACACTGAAGGCTCCAAGTCCTCACTTGGATGACTCTCAATTCAGGCAGGCCTCCACACATCAGTGGAAAGTGATTCTACATAGATAATTCTTCAGCTTCCTCTGTCTTGCAGCCACTGCTTTTTGGATCCTTTATTTGTAGGAAAAGGCTGCTCTTACCTGGGCATTCCAGCCTGTTGCTCCATTCCTGCTACACAGGGCTCCTGCTTTTTAAGGAGGAAATGGGGATGAACTGAAGTTACGCACACAGGAGTTAATACAGGCAGTAAAAAAATCTTTGTTTTGTGCAATATTTTTACATTTGGTCAGAAACAAATAAATGTGTGTATCTATGCAGTAGATAAACTTCTAAGAGATTACAGCATATTTCCCAATGCAGCTTTGATTTAATTTTCTGGGGTTTTTCAGTACTTGATTATGCAAACGATATAAAGTAAACTATCCATGTAAACTATCTTTGAGAACAGTCTTGCGTGTAGGACATTCTGATCTGGAATTTCATCAAAAATTAGCATATGAACTGGGGGAGTTTAGAATGTTCCTGGTTGCCCATCTTTCTTTTGCCCTGGTTCTCCTATCTTTCTTTAAATAATTTTTTTCTGGCACCATGATCTTGGGTATGGGGAAACTTTTTTATAGCAACGTCAACGCGGGTGAAGCCAGAGGGATCACAGCTCCAGCTGCCACAGAACAGTTTCCATATCTTTCATTGTGGCCTGCACCTTCTCCCTCCCCCTCCACCAGTGGGATTTGTCCTCACCACCAACTTTCCGCACGCACGGAGCAGCGTGCAGGAGGAAAAAGGGAAGAGGAAAAACGGTGAAATGCAGGCTCCAGCTGCCCTCATTCCATCCACTCTCTCTGCCTACCACACTGTTTGCTCCCACGTCAAAGCAGCTAAGCACACTCACTCCTGTCACCTGTGCCTAGGCCAGGACTGGGCCTGGCATTTACCATTCCTGTAAGCAAACAGAACCCCTGTGCCACAAGTGAAACACGACTTCATTTTAAAGTGCAGGTTCATGCATTGCACTGCAAAAAGATGCCACAGAAGGAATCCATCAAAAACACAGCGGCATTCAAGTGCCAGCAGCAGAGGGAGAGGGGAGCTCTGCAACGTGGCAAGATATTAACAAAAAAACTTTCACTATAAGTTGATTTTGGCTTCTTATTAACTTCTCAGAAGAAAGGAAGAAGCCATGCAAGCCTAGGTTGCACACTTGGGGGACAAGAGAGGGAACAAAAGCAGACCTGGAAATCCAGGGAACATCTAAGATGCTGTGCTATGTTACACCTAGAGCCCTTTTGTTACTAAATGAAAGCTCTTAGCAAGAAAAATACTAATAAAAGTGCAAAGTTAAAAACCCCAAACAAGAGTACATTCTGATCACACAGACTTAAAAAAATACGTAACTGATTTGGAGTTCCAAGCTGACAAATGGCAAGATTACTGTTCAGAGACAGATTTTGCCATTTGCTATTTTTTTTTTTCCTTATACTGGGAGGGCTCCCTGGCATGGCTGCACCTGCCCAGGGCTTCCTCCTTAGCAGCAATGAACCTACACATAACAAACCACTGCTTCTCCACTAGGGAAAGAGAGTCCATCTCCATGTCATCCCCCAAAGAAATAAAACCCAAGTGTTACCAGTCCAACTGGCCAGGGGCAAGTAGTCATACTGGAAAGGATTGTCTCATTGATAATTCCCTCTCCTTCTCAAATCTTCATTGTAACACATTACCCTGTTAAAGTCTTGGCACAGGAAGCCAGAGCAGATGCTATAACCTTAATTCAAACAACTGGCTTAAAAATACCATATCTTAAGTAATCTCTTTTACCTGAAGGGAGCCAGCAAGAAAGATGGAGTGGAACTTTTTACAAGAGCTTGTAGTGATAGGACAAGGGGGAATGGCTTAAAACTGAAAGAGTAAATATCAGGGAAAAAAAATCTCTCCTGTGAGGGTGGTGAGGCACTGAAACAGGATGCCCTGAGAAGTTGTGGATGCCCCATCCCTGGAAGTTTTCAAGGCCAGTCTGGACAGAGTTCTGAGCAAGCTGGTCCAGTGGAAGGTGTCCCTGCCATAGCAGCAGGTTGGAACTGGATGATCTTTAAAGGTCCCTTCCAACTCAAACCATTCAAATATTACATGATAATTTTATCATCTTCTGCGTACATTTGTTGATTTCAGTGGTAGTGCCATAATTAAAATCACAAATACTTTAGATTATTTAGATTTGTTGCCACTGTTTAGTAGGTTGGAGTTATGCTTTTGAGCAGGTAAACAATGACCCATTTTGTGCCCTTTCTCATAAACTGCTTTTAAATGACCCAAAGGCATGCTTTCACTCCTAAGAAATAATTTCCAGGATTTTTTTGTCTTTGTCTGAGAACCAGAAATTTCTGTAGTTTGCCAAAAGGTTATTAAATTTAGAGCTGCTGGGCATCACCAGAAATTTTAACTGATCTGGTCACATTCAACTTTCAAACGCAGTGAAAACATTCCTCCTTCACAAGGTAAGAAAGTTCAGCATTACCAATAACAGATCTCTCTCCTCTCTCATGAAACCATTTTGTGATAAAGCACCTCAGACCTGCACCTTTCACCCACCTCAAAAAATGGAGTAGTCTGAACAGTACCCTTCTTTCCTAGTTATTACAGCACCTCTCCTTGGATGCATGCCTCATATTTAGAAAACATCTCTTAAGTTTTAACAGTCTTGGCATAGTCAAACATTTATCATGTTGCCCCACTCACATCACTGAGGACCTTCCCACTCCAAGACACCTCCTCCATGGCTGAAAATGAAAGAGGAGAAAGGACTGGGCAAATGAACATGCTGAGCTCTGCACCACTATGAAAGGATTCCTGAACCACTTGACAACAGCTACAATTCACTTGCATTTCCATTAAACAAAAAAAAAAGTCAGCTTTGACTCTATTCACTCTTCTCCCAGTCAACATTACCATTTTGTCTCCCAGGAGAGCCATCAGGAACCACTGGTGAATCGCCCAATACATTGTCCAGATGGGGCTGGAGAGAGACCTCAGCTGGAGAGTCCCCTGGCATCCTATGGGAGGTGTCCATCAGAGAGTTTTTCAGCTTGTCATTCATTTCTATTACCCCAAAGTCTGCATCGTTCCACTCTCTCACATCTTCCTCATTCTCCTCGTCCTCAGCAAGCCTTGAGTTTGACAACAAAGTTTTCTGGGTCTCCCTGTCACTCACTGCTTGCAAGTTGTTCTCCTGGGAAATGTTGGCCACTTTGTACATCGCGGGGAAGAGCAGGACTGTCATTACGGAAGTGGCAAAGGCGGTGTACATAACGACAGGAAGGTGGTGGAACCTGCCTTGGAGATAGCCCACCGCGACAGGAATGCACATTTCGCCCAGCGCCGCGCCCACCACAAACAGAGAAGCGGTTTTTCCTTCAACAACCGTGTACTGCTCTATCCAGGCAATGCCGCTGGGGAAGATGGTGGCCATGGATGCTCCGTACACGGCGGTTCCCACCCACAGCGAGGCTCGGTAATGTGCAAAGAACGCCAGGGCTGTGGAGGAGGCAGCAGAGCACGCGAGACTCATCACGATCATGGTGGCAGGGGACACGAAAGCAGCACCGAACACTGCCGCTCCTCTGCACACGGCAAACGCGCCCCAGAAGACAGAATTCAGAGCAGCTGCTTCACTTTCCGTCATCTCAGCAAAGACCATTGCATAAGTAAATACATAAGAGCCGTAAGTGACCTCAGCTCCCACGTAGAACAAGAAGAATACGAAAAGGAGACCAACTAGAGGCCAGTGGTATTTGGCAAGCCTGTCCTTATGCGCAGAAGCCTTTGATTTGTCTTTGGTTGAGCTGCCCTTTGAATACAAAACAAAAAGGAAGATGGAAGTGAAGAGAATGTAGGTCCCTATGATAATATAGGACCACAAAACATCTCCCTCGTGATGGTCTTTCAGTGCTGGTGTAGTTGATGCAGGTGATGCTGTCGGCACAGACTTCAGGACAGACAGGTTTGTCTTTTCAGCCCCTGCAAGTTCATCAGATTCAGACTCCCCCAAGGTCATTTTAGCCACAATCGGAGCCAGAAATGCACCAGCAGCAAAACTGAAGTGCAAAGCCTGCAAGTGTGGCCCAGCCTCTGATCCCCAGGTATACAGTGCCAGTACATTGCCACCTGCAGATCAGAGAAAGATTCATTTTAGTCCAAGACCAGATATTGTTTAGAAGAAAAGAAAAAAACAACAAACCAAACCATACCCTAAATTACCAATTCAATGTACAATAATGCCAGACTTAGCAAATACAATGTGTAAAAGAGCAGTTAACTGAAATTCTGCCTTAAATCCATGTGATTACTTGAGCTTTAGGAGGATGTTCAGAACAGTCAAAACAAAGAGTCACACAGTGGCTTAATCCAGCAGCACTGGACAGACATAACTGTGCCAGGGAAGGTTTAGATGGGGTATTAGGAAAAATTTTTTCATGGAAAAGGGTTGTCAAGTATTAGAACAGGCTGCCTAGGAAAGTAGCTAAGTCACCATCCCTGGAGGTATTTAAAAGACATGTGGATGTGGCATTAGAGACATGGTTTAGGGCTGGACTCAGCAGTGCTGGGTTAAGGGTGGGACCCAATAACCTTAAGGGTATTTTCCAACCTAGGGACTCTATGGTTCTAATTATCATACTTGACAATTTGCAGCATTTTTCAGCCTTTTTTAAAAGGGAAATTTAACTGCTTCTCATTTCTCTAAGTATCAAAAGCCACAATGCCCAATGCTAAGAATCAGAGGCCTCATTAAACAACACCCCAGGAAAAATAACAATTCTGTTGCTACCGATGGGCTGGGCCACCCCACTGTGTTCAAATGACTTTCCAGAAACAGAAGGGTTTGCATCAATAACGCTGCAAAAACCAAACTACAATACCGTTAGATCAACAATAATGGTAGGAAATGAGATCTCAGAGAGGTGTTTTGAACTAGTCCCTCAGAAGAATGTGGGAAAACAAAACAGTAATCAAATTCCTGTGCTGCAGTACAGCAGCCTTTGTCACTCAGCACTCTTCCAAATCAATTCAGCTTTGCTTTACTGCCTTGCTGTGAGCTTCTTCTCCTGCTCCTGCTCAGCGTGGGAAATCTCCCTGGCTCTGAGGTCTGATCCAAGCAGTACACCCACTGAAGGTATTTTTACCATTGGCTGACAAGATTTTCAAGATTTTCCCATACAAAAAATTTTTAAATCAAGTGCCACAGTGTAACAATCTTACCAGAGGCAGCAAATACAGCTCTGCACTCAGTTTGTTTAACACAACCTGTGCCACGCAAAACCATCTCCTCACTACTGCATCCTGTGCCGTGCTCTCTTTACATCTTAGCAGAGCTCCCTCAAACCCCACAGAATTAAGGCAGACAGTTCACATGTGCAGCCATCACTCCATGTGCTGCCAACCAGCCAAGCCACCATAGCCAAGGCCTGGCTGGGATGCTTCCAGAGCTGTTTGGATGGCTAAGTTAACACATGAGTCAGCTCTTTCTCAGAAATAACCCTGCCCTGAAGGTGATCAACCAGCTGCAGTAGTACCTTGCTGGTTAGTAAGCATCCCCAGGCTCCTGCAGTAGGGCAGCAGAGTCAGCACACGCTGCTGGGACATCGCTGGAGAGGTGCCAGGAGTGGCTGCCTGCTGTTGCTTCACCACCGCGTGCTACAGCAATGCCAGAACACTCTGCTAACTGATGTACTTCTGGGCATTTCCTAATCTCCACGTGCAAGTATGCCAGCATCTCTTAAGCGTGCCCAAACCCTTTGCTGTGGCCTTGCCTCCTGATGCAAACTGCCTGCTAAAGCCAGCCATCCCTAACCCACCCTGTCTGAGCCGTGCCCAGGGGACTCGCTTCTGAGGGAGTTCATTTTTCACACCTCCAGTGTAACTGACCTTTCTGATCACACCTCTTCTTGCTGTGCAACTTCACCAACACGTCTCAGGATCATAGAATCATCGAGGTTGGAAAAGACCCCTGAGATCATCTTCCTCCAATAATAAACCTCTGCTAAGAAACTGGGTTTGAACAGCTTTCCAGCAAGAGTGCTGGGTTTGGGGTTTTTAGCCCAGGCCATTTGCAGTATGCACATGGCCACAGACTTAGAATCTGGGGGACAAAACAAATTTGTATTCCCAGCCACCTAAGCGTGGCTGGCCAAAGGTGGAAAATATCCCTTAATTCAGGGGGATGGGCGCCATGGTGCTGTGAACCCCCAGCTGCTGCTGAGCCAACTCTGCCAACAGCAGCTGTAAGAATCTCAAACACCAAGGCTTTGCTCAGGACCAGCTTAGGCCCAGCTAATGCTAATGATCCATATCCTGACCAGCTTCCTGTAAATGAGCAATTTAAAGAAAACATTGCTTAAAGAGCACAGGGCACTTCCTTTGTGCCTGTAATGGCCCACTGAAATGCAAACTGATCTTCCCCAGGAAGCAAGAGATACCCTACTCCCCAACCCCTAAAGGAAGGCCTGTCACACACACAAACACTGGAAACCTCAGGAGCAGATTAATCCAAGAAACACAGCCAGGTAAAACAGCTCCCCTCTTTTAATTCAAGATGTATCACAAGAAAAACCAGCAACTGTTTTGGTATGCTTGAAGTTTCCAATTATTTTGGTGAAAGAGCTGTCACTCCACAAGGTCCCTTACCTGTGTCCAGAATTCCCATGGAACCTCCAATAATTGACATCAAGATTGTTAGTAGCAGGGATTCCCTACACCAGGCTATCGCATAAAGACCAGCTGTTGTTGCAAGCATGGATAAGGCTGGAAAGGTTAAAAAAAGAAAACAAAAAACTCACATACTGCAGTTTCCATATAAATAACAAAGAAGAACAGGAAATACAAATAAATTCATGATTATTAAACTTACAGATAATCCTAATAAGTGATGCAATGTAAATACCTCGATCCGTAGTTAGCAGTAGCAGCTAGAAAGTTCAACAGATCATTTTTTAGTCGGGAAAAAAAGGAATTTCATCAGGAGATAAACCCTGCATGGCAAACTTCTTTGGCAAAGAGAGCAATAGCTCCTGCTAGGACACTAAGAAGTCTTCTGCAAACTTCTGATTTAGAAATGTGACTTCACCGTGAAACCAGTAAAACATGGGTTTGAACAGTGTCAAGCCTGTCCTCTGAGAACTGCACAACATTTAATTTGGCTCCATTTCTAAAAGAACCCAAATAACTAAGCTCTTAAAAATCCTATATAGTAATTGTACCTTGTCCACCAAGTGATCTCCATATAAAGATGCTGACTTTTATTTATATTTTGTTCTTACATGAGGGATGTATTCCAAGGGATTTCTGGAGTTTTAGAAGCACAAAATTTCTCATAAATAAATTCAGCAGCAATTCATTTACTGTATTAGTTTTGCCGTTATTGGCTACACTTACAACATGCTATTTCAAAAAATATTTTTAGCAGATGGAAATTGCTTTTATTACCATTTGGGAGGAAGTTGAGCAGTTCAATTCTATGCTTATAATTGCCTCCATAATAAAACAACCTGCAATTAATATCTTGGACAGTATTAGGTTCTTAGAAAGCTTGTACCAGTTCAGCTGTCACTTATTTTTCAAATCAGTACATGATCATAGATGCAGCAGATACTTAAAACATCAATGGGGGCTGATGTAATTAAGAACTTAGGTTGATTCCAAACAAAAACAGCACCAATGTCCAGAACCCTAAAGACCTAGCAAGATACTTGGAATACATGCCTCAAAACATTTTTGAAGGTGTGCATGCTGAGCTGCATGAAGAAAACACTAGAGATTGGGAATATTAAGTGCAGCTCCTCAGGTGCCACACCCAGACCTGAAAAGTAACTTCTCAGCAAGGGCTCAGTTGTCCACTTCAGCTCTATACCTCACGATTAGCACTTTAAAATTTCCTTGACAAACACAGATGATGTTTTCTATTTTTCTTCTGTATAGAATTTTTCTCTGTAGTGGAGTTCCAACAGTTGAAAAATGGGAGGCAAAACTACACAAGCCAAAATCTCTTACAGGCAGCCCTCAGATGATAAAAATAAGAACAGGTTCAGTAGTTCAAATTGTGGTCTTGCCATAAGTACTACCAAACTGGAAAGGATTAGGAGATCCATCATTTCCTAAGCATTGTTGACAGACAGCTATCCTCAGGAAAAGAAGGAAATACTAAACTATTTCAAGTTAACATACATTTCTACAGGTGTGTGCACTGATTCCATTACAGAAGGCAAAGTCTGACTTTGTCAGGTGCACAAGGAGGTTACAGGAAACCCACTCCACAACTGCAAACACTAGCAATGGAAAAAAAAAAAAAGGGATCTTATCTGAACTGACCATATGATTACAGCAGGGTCCTTAAGGGAGGCACAGTTCCCTGGACTAAGGAGAAGAAGAGTGAGCCCTTACGTGCCGACACATTTTAATCCCTAAATTAGAGCACAAAGGCACTTAAAAGTAAAAAAGACAGGGCTTCCACTATTTTCGGTGTGTTCTGAGAATCTCTGTGGGAATGAGACACTAACACAACTCTAAAAGGAGCCCCTCCTTTCTGGATGTGGAGTGTGGCTCCTGGAACCCTGACGGCTGAGCAGCCTCACCCTGCCTGGACAAAGCTGGTCCTGTGCTCCTACAGGAGCAAGCTTCCACAAGTCCAGAAAACTGTAAAAATCATCAACTGTGGTTCCTACAGTTTAAATGTTTCCACCATTACAGACAGTAATTAACGTTTCCCACTTTAAAATTTGGCTACGGCCCTCCAGTCAAAAGCCACAGACTTGTGTCCAGTACAGGAGGATGATCGTGACTGATGAGTGTTAAGTAAGGGAAGGGGAAGTTCCCGCCATAGAAATGCGCCTCAGCGTGACTGCGGGAGGTTTCAGCTGCCCGCACGGCAGCCAAAACACAGCTTCCTGCTCCACGTGTTGTACAGTGCCACTACAGAATGTTCCAAGAGCACCCACACTGTGCATATCACTTGATGCAAACTAAAAGAAGTCCAGATGTACTTTTCAGTGCAAACCAAAGGCAGCTTTTGGTCAATCCATGCAGATGTAGTTAGTTCAATCCCAGTTCCCGCAGCTGACGGGCCGGGCGGGCCGGGCTCTTGGCAGCGATGCTGCAGAGCAGCAGTGCCCGGCACACGCGGTGTCAGCCATCAGGCAGGGCGGGACATGGCGACAGCGAGCGGCAGCACAGCCGCGGGCATCTGCGGGGGGAACAGCACCACATCCCACGGACCCTCCCGTTCCCGGGGCTCGGCACCGCTCCGTGAAGGCGACACGTCTCCCTCTGGAGCTGCGCTCGCTGCGGAGAAGCAGAAGTTGCCCCGGACAGTGTCCGACAGGGCGATGTCACCGTCCGGCGGGGCACCACTCACCGAGCAGCAGAGTGGCGTTCATGCAGTCCAGGAGCACCCCGCCGACCATCGACCCGCCCAGGGAGCCCAAGGACCGGCCCACGAAGATGTAGTAGATGTCGCTGACGTTCTTGCCGACGTTGGCGGCCAGGCTGGGGAAGGTGGGACCCAGCACCGCGATGCTCAACCCCTGCAGGGCAGAGTGCGGGGTCACCTCGCCCGTCCCGCGGAAGGGTCCGCACGGCTCCCCGCAACCCCGGGGCCGCCCTCGCTCCCTCATTCACTCACCAGCCCCAGGAAGGAGGCGCAGAGCGCCCCGGAGGTGCACCAGCGCAGCGCGGCCCCGTCCGCGCCTCGCCCGCAGCGCCATCCGCCGCCGGCNCTCCGAGGGCCGCTCCGCGCCCGAGGAGCGCGGCCCCGGCGGCCCCGCCCCACGCACGTCGCCGGGCGGAGCGGGAGGAGGAGCGGGAAGAGCGGCGGGCTCGGAGCCGGGGGGCGACACCGCCGCTTCCTCCGCCGGGGGCTCCTCCTGGGAACAGGGCTCGGCGCTGGGGAGCGACATTCCCGGGGCAGCTGGCACTCCACACCGCTGCAAGCTTGTGCCACAGTGCCCGGTGAAGTGCCCTTATGAACCAGCATTTATTTTTAATCTGTGTTATCACTCGAACTGCACTCGACCTTTCAGACAACCGATCATAAACGGCCTTTGCCTTCCACAAGGCACGCGTTATGGCACGGTGATAAAGCTTCTCAAGAGAGAGAGAGCTGCTGGGTCTGCTAAGGACAGGTATTAAAACATGCCTGGTATTAAAAGTTTTAAGTTTTAAAACTACATAAATTCCTACCACGCACGTGGAGCAGCTCACAGACTGCAACAGATCTCAGTGCGTGCTCCGTCTGGCACTGAGGTGCTGCTCCCTGTACGAAAGGCTCTGAGTTTCACCCTACTTGGTAAGTTTAAGTGTCACAAACAGGTCAGAAGATCATTCCAAACTGCACTGCTTTGTTTTGCAAGTCGTTCCTAACATGTACATACTGGGATGTAGCAGTGCATGGACAGTGAGCAACCCACTCCCGTTTCTCCTGGCACTGGCAAGCATGTTGCAAGTACCTTCCTGTCCAGGATAGCCTGGGCACATTGAGGAATTAAAAAAAAATAAACAAGTACCTGCTTGCTACAAGTAAGACTGCCAGATAATATTTAAACATTATCGATCCCACGCTCCTACCTTTGGAGCAGAGCAGAGCCTGTACCATGAGGTATCTGCAGAAAACTGCTGAGCTGTTTATACGTCCAGCGGCAGCGACAATTCCAGATAAAATAATTTCAACTATAAAATAATAGTAGTCACACATAAGTCAAACCACATTTCTAGATGTTAGTATTTTGCCTCGTTTGAAATGCCTCCCCCAGGCTTCTCCTCACTGTTGTTTTACACACAAAGAAGATTTGTACATTGAGTGTGTACAAATGGCAACAGCACCCAGGCACTTACAATGGTTTTCGGCATCTTTTTCAAATTTTAATTTGAACTACAAGCAGCCTAGAGAATAACCCCAGGTGAAAGGGGAATATTTCTCCCATATCATCAGATATATTTATTAAAGAAAATAAATATTTGGCCCTACTACGAAGGAAAAGTGAATAAATTCCTTGGACTCACTGAAGCTGTCAATGAGGAAATACTCCATGCTTCATACCACCAAGGTAAGTCAAAGGCAAATTGGTAGCAGGCCAGTAAATGATTAAAGGTCCCACTGAATTACACTGGCAGTTCATGAAGCAAAATCAGAATTCTTTTAAAACACCACTCAAGCTTATTTTACCAGTTTCCCTCCTTCCCTCAATTCCCCTCCTGCCTTTTGAGAATGCAACTTCTTCTGCAAGTCTGATATTAAGCTCCAGAATGGAAAATAGAGAAGATAAATTTTTCAGAAACAAGCACCTCAGTAGCTTAGGTTTTTAAATCATTAGTCTTAAAACGGGTTGTCCGTGCAATCAGAATGAAATGGGTTGCACCATATATTAATGTAGGAGCAAACCTAATGAGGACATTTCAGTCAGACCACAGTGGCAATAAAAGCTGTAAAGACTTTTCTATAGAAGTCTTCACACTAGATTCAATAATTATCAGAATACAACAAAATTACATTTCAAAATGACAAGTTTTACACAAGAATAAGACTAAAAATGATGCATGCAGTAACAAATGGGGTGCTTAAGAACTACCATCTTTATTCTGAATATTCTGAGACTGATCACAGTTACTTTAGCACCACAAAAAACATCAAACATTCATTTCGTACCCTTCTAGCAAAGCAGAACTTGAAAGACTGGAGTTAAGGCTAGCAAAACGTGTACCCTTTAATATCAAAAACAACATACAAAATATGATGTCTACAAAGATACTTAAACATGTCAGTGTTGTCAATCTTAGCAAACATTTCAGTATAAAATCACTCTAATCTTAGCATATGCACTTCCAAAACATTACAACTGTTGACACTATATATATATATATAGACTAGAAGGCATACTGCACATATGCCAAAGTTTACATGACTAGAAACTCACTGGCTGGCTGGAACTTGACTGGTGCTGTGCTTGTCAACAGGGAGGCACACAGAGAAAGGGATCACTTTTTCCTCAGCCATCTCTCACACTTCAGAACTACACCTCCTCTAGTGAGATGCAGAATGTTTGTGCATGCCCTGGTCAAAATACATTGTATTTATAGATAAACACGCTCTTGATAGAAGAGGGTCCTTCCCGATTTGTGTAACACTTCCAGCTCTCCAAAGGGGAATCTGGGCCCCAGACCAGGCACTGCTTCTGCTCCCTGCCCAGAGGGCACGGCTGAGCCCCTCTGCAAGCAGCGAGGCAGGGAACTGCCCCGGGCCAGCACAGGGAGAGCCCGGCTGCTTAAGCCGACCCGTATGGATGACCTGAAGGATTGCAGCACTGACTCCCACCCTAACACAGACCCTTTGGGGCTGCACGGCAGCACCTCCTGTCTCTTTGGCATGTACTGCCCGAGGCAAGGAACTGAGCAGGGCACTTCTGCTTTACAGTGGCAGCGTCCCCGTTTTACACCACGATCAAAGCACCCATCTGGTACCTTCGAGAGCTGCCTCCCGCGGGGGTGATGCAACCTCGCCCCTCCCACCGCTCCAGAACCTGCCTGCTCTGCCAGGCAATGGCCGCTCAGAGGTTTCATCCAGGGAAGGCTGGAAAGCACCATCCATTTCCAATGTGGTGGGCATCAGCTTGACAAGCCAGTGTCGCTGCAGGGAGGGGCCAATGTATGTGCCCACAGATGGTGCATGAAGGGCCAAAGGAGAACAGTGTCAGTTGCCGACCTCACCTGATGCCAAATACACACTGAAGAGAGGCCACAGAACAGCTACAGCATCTTTGACTCATAGGGGCAATTTTCAGGGACAATAAATTGTCACTGGAAATAAAATTAGAAAAATAATTTAAATGCTAATGCTGAACAGACGAAGACCTGGATGCAAGAAATTCTAACTATGTTATAAATTGAAGTCCATGTCTGAGAGTTGTACAGGTCTTCAAAAGTAGCCAGGACAAATCCAGCAATACTTTATTAATTACACATTGGATCCTGTTGCATACCTGAGATGTAATTAAGAACCCAAAGGGTTTCCATTATTTCAGACTCTTTGCTGAACAGTTTTCTTAAGATGAAAAGGATCTCATACCTACTGAAAAAGTATGAAACCAATAAAACCTTGCTCAAAATTATTATTGGTCTCAAGATCTGGTGTATTAAATGACAGCATCACGTAGGACTGGAAATTTCACACCGCCGTTTTAATTGAACCTCTTTCTACTCATTTTCTTCTGAAGATTTACCCTGAGAACATTCACTGAAAAGATGATTACTCTGTTTATAGGATACAAGAATAATGTCTATAGAAAGTACTCTATGAACTGTTCTCAAGAGAGGGATATATCAGACTGATTTAAGGGTCTTTCTGAATTACTATTTTAATTTTAGAATCTACCCCCAACAAGACTAAGGCTGGCATGGTTTGGGTCATCAAAATAAGATTTCAGCAGGTTTCCCATGAACAGGTTTTCACACCTGAAAATAAATTGTTACAAAATCTTATTTACATTTATGCAGTTAAAATAAAATTGAATATTCAGTCCTTTTCTCCATTTCTGCAATATTAATTTTTTAAAAAATAAATTTACTAAATAGTTGCTATTTGTGTAGGGTTTTTCATGTTTCTTTGGAGATTTATCTGGGTTTTTTATTTTTAAATAGAGTCATCTAACCTCATTTTTCAAACCTCAAGGCATACAGAATCTAGTATCTCTCTCAATAAGTTTCTCAGTGGTTGGTCAGCCTCAGCACAAACAATCTGAGCTTGTTTTTCATCTTACCTAGCTTTAGGACATAAACACCTTATGCTTTTGTCTAGAAAAGAGCATCTGCTACTGGACATTTCCCCCATGGATACAAGCTAACAGAAAAGATGCTAATAGAGTTCTTCTTAAACACTAATTTATCTTCTCTGAAAAGCCTTTCCAATTTTAGCATTGTTGCAAAACAAGCACTGCATCAGAAATGGATTTGTTATTCCATCACACCAGCAGAACTTCCTTCCCCCTAAACTCTGTTTCCCTCTCACTAGCTGGTTGTACCATAGGAATCACTCCTAAACAATTAGTCATTGTACCCTCCTCATGGAGGTCATGGTTTTTGTGGGTTTTTGGTTTGTTGAATTGGGCATTTTTATAAATTTTATGCAAATATGAGAGTTTGGATTTTTTTTTTTTTTAAACAGCATGGCAATAATTAATCCATACTATTGATATACCATTTCCACATAATTTATAAATTTTTACAACAATTATTTTATATACTCTTCCAGATAATTTAGAGACATAGAGCAGCAAGTTGGAAAGATGCCATAATTACACCAAGATACTTGGTCACAGTCACTTTAAATTGCACCAGTGATGAAAAAAGCAGCAGCTTTGTTTTTGGTATAAAACTCAGGGTTGAAAACACATGAAATGCAAGATCTATGATGAAAACTAATGTTTCATAACAGAACAACAGCAAACAAGAGTCTTTTACCACACTCAGACAGTAACACCTTCTGTGTTGCCCAAATGGAAAATAATACTGAATATCACGTTCTACAGAAACACTCCAGACAAGAGCAGCATTGGCTGTCAGCATCACTTTTGTAATGAAGGCAGTAATTTTAATTAACACTACTATGCATATTTTAATGACATTTTTAGAAGTACTTAGAATGTGCCACAGCACAAGTCCCAGTGAACCTGAAGGGACCTCAGTTTTTCAGATTGGCTTTTTCCCCCCCACACTTCCAAGTCCCTCCACATATGTCTTGCTAACACTTTAATGTTCAATTCTTTTAGACCTCACTCATGCAAAGTATGGATTGAAATTCTGCAATATAAAAACCGCCTGAGCTTCGGTCTACAATAATTAGAATGTTCTGCATGATTACATTTAAAGAGCTGTCAGTTGCTAGATGTAAACATTAAATGCAATAGTATTGCTGTTTTATATGGGTTTTCTGAGCAATTTACTACAGCACTGGAAAAAGAAGAATGAAAATAGATAAGATTATAAAGGCTATCATAAAAAAAAAACAAACAAAAAAACAAACTGTATGCCTCCATGGTTCATGTAAAGAAAAGTCACTAATTAAAAAAGCACTTAAATACGCATTTTGTCCAGATCACATTTAGTTTACTCTTTGCTATGACAGTTTTAAATGAGGCAACAAATATTATTGGTATTAAACGGACCTGAAATAAAGAATGATTAAGTATTCCAGTGATTACTGAACCGTATCTGTAGATAAGCAGTGTGCTTAAAGTGTTTTATGATAAACTGAAAAGCAGTGTTTTCATCTCAAAGTATTATGCTTTTAAACATTTTTCAGAAAAAGAGGTTACTTGCTTGACAAACAGTGCATAATACCTAAGAATACATAAGCAGTGGGGCCATTTGTTTAGGGTATTAAGCAAGAAATAGGACATGCAAAGACATTTCTTTATATTTGAAAAAATATGGAGCCATATAAACTACAGGCAATTGAGCACAGCTATAAAGACCTGTAATAAACCTGCATGTTCACTTAGTGCAAAAATCTTTAATTGCTGAATGTTGTTTTAATAGCTCATGTATATTTCCACATTAAAAACAACTTGGTATTGCACTTAGAATGTATCGTTTAAAGCTGTCTTGGTTTTACGAACAAAAAAAAAGAAATCCTAACAAGTACAACAGAATAATTTGAAATTTAGTCTAATTCACAATACTGCTCCAAAGAATTAGTACAGTTTCAAAACTATCCACTACTCTTGAGGTTTGGCTGAAAAAAGATTTATACACGTACATATTAAGGGTATTGCCTTCACCAAATAATAATAATAATAATAATAAAAATCTATTATTCAGCAGCTTAACTTCTGAACGTGCTTGCACGTGGAGTTTGGTTTGCACATATTCAAAACCTGAGCCCATCAAAAATGCCATCCTTCATTTTCTTTGGGCTACTGTGAAAGGTGAATGCAAACACAAGTGAGTGTTTCAACAGTTGTATAATTATTTAGCTTTCTAATGAAACAACCATTTCAGCAAAAAGATGCATATTTGTGTTCATGATAGAGAATTATAAAAGACTGTAAACAGCATGATAAACTTCAAAAAAACAGATCAGTCATAAGAGCTACTACATTATCCAGTATGAACACCCAGGGGTGTGCCTGCAGAGGATGGATCATAGACATAATTGAAGAATCCCGAGTCAGTGAAGGAAAAACAGCTTTCACATCTCCAGAAATTAGTTCTGATGGATTAGAAAAATATTCTCTTCACACACAGAATCATTACGCACGTACACACCAAAGCTACAAAACTTCAAATACCTTGAAAATGTGGCTTGAAATCAAATTCAAAGACTTGTCAAAAAAGTTCAATGGTACAAAATATTCTTGTAGCAGTTTTTGCAGTTTGAGCAATAGTTCAAGACTTCAGTATCGTATAATATCTTCAGCCAAAAAGTAGAAATCTAGCTTCAGTAGGAGGAGGTCAGGATGGTACAGGGAAAAGAAAAAGGCATCAAAAGCCAGAATCCAGTTCTTTGACTGGCTTTTCTGGTGTGTCCAACACCAAAGTGCTTTCGTTTTCCAGCATTTTCTCAGTAGTTTCTCCATCAACAGGTTTTGCTCTCTCTTTCAACTTCTGCCATTCGTGAACCCAGGGGATGAAACACAAAATAGCTCCTCCAATGAGGGGAGGGACTCCAGCCAGGTAAAATGCCACATCGTAGGTGCCAAGCTTATCCCGCAGCAAACCTGCAAAGGCAGAAAGTTATCACTCATAAATAAAGGGGCCTCAGGAATCTACAAAAAACAGGTTGTGACTTCGGGTTCAGAAACCCAAGAGCTGGCAGAGATTATAACCACCAGAACCTGACAACCTGATGGCCAAACAGAGGTGTACATGGAGGTAGAAAGGTATTCCAGATTTTACTTGGAGCAGTAATGAAGACCTCAGTATGTCACCCCTCAACCAATTAAAAATTGCTTAATTACCATCCACGAAAACATGCACCACCTTTCCTATTTGAAAGTTTCTCATTTTAGCTTCTCCAGCTCCTGTATCTTGCCATGACTTAGAGAAATTCTCCCCCCTTTTGGTAATAGTTACCTTTGATCAATATTCCCATTCTTCTAATTCCAGATATACTCCATATATTGCATTCCTTGTGGCCTCTTATTAAGAAGTGTTTTCCAATAATTCACTCTAATGGCTCTCTCCAAATTCCTCCCATTAGTCAAATTCTATTAAAGTATTAATAGCTGTGACAGTAGGAAGCAGATCAGGAAGCACTAAGTCTGTGCTGTTCTAGCATTAAACTTTTGTCCTTTATAATGCTGTTCATAGTTCAATTACTATGAACTATGAATTATTATGTGCTTTCAGTAGCACCCACCAAACCTCAGGGTAAATTGCCACTAAAAATCATCAGTGATGAGGAATACAGCTTCAGCTATTTCTACCTCCCAAGAACTTCCAAGTTTTCATCTTCAAAACCTGTACTTTGTCAGTCTCCCACTAAAGGATGAATAAAGCCAGCATTCCTACTTATGAGGAGCAATTAAAGTGACTGGAGCCTTTATCCTCACAATGGTTTTAACATGAGCAAATTTTGGAATCCAGTTAATTTTCAGATTTTAATTTGAAAGCCCTCTGTAACACAAGCAACCAATAGGCTGTCACCTGTACAAAATGGAAAATGTCAGTTCCTAAATCCAACTGGAAACCTATCTTTGTTTTGAGGAATGTTTTACACCTGCATAACAATGAAAAAGACTGAGCAAACTTTGAAGAGTGCAGTAAATTAATAACCCATGAGCAACGGGTAAATTTCCTGTATCTTCTCAAGCGCACACAGAAAACTTCTGATGTCAAAGCTCTGCATGTGATGCAGGAATGAGAAACGGCCAAAAAGTCATGCAAACACAAACACATTTCCAGCTACAAACCCTGCCTGCACTCACCTGCAATGGGTGGACCAACTGTCATAGGCACTGACATGAGTCCAAGCAGAAATCCAATGGCCTGGGAGACATCCTGAGCCCCAACGAGCTCAAAGGCAATAGGAGCCATAATGCAAATGAAGCACCCATCAAACAGGCCCATGAAGAGACAGACAGCAACGAGAGCTCCAAAGACATTGCACAGTGGAATCATCATAGACATCAGCCCAATAAAAAAGAATGAGGCCACCTAAATACGAACAAGGAATAAAATATAAAAATGCATTGCATCAAATTCGCAAATCGTAAGGGACCAGATGAACCTCCTTGCATTTGCAGTGAATTAGATTGCCTGCCTGTATTTACTTTAAAATAATCAGTGTCCATGGATTGCCACCATCAGAAGTTACATACTAAGATAAAACAAACATATAACTCATGACAGGCAAAGCAATTCCACTACCCATTTCACAAGCTTTGAAAATGCAATTGTAATCCACTATCCTACAGTGATTGTGTAAGGTCATTTCTCATGCACTAATATTTTTTGGGAAATAAATCACAGAAATATTAAAAGTTTAAGATAGCTGGAATACCGTAATTAGACCCTCACTGTTGTAAGTAAGAATATCAGTATTATGAGTGGTTATTTCAGGGTGCTCATATTCAACAGAAGTGAAAAAATTAAATTTTACCATTAAAAAAAGTGTCCTGATGTAGTGCCTCGATGTTCTGCTATAGCCATGCATACTTACAAAGATTTTCTAATATAACCTTAGATTATTTATTTGTTTTAGATTAAAGGAATAAAACTGTCTTTCAGCAAAATGAAGCAGAATTAAAAGGAAAATAAAAGCGGTAACAGTTTTGCCTGTGTGCCATCGATACGTAAGCACTGGAAACCAATGTTCTACCTAACTGCAATAAAACAAAGGAATCTAAATTTATCCATGACAACAAATACTCCAGAAGAACGGTAATTCCCTCCAAAGAGTTTTTGATTTCCATAATGCAGTGCAGACAATCCCCACTAGATGCCTCCCTTGCTATTCATTTTAAGAGACCAAATGGAGAACACCTCACGGTTGCCAATATGAAAGTGAACTAAAGCTTTTCCAAAATCCCACACTGACATTGCTAGTTTCTAAAAAAAAAAAAAAAGTTTATAAGCACGGAGGGAAAGAAGTGTATATCCTCCTTCATCTCCAAGCTTCAGCATTTCTGGAAGCCAGGACTCTTCCTGCAAGATCTCAACTAAGCACCTCTTGTATTGCCATGGCCATACCCCTGTGTGCTGTGCACAGAACATATCTGACACCAAATTAGTGCCTGTCAAAGGTCAAGAAATCCAAAATCCTTAATAGAGAAACATGGCTTAATTTTTTCCCCTATCTGGGGAAAACCATTATGAAATCATAATCTGGGATAAAACAGAAAGCAGAATCTAGAGAATCCCCAAAGGCTCTCACTCACATGCTAATGAACAGTAATTTCTTTCATTCCCAGCTGAAAACAGCCAGCAGGAAACAGACATTTTCTTAGCACTAAAAACAAAAATCAGAGATTCATAAACTTTGCACCAAAGGCTCTTAGTATCAAAACCCATACACTGAGTTTCCTAGAGTTTTGAAGCTTCTCAAATTTGAATCTCCAATCAGTTACTTCTGCTTACTTATTAATACTACCTAAAACCAAATCCTTCGGAATCCACAATTCTGAAGGAATATAGAAACAATAAAGACATACCTGTAGATAAATTTTTTTTGCCCCAGGAATATAATCTGCAACTCTGCCAAAGACCAATCTGCCAACTCCCGAAGTAATGCCCAGACACAGCAGAAGCACTTCTTCTGGCACGCTGTTGCCAAATCTGTCTTTTACATGATTCATCTGTTTAAAAAATGAAAATAAATTTGCTTTAGAATTAAAAAGATAGACCTTGGAAAGCTTGAGTCAAATAGAAGTAATGTGTCAATCTCAGACTTACAAAATCAGCTAGAAATGGTCATCTGACTCACTCTTCTTTTACAGATTTTAAAATGCAGTATTTAGTACAACACAATAAAAACAATCTGAAATGTGTTGTTGCTTTATCCATAACTACTGAACTTAAATCAGGAAAACAAAAAGTATCTATTTAAGTGGGGGGGGGGAAAAAGGTAACTAGTTAACTTAGAAGCATTCTCTCCAACCAAGCATTATCTCTTAATTTACTACTGATAGATTCAAAGTAACACAGAAGCCACACGGGCTACCAAGCTTGCAACATAGCTCAGGGCAGGAGCAAGAAGCAGAGAGCTGGAGACCAGACAGCGCAAGTAGGAGAGGCACTTTCTCTCGTTCCAACCTCCAGGATGTCCAGGGGCAAGGAGAAAGAGGGGCAGAAACGAGCTGCATTGCCAAACACAACAGCAAGCACTCCCACGAGAGGGAGCAGCTTCAGCAGCAATGAACAGGGCAGGCTGGAAGAACGATTTATCAGCCACTTCAGCCTGAAGAACCAAAGCAACTGATCGATGGTCCTGACAGCAGAGCATTGACCACAACAGGATGAACTACCAGTGTCAGTAATTCCAACTTCAAGTCATGGCAAAAAAAATATATCACCAGACTGGCTTGATGGATTTGGATTTTTTTTTTAATTCTCTCTACTTCCACAGCGGTTTTTGTTTGTGGGGTTTTTTTGTTTTGTTGGGTTTTTTTTGTTTGTTTGTTGTTGTTTGGGGTTTTTTTTGTTTTGGTTGGGTTGTTGTTTTTGTTTAATCATCCCCAGAGACCAGAAAATTACCAGATTTTTTGCACTACTGCTTTTTGGAACGTCCTAGGCAATACCAAATATGCCAAAATGGGCACTAGAAAATGTAGAAATCATTTGCACAGTTCTGCAAGCCCCATGTTCCTAAGTACTGCTGAACAAGGAAAGTAAAACAAGTAAAACAAGTTCAGAGATGTAAAAGAGCAAACAGAAGAAACTGATTTTAAGTAAAGATGTAGTAAGAACATTTGAGGGACAAGGTAACCACAGGCTGATACTGCTTCAAAACAGAGAAGTCTTAATTTCTTATCTATGAAATGAAAAACTTTCCATTTTAGTAAATACTTCTAGAGCAAAATAGTCTCAATTCTTTCCTGGCCAGAATGTTACTATACAAGCAGAGCCCTTTTTTCCAACAAGAAATAGGACTTGCTGAGTAAGAGCAATTTTCTTAAGTATAAAATCTGTTGGGGTTTTTTTACATGTCACAGAAAGCCTATTAAATCTAATATTAATTTGTCCAATACAACTGATTTTGTAAGAAAGAAAAAAGCCAAGGAGGTTTATTCTAGTTTTAAAGAAAAACTTCTAACTTAAATTGAAGACAGGTGCTTGCTCCTTCTGTTTTTTCCTTTGCTTTTTAAGACACATTTGGGAACAGAATCTGATGAAATTTTTCATCTGAAATGACATTTAAACATAAAACGTAAGCTGTTCTACTTATTCCCTTTCTGCCAAAGGTGAGAAAAGGAAAAGCTGACAGATTTCCCACCCCTACCTTTATGTGCCTGTCAACACCTGCTGGCCCAGCTGGCAAGAGAAGCCAAGGTGTTCTTTGCAGTTTTTGTTACCTGTTCCACTTCCAGGTATCTGCAGCCTCTAGATTGTTTAATTGGCAGGCTTGATCCATCACTCCCTGGAGGCTTTTCAAGAGGCAAGATAAAGCTCTATATCTAGATAACTATTAACTCTGCACCTGCAACTGAGTAACTGGATTTCTCAAAGCAGCACAGGGAGTGAAATGCTGCCACTCTTCTATCGAACAGAGAGAAAATACTGATTCAATGAACTCCTTAAGCAAGAAAATAACCACTACTCATCCCAAATTTAAAGTATCTAATTTAGTTGTTGGTTTGGGTTTTTTTGTTTGTGGGGGTTTTTTGCTTTGTTGCTGGTTTTTGGTTTGGTTTTGCTTCCACTACTCTTAAGCACACCGTAATCTTAAAGAAAGCTTCCTACTAGATGTAGGGAGAAATTTTTTTTCTCAGGAAGGCAGTGGCATAGGCTGTCCAGAGAGCTTGTTCAGTCTCCTTTCTTGGAGGTTTTTCAGGACACAAGTTTCAAGTGCACAAAGCCCTGAGAAACCTGGCCTGATCTCTCAGAGATGATGCTCAGATCCTGAACAGCATATTCAATCTTCAGTGACACAGTCACTAAGTGAGCTGTAAGCAGCAGCAGTGTTAACTGTCTGAAAATACAGTGATTCAGGACTAATTCAGTACTGTAACTCTAGGTTAAATATATTCATGAAGTAGCTAAAGCAAGATTCAGATTTCCACACTTCTTTAGCTGTTAGAACTACTCAAAAATCCCACAATGAGCAATTGCTTGTGAACATTCTCAGGCATTAATGCTCTCCTCACAGCAGAACTATAGAGAATTATACGACTCTTCAGGCATTGTCCAGAGGAGCCAAATGGGGACCCAGCCACACAAAGGCCAAAGCATTTCAATGTGTGTTGTGCCTGTTCTCAGTAATGTAGCTGCTTCTTCACTCAGGGCTGTGTGCATGCTGAATTGCAGGTCTGATTTTTCCAAATGTAGAAAAGACCTGCTTAGCTCAGGCAAAATTACAGTCCAGAGTAGCATGGCTTCTTCATTACCTAAAAATAAAATTTATCCTTGTACAATCCAGTTTTCCAAATAAAGGTGCACAGACAGTGGAGACCAGAATTGAATGCATCCCTGGCATCAGCATTCTCCTTTATACCTGTGCTGTCTACTATCAGGGTGACACACCCACAGATCTTGTTGTCCAAATTCTCATTACTGTTAGAATGAGACTAGAAGAAACACCAGCCACTTGGTAGTGGCTGGAATGCTTTCTGACATACATTTTGGTTGACCTCTCTCCAACCAGCCAAGACCCATGTTTTTCTAAGACTTTCTCTTCACTGCACATCCATTTCAGCTACATTCACACAGTAAATCAAAGACATCAATCTGAGCAAAGCTGTAGCTCCTTTTTTCCAAACAGAAAGAACCTGATCTGAAAGAAGTGCTTATGAACTAGTAAGAAATAATTCTGTCAACTACTTTCTTCCTATGTATATTTCATTTTGGAGATTCCCAATCAAGCAAAGCTTAGTAGGCTAAATGCAATAGTCTCTCTAGCCAAAAGAGATGGCCAATGGCAGCATATAACCTAGGAAACTCTGGGCACATTAAAACCACCATTTTCATTAACTACTGATGCAAGTCCTGCTGTCTGACACTTTCACTGAAAACAAGCATAAGGATAAAAGGAAATGCTTAGAGAGTACTGCTGGTACCATTCATACACTAGAAATATTGTTAACTGCTCCAAATTAAGTTTTCTGAAAGAGCTGAGGAGGCGTAGAAGCCTAGAAGATAAGGGGGCTCACGTGCATGTCTCAGACACTGATAGCCAGATAGCCATGGAGCCAACCAAGGACTGCTGGTAATAACAGCCAAGGATTGTTGGCAATAACATACTGTGAAAAAGAACAGTGTGTGGCTGGAGAAGGAGGCCATACAAAGGTAGGGCAGCACTTTTCCAGGACAAATGTCCTTGTTTTGGCTCCTGGAGATAAGCGTAACAGAACAGTGCGAGCACAAGAATAAGGTTGAGAAGCCAGTATGGATTGTAGGGTGGAATCAGGACCAAAGAGCCCTGAAACCTCCCAACCCATTTCCAGGAAGGTCTACAAGAACAGACTGTGCATAACTTGCTCACTTTCTATGCAATTTAGTTATCTCCAGGCCAGAGCAAGTAGCCCCACCAAGTCCAGGTGGCACCCTGGCCATCCTATCGGCTGGATCAACACTGTAGCCAGGACTGGTGATCTTCTTTGCAGTGAACTGTCCTGGATGATTGGAAGTTTCAGAAAGTGCTAAAAAGCAGAGCATAAAGTAACTCTGGATAAGTCACTGCTTATTCTCCAACATATGGACTCATGACCAAAATGGGGGGTAAGGAAGGTGAGAAACAGAAAAAGAAAACTGGTTGCCAGCGAATTTTATGATACCGGGCGCTAGGAAGAGCATTTAAGGCAAATACATTTCTAGTCCAGATTCCAACAAAGAAACTTCTACTGGTGAGCAAAAAAAACAGCAAAATGAGCCAGCAACTCCTGCACTTCTACAGAAAAGGTGATCTTCATGTTATGAGACAGAAATAGCATTACTAATACCCAACCTGGATCAATTTTTAAGGGAGTGTCAATATGCTGAGATAATTTCTATGAAATATTACTATAGCTAAGTGTCTTCACATGACAAATGTGAATATACACATCTTCAAATAATTCCTGCTTACACACTTGCCCCAACAGTGGTAATACCTCTTTTTAACCTCTCTTGTCAATTTAAACTATGTAATGAACACAGAAAAAATTAAATAAACAAGGTGATTCATTACATGCCAATAGGGTAATTTTCTCTTATTCCACTGAGTAAACCAGACTAAACAGAATAATTCATATATCATGAAGATTCAGAACAAGCAAAATCTGACTTAAGTAAAACTGAACACAACAGTTAATGGGTTATCTGTTAAGCCTATTTAACATAAAAACCCTAAGCATTAAAAATTCAAAAATACTCAAGGCTAACAATTACACAGTTAAAATAATTTTGACGGTTTGTTTTTTGGGGGTTTTTTTCCAAAAAATAGCTAGTCCTGAAGCCATATGCCCTAAATAGTAATTTTTTTAAATGTCAGAGCTGTTGGTATTATCCTAAAGAGCATGTGAAGGAAACCAGTGGCTTGGTGTGGCTTGGGCAGCAGCAGCAAGACAGATAAGGCACACATGCATCTTTGGAAGCTCACAGTGACTGAGCACAAGGATGCAGAATAAAGTCATGGAGCCACAAGAAATGAAGTGTTATGTACACAAGGGATGAGAGTTAAATTGCTGGACAAAACTTACCCTTTTAAAACATTTTTTTCAATTATTCCTATTTGTGACTACAATTCATATTTTCCAGTCTCAGTTCTATCTGCTTCTTGTGGCATTTCTTGTGGCCTAAAGCCAGTGTTTCCAGTTGAGTTTTACTCTCAAAACTCAACTATGTCCTAAATCAGCTACTATCAGGACATCCTAGAGAGTTACAGGTCAATCACATTCATTTGAATTTCCAGAATAACAGCAGAACTATTTTCAAACATCTAACAGGTAACATCACAAACTAAGGACAACACCGATTTGAAAAAAGGAAAACAAACAACTCCAATTTCTCTCTATTACATGGTAGGTAGCAAACCTTGCCTACAGAGGGAAGGGCAGATATAAAAAATCTTGACTTTGGCCAGCATTTAGGGATTCTCTCAAACATAAATCTTATGAGCCAGTTTAGAATAGATGTCTAATACAAGAATAATAAAATACATCAATTCAGGACATGACATGACCTTTACATACTGCTCAGTAACAGTAAGGACTCACATGATTTTTTTTATGTCCTTTTTTTTCATTACTGATTATTACATGGACCATGTGTACAGAATCCAAAAACAAATTTGATAAGCATGACTTATGAATAGAGATTTTTAAAAATAATTAATTAAAAAGGTCCTACACCAAAGTAAGTTGGTACTCAAAAAAAAACCCTGAGTAAATTGGATAAAGTACCAGCATACCTCCAAGTCTTATTTTCTGTGATTCCCAAAGTGAGTTGCTGGAGGACTTTGAACAGTCACAGATACATACTTACTGAGTGTTACAACTTAGAAACTCTTCATTTAGTTCTAGCTTGGTAAAACTCTGCTCCACATTTGATTAAAAGGAAACCTACGACTGAAGGAAGCAATTTTCTAACATTACCACTTTTATTGCACTTGTAAAAACTTAAGTCATTCTTTTCAAATCCTTGAGGCATTTACTAATGTAATAAAATGTTATCAATTTACAACTGATGTAATTAAAACCCAGCACATTATATGATATGCTACAATTAAGAAATTATGGAATATCAAAGCAATGGATTAGGATATCCTGTACAAATACTGTACAACACTACTGTCGTGTCCTAAGAGAGGTTGATGTCCTTGCTCAACAACAGCATCTGTGCTACTCATATCACATCTCTCAAAACTAGAGTCCTTAAACCACAGGACCTAGGCAAGTAAAATCTAAACAGATTCTCAAACCTCTATTCAACCACCACAGAATTCCCAGGGCATCCATAGCACTTCAGTTTTAGAGATGTACTTGTGGACATGGTCATAATCCCCTCAGCTTTCACAAACCTGAGTGAAGCACCTGACTCATTCTACTGGGGAACAGAAGAAAGCTCTCAATTGTCTCAATTCTTCAAGACAGTCCTAAATACACTGCCAATTATCTACCAGATCAGGACCTTGAGAAATAGAATCAAGCAGTCAAATTTTCATTTAAATCCTAAGGAAAAGATGACAGTGATAGTCTCTCCTCCTTATACAGAGATACAGTCCTTACTCAGGATACAGACATTTATGTTCCCTTTTTTTTCCTGCCTGGCACAATCCAAAACCACTTTTCCCTTTTCTAGGAATTATTCCGCTCAGTAGTAATGAAGAATTTAACTCAATCATCAGAAAAGAACCTGAAAAATAGCTCAGACAATTACTACAATCAAATAGAAAGAGCTAGGTTCTGAGATCTCCTCAACGGAGATTCAAAACACATGGTGAGATATTCAGAAGTGTGAATAGGACTTAAAAAGCAAAGAGGTTTTCCATACAGCTCTTCCTGGAGCAGGAACTGGACACAAAACGTGGTCTGTATATGAGTGAAGGAATTTGGCAACGAGTGTTTGTTCCTTTGAATGAGGACAGCAGGGCAAAACCAGCTGTGATCTCAGGCTTCTGGGCACATGAAGAGTTCAGTTCAAGTAAAGATGTTTCAAGCATCCAAAGACAGGGGTTTGAGTTTACCATTAAAACGAAAAAAAAAAGGATAACACACTTTGCAATTTACTCTGACTTTGAACTATATACTCCATCTACTATCAGAATATTTTGTTCTATGCCAGAGTACATGAAGTAGTGTGCTGTTGGAGACAGACACACAAAGGAAATCACAATGCAACTCAGACCTTTCAACCTGCCAGTATTGCACAGACCTGAGGAAGACTGCTTTGCTCTTATCCTTCAGGGTCACCACATAGTTTGTACCTGAGCATAACTGTTACCTATTTTTTTAAAATTTCATTTATTTTTACTTCTAAAAAAAAAACCCAGAAAACCTTTGGTTTATTCTTGTTTGTTTCTGTTCTTTCTGTACCTACATTTTTTGTCTTCAGTACTTATTTGACAAACATATCTAAAATATGCTTTCAATAGCAATTACAAGTATAAAGCAGTAAATATTTCTTTTCCCACCACCACCCCCAATGTCTCAAGTGGACGATCTAACCAAGAATAAATACTTCCAGGTCAACATTAAGGAATACTGGAAAAGAAATGGGTGCAGAGGATAATGACAGAAATGGGAAAACAGAAGTGGGATAAAGGGGGAAAATTTCACTAACCTGGGCAGTCAAACTGCAGCAGATGTTGAGATCTGAAGGGAGATAAATGCAAAGATTAGAAAAGCAAGCAAAGCATGGGGAGCCACTGAAGATTTTGGGTCTCAGAGGTATCTGCTTAATAATTACATCAGACCTTGACAAAACCAGTGTCTTGTTAGTCTTCCATTGGAGAAAGAAATATCATAGGTGAGATGGATGAGAAAGGTAATAGTGCTAAAACTGACAGCTATACCTAGTTTTAGCTTTTTTAGAATACCTACAGTATAGAGAAATCTGTTTGACACAGTTACTGTTAGTACTGGACATAATTTAAAAGATACTTTCCTACCATTACAAGACTAACAGCAGATTCTGGGAAATAAGACGTGGTAGACTTCAGACAAATAACTGATGTAGGAGGCCTGAAGAAATGAAGAGGTTTCTTCAACAGCAGCCCATAAAAGCAAGTGAATGGAGTGATGGAGGTTGTTTTTTTCCAGTTTGAATTAAAAAAATATCCAGACACACCCACTGGATATTCAGCATTATTTTACACAACATTCTAAAAGTAGCAAATTTGTGACATAGTTCAGGCGGTTCACAAAACAGACAGTACTTACCTTACAAGAACTGATGTGTTATTGCCTTACAAGATGCTTTATGTGTATGCACTTTACTGTGGATATGCAGACTTTGTACATTAAAGTTTAGAGATTTTTGCTTACTAGAGTCCTTAGAGTATACACCAGACTCTTCACCATGCTCTGCCCTCAGACATAGAGGAAAACATTTATCTCTGTGCTTCCATTTGTCTCCACTGTGGAATCCAGGGGCATAAGGATTAAAGGGAGGAGAGAGGTGTAGGATTAGGACTTTACACACAATGCAAAACCTGAATAGCTTCACATATTGTAAGGCAAATCCTTCCTACTATGGATCCTTGGGCAAGTCTCCCACTGCAGAGAATGTGGAGCCACTGCCACTGTCTGTGGACAAGGGCAGAAGCTAAAACACTCATTTCTCAAATGAGGAGATGTAATTTAGAGATGTCACATCTAACAACATTTAGGGAACACAACACCAGTGTGTTCTCCCCTCAGGGGAGACTTGAAGAGTTACAGAAATATTTGTAAGAAATGTTATGGATGATGATTAGGGTCTTGTTGGGCAGAACATCAAACATTGCAGTGATATTCATCCTGACTATCATAGCTAATCCCAATACAGTAGCTCAGATCTACCTGAAGAATCTTAGGTGGTTTCTATACCCCCTTTATATTTTTCCAGTATAATTCTTCCTAACAACCCAAAGCTTTTGCCTGGGGAAGGTGCAGTTTACAAGTGAAAAATGTCAATTTTTCTTAATAGGCAAAATAGATAGAATGTTTTGTCCTGAATAAGTTTTAGAAACTTCCAGAGTATATGGAAGTAAATACAGCTTTCAAATTACACAGCAAGATTTTCAGACAAGTTCCTATGAAAGCTGTAACTACAGAGGATCTCACAAGAACTTGGCTCTTCATTTCTCCAAGCTGATTGCACAAGACAACAGCTTTTATTGGCACATATTTTAGGGGGCAAAGGTTCAAACACACTGAATTTGCACAGCAGAATCTGATCTCTTATTAACAAAACAAGGCACATCACTGATAGAGAGTGAGAAATGGGCAGAGACAAGCCAAAATAGGTAGCTTATAAAGAACAGAGCTGAAGGCCAAGTCATCCTCAAGGCTCAATTTAAAAAGGTACTCCAAGGTGATAAAGTAGTTGTAGAACAGTTAAATCACACAAAAGACACAGAACTTACACTACAGGTCAGAAGGTGGGGGGGGAGGAATCAAATCTGGCAAAAAAAGTCTGCATCAGCTCTAATCCATATCAGCAAAGCAAGTCCTCCTGTTAATTATGACGTTTCAAAAGTGGAAAAGACTACTTTTCTTATCTAAAGAGCAGGAACAAAATGGATGTTCCAGCAAAAGACAGGAAGCACAGACCAGCAGAGAGAACCACCTTTTTGTCCAAGGACAGACTATGTGAGCATAGCACTAGACTCAGCAACTTCAAAGTGACAAACACAAGACCTGGAGACAGACACAGCCACCCAGAGAACAGACTAATATTTATCCAAGTTGTCTGATTTTGTGATGCAGCCAAGAAAATGAGTTTGTTTATATGCATGAAAAAAGTTCTTTTGACTAACATGTACTCTACAGCAACTCTAACCAGCGTCATGACTCTTCCATGAATAAAATTGCTTGGAAGCATCTTTACTTTTCATTCTGAGATGCAATTTTTTTCCAAGAATCTTAGAGCAGAATCCAAGATGATGCTTTGTTTCTCAGCAGAAGAAACTTTTCTTCCCCTAAGCATTAGGTCTGCAATCTCACTTCCCTGTTCTCTGGAGGTCTAGATGAGCCTATTCCTGGCACATTCAGATTTCAGAGAAGCCAGGAGGCATTGAATCTTCAGCAACTATCTATGGAGGACATTAAATCCAGAACTTATTTGCCTACCAAGACAGATTCTCCTATGAAAGTTGTTAGAAAAAATGGTTGGACAAAAAACATTTTTTCATCTCTTAAACGTGAAACAAACAGACAGAAAACACATACACTCCACATAGCTACTGCTAACCAAAAATCTCTACATATGCCAGTATGTACCCATTGTGGAATATGAGCATGGATAAGCATCAAAAGGAAAAGCCAGATTTACACAGTAAATTAAGAAACAGGCAGCAAAGGAAGGTGAGAAATACTGAAATCTTTTTCCTGAGCTACTTCAAAGTTTTAAGAGGACAGTTAGTGTCATGGTAACTTTCACACTGCATATCAATTAATGGGTAGCTTTGTATACAAGCCTGAAGCCATATTTAAACCACAAGCCTAATTTTCAAATATATCTAGTCATTCTTTAGGAGTATTTTCTTCATAACAAATATTTAAACTTAGAAAGGTAAACTTTATCAAGACACATTTTTATTGCATTATCTACCATCCAGTTGTTTTTTTAAATTAGAACACATAATAAATATGTGCACTTTTTTTCAACTACTTGGTTGTTAAATTCAGTGTTTCATCCTGCAAGGTTTCAAATACTATAAATAAAGCAAAATCTATCATTAGCAAGAGGCATTTAATAGAAGTAACTGCTAAATCAAACCATACTTGTAAACACCTCAGGACAAATTACTACAGGACTGATACACTGCACTGAAAGTATTAAAATATTATCAGTCCTAGCAGTATTCCTCATAGTGGCTCTAGATTGCTACATCAAAATAACACAATACCAGGCCCCTTCTTGTAAGTGTGTCAAAATTAATATCTTCCTAAATTCATACTGAAACCTGGTAACAACTTTAGTCACTGCTTAGAGAAGACCAGGCAGTGACAACATCCATTTTAAGCAGTATTTCTTTTCACCCTGCTAAATAAAGCACAAAAAGCAACCACATCTTGTAAGCTACCGAGCATGTGACCTTGTATCAAATTTTAACAGAAACAACCTAACAAGCGCCTAAGAATTAAGGATGCCTTATCCTGACTGAATAAATATTTTTTTAAGGGTAAGAGAACAACACTAAACCCTTAACATCAGACTGCTGAAAAATAGAAGTTCCCTATTTATTATCAAAACAAGCACAGGACAAGTGGCAACAGACTAGGTATACTTTCTTTCAAATATACTTCATTTCCTTGTCAGATAGTCTTTAGTAAAAACACTTGGAAAGTGCATTTCCCACTAATTCCACAGATTGCTGTTATGAATTCCCAATTTAAACCAAAATACACTAAGCAAGGATTTTACTTGTCTGTCTGCCTATTTTAGAGAGGCACCAAAAAAAAAAAAAAAAAAAAAAAAAACCAAACACAAAAAACCTATCTCAATCACTAGTTTGGACTGGTTTTAAAATTGAGAGGAATAACAACCATTTGATTTAGTAATCTTATGACTTATCAGTTGGTTTTTCAACAATCTCAATTAATGCTGAAAGCATATAATAAACAAGTCAAAACTTATTTATAGTCTATCTCAACCCAATTCCCAAGTTACATGTAATGGAACACGTATTAATGGAATTTGACACCAATTAAACTGGGATAAGAAAAGCTCTCCCTTTTGGTTCTCCCCTGCAAGAGCCAAAAGGAATCTGATGCCTGATACCTACCAGTCAGGATTCATGTCAAGGGGCTGGCAAGAGTTACCAGTTCCTATCTAGCATGCCATATAATCAATTTGTTAGTGCATTTAATTTTAATTAGAGCCTACTTAATGAGCAAGTTGTTTCTCTGGTTTTAACAGCTTTTAGTCCACATAGCAAATATAGTGCAGAGAGTTAAATTGCAAAGACTTGGCTAATTCTGTTATTTCAAAGCCCAAAAAAGTTTTTACTTCTTTTTTACTACAGGGGTGACAGTATTCTCCTTTTCAATAGGCTCCAGAAAATGCAAGAGGCAGGAACAGAGACTGGGGATGGCACAGAATCACACAGAGACCCTGGCTGGGAGCTCAGGAGCTCCTGAGCAGTGCCAGGCTGACTCCAGCACACCCAGCCTGCAGCCCCCAGCCACCACGGGCTGATCAGTGACACACAAGGACCCAGCCTGCAGGGTCTGTGCCACCTGTGCTTCATCACTGGTCCAAAGCAGCCATTCTGGCAGAAGCTGTCTTTCCAGCTGGGAAAAATGGGACTTGGTGAGTACAGGTACCAGGTCAGAGGGCATGATATTCACTGTTGAAGTAATTTTTCCTTATGGCACTTATAACCAGCATCCCTGTCTAGCAGTCTGGCTGCTGTCAGCCCTCCTAACACAGGGAAAAATTCAAGGATTTTAACATAACAAAAGCTGTCACTTGTCTAAAGACTATACCCCTTTTCCAGTATTACTACAGTTTTAAAAATACAGTAAACAATTAAACAATAGTAACTTCCATTTTCAAAAGCTGAGAAAAGTACTCTCTGGTTTGGTAGATATACCAGTGAAAAACCTTATTTTTTCTAATAGCCTTTGACTTATTTCTAAGTACATACTTCTACATACTTCTGGAAGTACACAAAGTATGGCTTTTTTATCAAAAGCAGACAAAACTAGAATACAAAAACATGCAGAGCTATCTATTTGAGCTGAAGTATCTGTGCTGAAGGGCACAATCCATGCTGTGCCTTGATAAACACTGATTTATTCAGATTCACAGGGACTTCAAGTAAAATCAAGTATTTAGAAACAAGTAAATTAAAATAAAAACTTGTGGGTTTCAAGGAGAGGTTTTGACAAGAACTATTCAATATAAGTTTTACTAATAGCTGAAGCTTCCCCTCTCCTAGGGGGCATATAAAGCATGTATCCATTTACTGTTGAAGATTTTATGTTATAATCACTTAAGCATCATGGTTTCTCTGAAACTCTGAGCAAAAAGAGTATCTTCATATAATTTTGAGGTAATCTTTATAATATTGGATTCTAACAGTACACTGGAATAAGTTTTACAGTGTTATCAACACTATATTAGAAACAGCTTCAATAAAATTGTTTTCCTATACTAGAGATTTATTTCATAAACAGAATTTGTGCCAATCTGATGGGGAGAAAGCACTCCACAGGAGTGAGAGCACCCTATAAAAAGAAAAATTATATTATTATAATATTATATAGTAGAGTATAATATAAGGGGCTTTGTTCTCTACAAGCCAACTAACTGCTATAGTTTGATTTATAAACAGGAAGCAGTAATACAAGCATCTTCCAAAAAAATCATAAGCTTTTTGTTCAATAAATATATTTTAGAAGTTCTTTGTGCCTGCTTGTACAGCCTTATTCTTCAGTTCTCTGCATAATCATTTATGACCTATCCAATAGTTTACTCTAGAACACTTGACTCCTACTCCTCTGAAGTTGGTTTTACTTTAAAGCATCTCTACAAAGCTTATGGGGAAACAGCATAAGATGTCATCTGGATTGTAGAGTCCTTTGAAATAGGCTAATTTGAAGTGTTATATAATAAGAACTCCATTTTTAAAAGCTAAGTTACAGGAACTAACCATTAATAAAAGTCAGTTTACAGCTGATCAAAAACACACTAGCCCCCACCATAAGGCAATTTTAAAAATAAATATCTGATGCAGAGTAAGTCATCTAACCAATTACCAGAAAGCAGTGACAACCACTTGTTATATTGTACAAAAAACGGCTTTTGAGGCATTGAAGATTTTTTGACAAAAGATATTTACTATCATTAATCTCACTGTTCTATCATGGGTGAATAATGAGTATTAAAATGACCCTTCTGTTTTCATACTGAGTTCTACTAGCCCATGCTCTATCAAATCTCTTAAGATGAGGATGTGTAATGGTCTCAAAGCAGCATCTCGTTGGAGACTGCAGGCTTTTCCCCACCTTTCCCTTTTAAGCCTTTTGGTTTACACCATTTCAGTTTAGAGAGCACCACCAGCAAGCTGTCAGAGAATAATTCACTTTGTAAGCAGTGCAATGTGTGTCAGCCAGCCTGACACAAATGCATGCATCTCCCAGTTGCACCTAAATTTCTTTGTTTAGCAGTGTACTACAGGAAAAAAAAGGCTGCTAGGGAAACAACTCTAGTACAGGTACAGGAAATGGCTAATTGACATCTTCCCCATCACCAGAAGCCAAAGCTCCATCAGCTGCTGTAGACAGGAATAAAACACAGCTCAACTGGCAGCTGGGAGGGACAGGGTAAGAGGAGCAGTTACATGAATGCTATACTAGTAAACTACAAGGCTGAAGTTCGAGAGACAGAAAAATCCACGTATTTTGCTTTTAATAAACCTAAAAATGGTGAATACAATAGATCCTAAAAACTGACACTTGGACATACCTCAATACAAAGGAACAAAAACTACACTTCTAACATGTTTCCTGTCATTTACTCCTTTCACACTTCCTCTGAAACACGAGTGTCATTGGCACCGTATGCAGCCAAGTACCAAAATAAAGAATTCTCTTTGGAATAGTATTGCATATTTTTCAAACCTCTCTTTTCATGGTTAAAGTATTTTAAATTTTGCATTGAGAACAAAGCACAAAGATTTTAACTGGCTTAACTAATACTTCTGATTAAAGCAGTTAATGTCTTTAATAAGACAACATCCAAATTAATTTTGTGTTTCTCCCCAACACAACTTGAAGTTTAAATCTGGCTTCCTATCACCAATTGCTTTCTAAATCAATAACACAAAGGTAAGTACGTATAGTTTCAAACACAGCACACGTAGGAAGAAACGTGCACTTACCAAGTGAACATAAGGCACAAAGTATCCAAAAAGTGCAGCTGGGATCCCAAAAGCCCAGATTCGGTAACTGAGAACTTTGAAAACGGAGAAATTGCAAATCTTTTTCGCAGGAGGTAATTTGAATTTCCCCTTCTTTCCTCCCTCCTTGTCTTTGGTGCTGGGAACAAGAGGTTTGTACGTAAATCCAGCCAGGAACAGAACAAACATAAGGATGCAGAGGACCCTCAAGGTGTTGTACAGATCAACAGAGTCGATGAGGACCCTCAGGAGGAAGGGCAGTGACACCGTGAACAAGCTGCTGCCTGCGGTGACAATGCCGTTCACGAGTCCAAGGCGCCTCTTGAAATAGTGCCCGAGAATGACCAGGGAGGGCTGGTAGGCAAATGAGCAGCCACAGGCAAACAGGATCCCGTAGGTGAAATACAGAGGTTCAATGGTGCTGTACCAAAAGAGAAGAACAAACCATCAGTGTTTTGTAAGGCAGCGGCTGCTCATTCACCTGGAAGTGACAACAAAACAGTTTCGCAATCACTCGATCAACCAACATAACTCACTACTGTAAATAACAGTTTGTATATACTTAAAGTGGAATAGCACTGTATCAGCTTAATTCAGCAACTATTCTATCTATCCCCTTCCACTGAAAAATTTCACAGAATTTACTGAACAGGTAAAAAAAGAAAAATTACATTCAGTTATATACATCAAATAGTGTGGCTAAAAAAGTTTTAAAAATCATTGTCAGGGCAAATTAGCCAAATGTAAGTTCAACCATTGCTGCAGTTTTGGATTTTTTCTTGCCAAAGAAAATTGTACTGTTTTGATTTACACATTTCTTTACTATGCTACCAGTTCAAATGTAATACTGAACTCTCCTCATGAACCCAGAAAAACCCAAAAAAACCCCAGTTTGTTAAGAAAATAAAGTAACAAATGTGGCAAACATCATTAATACTGAACAATAAAATATTTAAATACTGAAATATTTAAAATTTTGTAATGTAATATATTAATAAATTAAGAGCCTTAATAAAGGCTCTTTAGGCATTAATTTTTTAGAAAAATAGTCTCCTTTTGAATAAATGTTTTAAATTCAGTGTTTTGATACATATATTGACTATGCTAAGAAAGAACTGAAAAAAAATTGTTAATAAGGAATGAAACATCTCATCTCATAGTAAGGTGGATCTTCATCATAAAGTTCACCATTATTACCATTCACTCTACAACTAAAATAAAGCAGAGCCATTATAATTGATCACAAACGTAACATCAATAAAAAGTACTTGTGCTAGAAATGTTAAAAGCATGAAGTAAGAGCATCAGTATAATTAAATTAGTGCTGTAGTATTAGTTAGTGAAATAAAACATTTTTTAACATTTAGATGGAGGCAGGGTGCAAGAATCTTTTTTATCAGTTTTCTGAGGTGGCACATGAGAGTTTATATAATCTTTTTTATGCTATGTTTACAATGAACCTTCACCTCTTGTTTTTATCAGTTAACACCTGCTTTTAAAAGCACTTCTGGAAAACAATTTATCTTTTTAACTTTTAAACTTTTTTTTTAAGGAGCATGAATGCTTTATGTAGCGCTTTTCATCACAGGATGCAACCTGCCAGCACCCCTCTGTAAAAAAATAGATTCCACAAGCATCCTATGCAGTTAAAGAACTTCTTAGAAAACAGTATTTGACTAACAAAAGTCTGACTCCAGGAACTCTGGGTTTGTGTATTGTAGTGAAAAATAATTATCTGTGTAACATAATACTGTCTCTTTCTATATTAAACGATGAATTTCTGAAACTGATGATCCACAACACAAGCCAGCAGAAACAACATAAGGGGGAAAGACTTATTACCTTTATTAATGAAAAATAACCAGGAAAAATAAAACCATAAGTTACAAAATGAGAGGTGCAACATCATAGAGTGAAGACAGTGGACTTTTACTTCCATATGTAAATTCACTCAGAGTCTGCAGCACAATATACATATTAAAATACTGTCCTGCATTATAAACACTTACATCTCAATTTCCTAAGACATAAAATTTATATTAAGAAATTAGAGCAATGCAAAAGCAGTAGATAATAGTAACATTTGTCTGCTTTACAATATTTTACTTCTAGAACACTGACTTCTGTATCTGAGCTATATTTAATGAACTGATAACATCACGGGCATAAAATCATTTTAGTGTGAGTAACATAATGAAATACCAAGTATGCACATCAACCTAGTATGTACACTTATAAGAATTCACCTCTCAAAGTGCTCTTCAAAGTTTAGTTAAGCTGAAATATTTTTTAAGCCTTTACAAAACAACTTGCTCTTGCATGTCTTTTCTGTGCCCTTGCTCCATTGGGTATCAGACAAACACAAGAATGATCTTTATCTAATGACAAGGTTGGTTTAGTATTCATCACTCAACATACTACTAGGAAGCAAGGAGGAAAAAAAACTTTTCCAAGACATGTCTTTTAGTTTTTACCTCACATTTAGTAAGAAGCTTCTTAAAACATATCAAGAAGTGGGGGTTTTATTTGTTTGCTTAATAAAATTAATTAAGCCAATGCTTATTACCAGGATTAACCATTCAGATCACAGTAGCTCACAGCCATCTGATTTGGAGTACAAGCACAGAACAGACATTTTCACAAGCTTTTTGCCTGTATAAATACATTTGCACCTAAGTAGAAAGCTCTTCTGAATGTAGGTTGATTGTTCCTATATTTATTCTGCTAAGGGTGGGGAAAAAAAATAGTCTGAGAACTAGAGGTAACTGGATTATTCTCCTGCTACTTTTTACACCCTACCTTCACTAGCCAATTTCTGACGGTGACTAAACTAAGTAAATTTCTTGTTTCCTCATCTTCTACAGGGTACATCCAACCAATCAGTCACTCTTGAATTTCTTAAGATTTACTCTGCAAAAGTTACAATACAAATGAAAAAATTAAGAGAAACGTACAAATTAATTATAAACGAGAAGAAAAAACCCCCAAACAAATAAGCCTTAAGTATAATCAATATACCAAGGTTTTCTCTATCTCCATGTTTGGCAATTGGACCAGTAAGAACAGAAGAAAACATGCAATTTCAACTAGAATTTTTACATCTTCCTGGAGGCCCTACTGTGTTTTTATCACCATTAAAACTGTTTCAAAAGAAAATTAAGGGGACGGGGCAGGAAGGGAAGACAACAATGTTTATGTACCTGTTAAAACACAAAATACATCAAGCAAACATATAAGTTTACCCTGGACAATTCTGTTGATCTTATAGCATTAGCCTTGCTGTTGATATATTTATACATAGTGGTTCCTGTCAAATAGGGACTCTTTATTTATAAACATTATATTTTTAAAAATACTTTTTAAGTTGAAAGTTCACAAGTCATAGTTTGAAAGACAAAACGAAACCCAAATAAAACAAGTTTTCTACAGGTAATATAAAGTAGCACTGTTCGACCCTTCTGTTGACTAGATCAACATTACAACAGTAAAAAATTGATAAAGTACTTTGAAAGTTATGAAATTAATTTTTTTACCTTACAAAAGAACTTGAAAGGAGTCCAACAAGCCCTACTGCAGCTCCAATAACAGCTACTTTTCGACAGCCAAACAGGTCTGTGAAAATGCTGACTATTGGGGAACAGAAGAAGACCATTCCCATACAAAGAGAGCTCACCCATGCTGCAAAACAGAAAAAGAAAAAAGACAACGTTTTAGAAGACCAAGTGATTTCAGCTTTCAGTTAATACTTGTTTTCACCTAGGATTTTGTGTTGCTGAACTAAAGTTGGGTAGCAATTGGGTAACTATTTTAAAAACGTTGAATTATATCTTAATGTATTTATCTAACATGGTAAAAAAAAGCCTAACAATTTACATAATCAACTAATTTAGATTTTATCAGCTCAAAGAATGCAATTCACTTTTTTGTATCTATTACTTCTTTTTTTTATAAACACACAGACATTTCTCTAGTAACTAACCTAATATTCAAACTAATGCCTAGGTCATTAAAGATACGTTTGAGGATCCATATCCACTCTGACATCAGTTAGTTCATCTCACTTGACTTAATGCTAGACCTTAATGACTTTAAACAGGTGCATTTGCTGGGAAAAAATTAATAATTTTTTAACTTCATAACTAGATGTAGTTCATACTGAACATCAATAATGAGTAATCAACAATAGGTTTTTATACTGTAATGTACACATTAGGAATGTGATTTTACTTTATACTAAACAAACTTGAGTTACTAAAACCACTTCCATATATAATGGGAAAAATTCACTACTTTTGTACTGCTCCAGCTTTGCAGACATTGTGAAAACTGTACTTGGTTTATTAGATCATTAAAATTTGATTGAGGTGAGTCTGCTATAGTTTCAGCCACAAATGGGTCTTTTTAGGACAGCTAATAGTTACAACTAATATGTTTGATATATATATATTAACATATATATTGGAAATGTCCCTGCCTGTATGGGGGGAAGAGGGGTGGGGGGGAAATGGTATAAATAGGAAAAAGCTCCTAATTCAAAATGAATTGGAAAAAATATTTTAGTTTCACTTCAAATTGTATAGAAGACAGGACAACTCTTTCAACCTGAAAGAGTTTTAAATTTGTGTAACTGGAATTTTGTTTAGAATATCTTTCCTAAAGACACAGTTAGATAAACAATTGTGATTCAGTGATGAAGACAAGTAAAATCATCTGGAAAAGCATATAACCACAAGACTAAATGAAGGATATTTGCAAGTAGATCTACCACTACCAAGGCTTCGGAGATGTGCTGTTGAAGTGCCAATGAGTCCTACACATTGACTAAGACCTCATTGTGCAAGGTACTAAAGACAGAAAAAGAAACCAACAAGCAAAAACTTGTTTCTTCCAAGAGTTTACAATGTAAATGAAAGACAAGAGGATAGATGGCTAGAGAAAACCAGAAATGAGTACAAGAAATAAAACCTTTATTTTAGGGCAAACAATGCTCTCAACGAGCCACAGCCTAGCTGTTTGGGGAAGGGAGGGAGGGATGTGTGGTACTGGGATTTTTTGATCATGTGATAAAATAATAGAGTTTCAAGGCACAATCTAAAGAGTGAGGTACTTTTATGGCCCTTTCCTGTGTAGGACTACTTCATATACAATAGCCCTGCCGGCCTTGCACCTCTGCAGCAAAAACTCAAGCTGTATGAAGGGACAGCACAAGAGACTAGGAAGAACAAAGACTCTGTGACATTGCCTGAACAGCAAAGACCAAGTTTATGAAAGGTCTATTCTTTCTCTGCAGTTGAGGAATGCTCAAGAGCACCTTGGGTGTGGCAGGACATAACTCCTCTGTGATCTGTCCCCTACGACAGCCCTGATGGCTACTGATGGGACAAGACATTATACAAACCAGTTTGTAAGCACGAGTCTGAGGGAGGAGATGCTCTGATACAGCCCAGAGACCAGCCAGTTACAAAGCTTCTAAGAAGTCCAACTTCTACAAGACTCCTCAACCTTTTACTTATCTTTCCCAGAGTGAACCTGCAGTTTTACTGTCCAAAGAAAACTGCAAACACCAGGGGACAGAATGTCCATTTCAGCCTGTCATCCTCCCAAATAAATGGTGGCTACACCACCACGAACAGTCATCAGCACCTCTGTGTGATTTGCAGGGCAGCACTAAGAATCAGAGTCCCCCTCCTGCAAGGCCAAGAGGCAGCTAAGTATTGAGAAGCATCCTTCACAAGTTTCACGTCATATGAAGGTACCAAGGAATGGCTGGACCTCCTGTCACCCTTCCTGCCCAGGTACAAAAAGATACAAAGGCAACAGACAGGAGACAAGCCCTCCAGAGATGACTGGTTTTGAAAATCCAGTCTCACGTGGACCCTATTCATGGAGACAAAACAGGCAAAGAAAGTAGGCATCTGAAACTGAGCTTAAGTAGCTTGCATAAAGTAACAGACTAAATTACTTTAAAGCTATAGGTTGTGATTTTATTACCATCCTCCTTAGTGAAGTCAAGGTTTACAGGGTTCTTTAATGGCCTATACAGCTAATAAAATAATGGGAATATAAAAGGCTGAAGTGAAGACATTCAGCTCAAATTAAACTAACAACATGTTGATTTTGTCTCTGTGCTTCCAGGTACTCATGAAAAAACTATGCCTTTTTTTTTCCACTTGATTCTCTCTTCTTCTTATTACCATAATGACAGGGCAGAGCCTAAAAGAGAAGGTTTCCACTAGTTTTCAACACAACAGTTAGTTAAGATAAATGATGATGCCTTATCTGAAGCATTTCAGAATAGAATGGTCATGTGGGCATAAGTCCCACTGCAGAAGTGGGAGCCCATGCTGTACCACTTATCTACCTAATGAAAACTGGAGCCCTTTAAATTACTACTTCAGGTTAGTAAGTTGCTCTCATTACAGAAATGTAATTTAGAGACATGGATGGCATGCCTTGTATGAACAGCTTTATTATTTATTGAAAAGAATATTCTTGAAGTTAAACTTCACATGTATGCATAGATCAAGAAAAGGTACTATCTTCTTCCTTTGTGAAGAAACTTAGCACCAAAAACAAACAGCACAGTACACATTAGTAAATCTTTAAATGCCCTAAGGCAAATAATTCTTGCTGTGATATCTTCATTCTATGAAGAAATCTTGAAAATATATTCAATAGATCCAAGTAATTTTTTATCTCACTTCATTTAAGTAAGTTTTCAAGCACCCTTACACTTTTTCATGAAGTATGAAAAATGTACATTGAATTGCCTTCCACATTTTTTCAAACAGATACTACAACTGTCCTAAGTAATACAAAAAAATTACAAATGCAGCTTGCCAGAATACTGAGAGCTCTCTAGAGCAGTTATTACATATTAATTAAAGTATTTCTCCTCCAGGCTACTGGCTGCTTTCCTGGCACAAGCTGGCCATATTCCAGAGCTGCTAATTCAGATACTAACACAGCACCTAATTGCTACATATAACTGCATTCATATTCATCCACAAAACACTTTGATTGCTATAGAAGAAAACCTATTCCTACTTTAAGGACTTAAACATTCCTTAAGGCACTGACAGTTAAGAGTTAGCTCCTCAAAACATGTAATTTTCTGTAGATTTAACAATTCCCAGGCTTCCCTAGAAGATGGAAAAGTAGTCATCCTTAAGATAAAAGTATCAGACCAGAGAGTAGCTGTACTGAAAAGTCTGTTTGTTCTGTGCCACTGAAACACATAATGGATTACAAAACCTCAAAACTTCCGTTATAACTAGAAATATTCAAACATGAAAGTCACAGCTACATGTTCTTTCCTGATCATCTTTCAGTGGAAATCTGAACATATGTTCTGATATTTCTTTAGCTATTTCCTCTGTTCCAAAGTCTACAGCAATGCAACTATACCACATACTCCAAAAATATGCTGCTGTTCTACCACGACTCTTTAAAAAACTAAAAAATTATTATTTTAAATAGTGTCTTTACTATAAATATAGTATCTAATATCTGAGCACTCTCAGAATTATTCCCATTGTCACAGTCAGATTACATAATACGTATTTATCTGCCAAATTATAAACCAAGCTATTAAATATTTTAGTTCATTTTTTAAAGTCAAGCTCTAGGATTTACAGGACAACAAAAAAGAAAATATTATTATCATGTTCCATTTGAATGCTTTATCATGCACAAATTTAAATAAAGGCTACTTGTCCAAAACATTCTTCTTTAAAAGCAAATTTTTCTAAGCATTACAATAAGGAACTTAGCAGTTTTATCCTCAAGTGTCTTTCAAGTGGTTGGCTCAACACAGTAGTAATACCCTTCATTCTTTAACAAGCTTCAAGATTTTTTTTTTTTTATATTTTCCCTTGAGATTGTTCTGGTTGAGAAAGGGAAAAAAATGCTACTGTCTAGAAGACAAGCAATATGAGGCAAGAAAAATAAAGGCACTTAGTAACTTCTAAAAGCTCAATAAGCTTGAATAATACTTAGCTTTCACTAAGTTATTAGTTACAATTTATGCAAGAATAAGGAAGCCTCTATGTACTCTCCCAGCCCCAAACCATTAATAGCTGAGAGACTTCGTAAGCCTATTATTTGTTTTTCTTTATACATAAATTTGGACATTACTTCATTTTCCACGGTATTTTTCAATATTCTGGCGATTTCTCCTCCATGAACTGCCAAGCTTCCCTGGAACACTGGTGTATTTTCAGCATCCACAACTTCTTACAGCAAAAAGCTCCATAATTCAGCTATGGAATGGGTAAGGGACCCGTACTTCTATTGTGGCCATTTACACACACAGACATTCTCTTCAGCAAAGCAGAAGATTGGCTTCAATAAAAAGATTTGTTATGAGAACAGTTTGGGAATTTGAAAGATCCTGTTCTGGAGGAAACAAAAGCAGTTGTTGAAAGTTATTTCTGGAAATAATTTGCTTGTCTCCAGCTAGTATTAATAATTCCTTGCCTGTTTAATCACATTTACATGGCATTTAATTTTTAAAACAACAAAATAATTGCAATGCCGTGTAGATCAAAGATTGATTTAGCCCAGTATTCTATTTCTGACCACCACAAAGAACTTAGACAAAGAACTCTGGAAAAGGGCTAGCATGCTTTTTCCCTGGCTACATCCTCCCAACATCCAGCAATAAGAAGCTTAGAAACTGCCTAAGCAGAATGTTGCATCTAACCATTCAACAAGAACATTTAGTTCCATCAATATTACTTTGGCTTCCCCTGCTTTTGTTGTAATCAGTTACAGAACATGCTCAGGCACCAGCACCACATTAAAAGTAACTCCCCTTGGCTTTGAACTTACTCATATTTAATTCCTCCACTATAAGAAACACAAATTAATCATCCCTGCTGAGGTTCCTCTTGAAACCCATGATTTTATATGCCCTAATCAGATCTGTTCATACTAATTTCTTCTCCAAAATGAAGCAACTTTTTGATTCAGTCTGTCTCTGTACAGAAGATGTACTTTGCCCCTTTATATGGAGTCTAAGTACATCCCATTGTTTCTGAGACCGGGTAGTCAGACCTGCATGCAGCATTTAATAGTAAGTTTCTGTGCTAACAATTTATTTCCCAGTCTCTATGTTCTAATTATACTTCCTTTTTTTACCCCTCTTTTTGTTCTTTATGTGTTGCAGCTTCTTCAGAGTAAATATGTTTAGAAAACTATCTATGACCTTATTTTCCTACAAATGCTAATGATGTCTGAATGTGTAGACACCCTTTTTTTACCACTTTCTTGGATTACATTTCTCCTCATGAGACACGTACATAAACTGAATTTAATCTGCCATATTAATCACTCAGCAGTAACAGAAGTAGACAACAAGTCTAGTGGTCAGCCACCAACACTCCTATCTGAGGACACACTACAGAGTTTGAATTTGTTCAGCATGCAGAAGACATGCAGCTCAAAATGGATCTCATCAGTGTCTCCAGGTATCTAACAGGTGAGTATTACAGCTATGTAGCTAGCTCCTTTTCACTGGTGCACAGCAAAGGGACAAAAACTCAACTGAAACTGCAACAAAAGATATTCCAATTCGATGTCATGAAAATTCTCACCATAAAGGTAGTCAAACTTTAGAAAGTGTGACCCAAAAACATAGTGCAAATTCGTTCCTTGGGTGTATTTAAAACTTGAGTGGACAACACTGAACAACCTGATCTAACTCAGAGGTTCAATGTATTTTAACTTGGCTGGCTTTGACTGAAGGGTGTCAGACCAGATAAACAGAGTGTCTCCTCGAACTCAAGTTATTCCATATAATTTATGGAACAGTACTGTTCTAAACCCCTGCTTCTTGAAAAACTGGATTCTGAAGATCATCTTAAACATTAGTTCTTCAGAATATAAAAAAATTTGATTGGCAATATCAACTCCTTCAGGTAAAATAAATAAATAAAACTAAGCCATAAGATTAAAACCATTTTTTCCCCCCTAAAAATGGGAAGGAGTTGAGGGTATCCTTGAAATCTAAACCAAATAGATTCTAACAAGTAGGTCTTATGAGACCTATTATTAAAATTAAAGAAGTGAAATTTATTGCTTAGAACTACTGTATCTCCCTCCTACTGATGCAATTTTTCCATCAGTATTGTTTATTCTTGCTGCCTGTGCCCAGAAGCACTGGGTTATCCTTTGCCTAAGGCACTCCAGATACAGCCTCTTTTATCCATCATCTATTTTTTTTCCTCCAGGGAAAACCAGCCATTTCCAAAAGAGGGAATTGCTCAGCAGATGTTAGTTACCTAACAGATCAACATAACCATTAGACCCAACAAATATTCCAATACCTTCCCATGTCCTCTGACAGCTTCTGTAGGTCAGCCTCCTGCAAATTGCTACCCCATTTTTATCTAACCAATCACTACCCAAAGACAACATCAAATACCTTGTGCTACATGCTTTGTTTCACCTGCCTGTGAAAATTGTTTCAGAACCTGCTCAGTAACTTCTCAGGAATTGTGAGGAATTTCATTAGTCATGGGCACAAAAGGGAGAGCCAACTGGTTTCCACACTGCTGCTCCTATTACTGAGTAATCCACAGAACAGTATGTCAGTGGAAAAGGAAAGTAGATGTTAAAATGCATCTACGGACACACTTAGAATCCCTACTGTCAAAAAAGTGCACTGCTTCTTCTATCTAAAGGAGAACTGCTGATCCCATTAGAGAAAGTATGCATTTAAGGACTAAAAATAAATTTATGACATAATGCTGCCACAGGAAGTATCCTATACTCTGAACTCAGGTTACATGACTACAGCTTTTAGTTTGCTTACTTTCCCGTGTTTAGTTTGCAGATGTCTGAGCTACGCTCTCCCTTAAAGCAATACTATAAAAAAATTTTTTTAATTCTGAATTAAATGAAAATTCTGAAATACTTTGTGCAAAGATAATTTAGTGCGAGGAAGTACCATCTCTTTTGGACACCAAGGCTATCTTGAACATGCTTTGGAAATTAGAGTTATCTGTAAAGGATCTAGTCAGATTTCCATAACACACTCAGATCATGGTCAACACATGAAGATTTATGAACCAGGAACTAGTGGAAATATCCAACAGGAATACAAGGCACTGGGGGGGTTCCCCGCAATGCTCTTTTTTTCTTGTCCCTGAGGAAAAAACCTTTCATTGAATAACCTTATTACTGAAAAATACTGCTTGTTATGATGCATCAGAATCCAATAACTAAATATTAGTCACTGAATCCCTATAAAGAGATGTTTGAACAGACACCTTGTTTCTCTATCACAAAGCATGAAAGCACAACTTCTGCTTTCAGTAAACATGAGGTCATTATCAAGCAGTTTGAATTAGTTTATTCTGAAAGAATGATTGAACTCCCAGATTTTGCCAACAGCTGTAAGCTTTCCTGTGCTTTTGTATAGCATCTCTTCAGTGTACTGCCTCTTGACCACCCAAAATGCTACTTCAGGTTCATGTATGCCATGTTGAACTTACTGCAAGAAGGTGGAAAGGAGCATAAAGTTGTCAATGTGTTGTAACGTTGCTGTACAAGCAAAGCAAGCTTGCAGGGGTAAAAAACAAAACCAAACATTCTGTCAAGTCAAAACATAGGCTTATTTCTTTCAAGGCTTCTTACACCATATTCTCTCACATGATCTGTGACAGATACAACACCAAGTGCCAGAAGAGAGTCACATATATCCCTAATACAGTGAGCCTCCCCAGGCTTGCCACTCACCAGAATTGGACTAGACAAATTTTACCCTCTGCCTTCATAAGTAATGACAACACAAGATCAGAATTTCTACTGAGATAACTCCTTGTGTGCATAAGCAGCAGGAAAGCAGAACAGTGGAAAAAAAGAGTATTCATATACTCAAACATCCCACACTTCTGCAACTAGCCAATTATTTAACTACCATCTGATTTACACTTCCTGTATTAACACAAGCTTAGGCAGAGTGTTGCAGCCTTTTTTTTTCTTGTTGGTTTCCCCTTTAACAAAACAGGTAGTAATGGTGAGCTCAAAGCAGGTACCACGGGAAGCTATCACAAAATTTTCTTCAAACAACAGGGGAGAAAACAAACCTGAAAAAGATGTACTTATAGGCCAACAACTCTTACTACTAGAGGGACTGCAACCCTTCTACATATTTTTAAAAGTCAGAGGAAAATAGACAAATGATTAAGTTAGTAGAAGCTAAAACAAAAGCTCAAAAGTGCAGTGTTAGACAAAACAGTCCTGCTAGAAATTTTAAGTGTTAAACCTTCAGGAACCTTTAAAGGAAAGCTGAAGTAAATCATTAACAGAAAAACACGTGCATTTGGGTTTCATAGCAAACTGAGCTTGACCTTTGACACTTAATAAAGTCTGAAAATGCTGTGGTAGGAAGAATAAACAAGGAACAAATCGATAACAAATGGCTGCAACCACTTGTTTTTCTGTTTAGGAGTCCTACAAGAATATTTTCGGCTGAGATTCTTTTCAAAGCACAATATAATCACATTTTCAACTAACAGCCAAAAAAATCGAGCTCCAGAACTGATTTCCAGGCACATTTTTATCTTTCCTTTCCTCCCCTCAAATTAGCACTGGTTTGTTTATTTATTTTTTTTTTTTAAATTCCAAACAGTTAAAGGCCAAGAATCATGTTCTCTTTTGATTTAGGATCAGTAATTTTCTGCACAAGGAAGTAGTAGCTATTAACTTCAAAGATGACACACTGATTTTCCAGAAAGATTTAATCCTAACTGCTCTCCCAACCAACAGCTACATACATTCCAAACATACCTGCAACCAAACATTATACAATGCTCTAATGTCTTAGAGCTATAGCATAGATTAGACCTCAAGATTCAAATTCCTAAACTCTTAATGGAGCTATCAGTCTTCTTTCTTTCCCTCACCTCACTTGCACTGGGACAAGACCTGCAAATCAAGGTTGCCTTTTAATTGACACAGGCATTCATTTCACTTCTACAGTATCAGAAGTCCTTGTGAGACCATGAAGATAAAAGCAGCATGATAAAGAATTTGTACAAGTACATTTGGTACACTATTTAAAGTTCAGGAGCACAGACTGCCACCAAGCAACTCACAAACTAACCCTGACTTTTCATATTAAAAGTTCCCTCTGAACCTATCAGGATTGGCTAAAAGACCCCATCAAATGTCAGTAACTTCAGTTTGACAGATTCTAACAGCTTTTCTTTCCTGATTACACCAACATATTCCCCTTATGTTTCTCCTACAAAATAATCAAACTTTAGGTTTTCAATCCTGACCCTCAAGGCTCAAACTGCTACCTAAAAGATATTCCCATGTTACAAACTACCCTTTCCCACTCTCCACCCCACAGCAGTCATCAGGCAATAGGCATTTTAAGCAAGCAACAGACTAGTTACCATAGAGGAAAAGGTAGGCTAAAAAATGCAGGCCAAATAAAACAGAAGAAGAAGTGATTTTAGGGCAAATCATTTAGATGCTGCAAAAAGTAAGTATTTTTCAAGGTAAGATCTGATTGTTTAACTTGTATCTGCTTCAGAGGGGAATCTCTATTTGTGCAGAAACAACAGTGCCTATTTTGCAACATGACTTTACAAACCAAAAACCAGACAAATGTTTGAGAGCCGCATGCCTGCATTTAATAATACAAGTACAAACATTGAACTATACAGTAAATTTCTGTCTTTGGCGTTGTAACACTATTTTGTGCTATTGTTATGTGGAGAGCTGCATTTGACTTTAAAGCAAGGAACCTTCAGGTAAAGTGAGGTGACAATTAACAAGTTCAGTGTGTGTCCTTCATAAAGAATGTTTTCTTATTTTTCCACATAATTTTATCAGTCCTATCACAAATACAATGCCAAGTCAATACAGAAGTCCAAAACTGGATTATTTTTAAGCAACACTAAGAGTTGGATGTTGTTTTCACAGGCTGAAGAAAAAAAGGGGACTTCCACACATTTAGTTTTCTTTTACCCGTATCTCCTACTCTCTTCCCTTCAAGTACAGAAAACTTAAGTCAAACAATAGGGGCATTTTAAGTTTTTGGACAGCAAACAAATGAATTAAAATATCCTCCCTTTCAGAGGATTAACAGTGAGAGGAAATCATTTGCATGGAAAGCTTGATAAGAGCAGACAGCACGTGTGATGGAGTAAATCTTTATGTCAGCGTGTGCCCTTTATATTAGTTACACTCATGTGCACTCTAACCCTTGCAACCAAGTGAACCAGCCACTGTAACTCTTGACCTTGTTCTTCTCTCTCATCCCCATACAAAATTTTTAAGTCTGCCAATATGACTCACTAGGACAATAAACTACTTCTCATTAACTTAACACCCAGCTATCCAGGCAGTTATCTATCTGACTTCCAGCAATCCAGATGGCCAGGTTGCCAGCCATCTAGAAAACTTGAACAACTTGCTGCACTGCACACACACAGAGTATTTTTATCTTAGCTAAGCAGCTGGATGTCACTTGCTGCACAGGTCAGCCTGACAGACACAGGACACATGCAATACAGCTTTTGTTGAGGTACTCAGCAGATTTGGGAGCTCACATCTGCATATTTTCAGTTATTACGAACAACAAAGGATTTTGAGTGGAGTCTCAACACTGCAAATATCACAGGTTGCACTTATAATCTGGATGATATTTACAGTTAGTAAAGTACAAAAATTTTTTAAACAAAATGCTTCCCAATTAGCATTGAATCGACACCCTCCTCCAAGATAGAACATACTGTCCAAACCCTATTTTCTGCAAGATCCTGAAGTCAAACCAATGGACAGGAACAGGAAAGTCACTTTTTAATCAGTCTTTAATGTTTGTTTTTCCTTCCAAGGAAGGTGGAGGAGAAAGGACAGAAGAGTTTGAATACGTACTGCTGAGAAAGATGACATGGATTGAGCACCTACCACAGAGGGACTTACTCTTATAATGCCAGCATATATGCCCTGGGGCTGTAAGTTGTTTGTATTTCTAAACATGCCACTTTCCCCTAGTTAAAAAGAAGCCACAAACCAGAAGTGGTTTCTCAGAACAATGGCTCCCAAACTTGATTCCCAGGAGGCAGCAGGAGGAGCTGCAGCAGTGGATGCCCCCCATGCTCCCAGAGCTGGCAATGTTTTCCAGGTATCCAAAATGATTATTTCTGGCTTAAAGAACTGACACCCTAAAATGTCACAGGGTTCCCAGGGCATCCAGGCATAGCATTAGGGGAACTGGAAATACATGATGTTTAAACTCCCTTCCAACCCAAACTATGCTATGGTTCTCAGACAAAAATGTTTTGGGGTTTGTTTTTTTCCCTTAGGAAATACTACTGAGAAACATGAAAGCAAACACTCCCTAAAAACTATTTTAAAGGCGCACCACACATGTCAGGCTAATAATCTAGAGCTGAGAATTTGAATTTGTGGTGGATTAATCTTGGTTAGACACCAGGTACCTACTAAGTCATTCTGTGACTCCCCTCCTCAACTCAGGACAAGGGAGAGAAAATAACTAAAGGCTCATGGGTTGAGATCAAGGACAGGGAGATCAGTCACCAATTACTGTCATGGGCAAAACAGGCTCAGCTTAGGGAAACTAATTTAATTTGTTACCAATCAAATTAGATTAGAGTAATGAGAAATAAAACCTAATCCTAAAATACACATTCCCCTTCCTCCTGGGCTCAATTTCATTCCCAAATTCTCTACCTCTTCAGTGGCAGATGGGTGCAGAGAATGGGGGCTGCAGAGAGTTCATCACATGTTGTCTCTGCTGTTCCTTTCTCCTCACACTCTTCCCCTGTTCCAGCATGGGATCCCTTCCACAGGGGACAGTCCTCCACTAACTTCTCCACTATGAGTTCTTCCCATACCCAGCAGATCTTCCTGAACTGCTGTGCAGACCCCTTCCAGGGGGTGCAGACCTTCAGGAACAGGCTGCTCCAATGTGAGTCCCCCATGGGGTCACAGCAAACCTGCTGCAGCATGTGTTCCCTCCCTCCAGGGGTCCACAGGTTTATCCACGTCACTGAGTTCATCTAGAAACCAATTTCAACACAGTTTTTCATAGCCATTTTCACACAACTTCCTTATTTCACACACAGTACCAGGTACTTCCATAGCAAAACAGAGCAGTTTAACTTTAAAATACAAATAAATGGGCAAGTAACTGAGCTACTTGAGCATTGTCTTAATATTTTTAAATTACAGTATTTCTTTTGAGCTAAAAATCTTTCCTTGAGATAAGGCACAAATCTTATTCTACAACATTTTTCACATATGTGAGTCCTCTTTAGCATTACAGGTTCTCTCCTTTATTGTATAGTATTACTTTCCAAAAATTATATGGTTATGCTTAAGATATCAAATCAGCTCCCAAAATACTGAGTATCCTTACTAAGTAAATACTTTTTAAAGTTTTTATACAGACAAAATCCTGTCAAAGATAAGGGAGTAATAAGACATCCCATATAAAAAAATAAAAAGTGTGTATAAAACAATCATAACTGGAATAAATTTGTTGTTTTAGTCAAGAAACACATCTTTCTATTCCAATAATACTGGTACTACATTACTTATTCTTTGACTGTGCATCCACCTACCAGCAATTCTTTACCAAAACTGTGATTTGAAAAAACCAAAAACACCACAACACACACCAGTCCATCAAATTTTGGTTAGGGTTACAACCTTCTGAAGATTCTTTCAAAGAAAAAAAAATAGCTTTGCTTGATAAAGATCACACTATCTTAGTAATAAAACCAATGGTTTTACTGACTATTTTGCTATATTCTGGAAAAATATCAGAAGTCCAAAGCTCTTATTTATAAAATAAGTAGGTAAAACAACACAAAACTGAGCCAATCATACTGCTGGTTCCTTTCCTCCCCTTTTTTCACCAATGCCTTTAGCTCTTCAAGCTTCGGATGCCTGCTTTAAAAAGACTCTTTGTATCCACCATGAGCAAACAAACAGGCACACAGTGTCCAGTATAATTTTTTTTTAAGTCCTGGATTAAAACATTGTTTATTACTTCCTTAATGTAAGCTGGTTTTGGGTTTGGGTTTTTTCCTAAGAGAACTGTAAAATTTAGTCAAGGAATCAGTCATCTCTTTCAAATATCTGATGAGAGTTGGAAGATCTTAGGAAGTTTCAATGCCCTACTCCTTAACTGTTTACTGGAAAAACTTTATTTGTTGAAAAGAAGCCTAAAAACACCACTCTTCCTAGAAACTAGTAGTCTTGCTTAAAGTGGGGAAATATGAAATGCTTTCTTGCAATGACACAGCCATTTCTCTTGACAAAAGCAAGAACTGGTACATAAACAGTACAGATTTTTTCCCAGTTATTATGCATACTAGTGCATTACATAATAGTATAACAAAAGACAAACACCCAGTTATTTCTGCTGAAGGCTCAATCTCCACACAATAACATTTCACTCTGATTTCTTAGAATCTCTGCATTTTACATATGTTCTATTTTATCAGCTTGCTACCTAAGCACTAAGTAGCTCAGCTACTGCCGCCATTTCTACAATTACATTTTCTTCAGTGCTATTCCCAGAACTGTATCAATTAAGGAATTACACCAACTATTTTCCACCTATGCAGTTTAACTCCATAGGAGTAAGTGAACTATTATTCCCTATTTCTGATTTTAGGGGAAGGGAAGTATTAAAAAATAACATGAAGCCTAACAAAAGTGCTTTTACAACAGTAACTGTCACTAGATAATGTGTGAACAGTTAAATTAACATTAATAATGTGTATACAGTACATACACCCACATTTCATACAAAACACCCATATTAAATATACAGGGATTTTTGTCCCCTAGAGTATAAAAGAAAAAGTCTCACTCTAATAATGATCTAAAAAGCTCAAGATATAGAGCTACTTTCACTGACCACTAAATTACAGCTTCTGAGAGAAGAAAGGGCAGAAAAAGCAACAGAACAAGAAAAAGGGTGTTAAGCGATCCTGAACAAAGCTTTTGATTTCTGCTGCTCATGGAGTACAACTCTGCTGAGCTTGGCCCAGGGCTACTCTGCTGCCAGCACCACGAGTGACCTGAGCAGGTTGTGTCTTCCTTCGAGCTCCTGCTGCTCAGTGCTGGGTTATGCAACACAAGATTGGCTGCAGGCACGCACAGGGGCAGTGGCAGGACAGGGAGCCCAAAGAGCATCCTGCCCTGGCTTCCCTCAGGCCCACACCAGGAGCCTTCATCCCTGACAGCTCCAGCCTGCCTCTCTATGCCCCAAGGAACACTGGGGTGAAGGCAGGCAGGAACCCAAGCCACAGGCTCAGAAGAGGGGACACCTTGGCCTGTTCTCCCTGGTCTGTCCCAGAAGAGCCTGAGCCCCCATGTCCAGGTGTGACACCCACCAGGATGAGTCTATGCCAGGGTACTTTCAGAACTGAGGGAGAGTAATGACCTGGGTCATGGGACACATTGGGGGAAAAGCATTTCAGGGTCACACAATTAACTTAGGGGATATTTATGGGAGGAACAGGGAGATGTTTCGGGGTTTTGGGGAGGAACAAGTGTGGAAAAGTAAGAATTATGAGAGGGTAAACAGCATTGCCCACATGTAAGCAGTTTGCTGGCCAGTATGGTCATCTCACCATACCTTGCCCCTGATCAGCACAGCCTGTCCTGTCTGCTTGCTAAATTCCCATTTAAACTTAGTCTGGCCAAGGCATCTGTGTTCATATCTGAGTGTCTGAAACCAGCACCTGGAGGGATCCACATTGCAAACATGTACACGCATATTATAAATACAGATACACACACATTCACACTACCAGAACTCCATTCTGTTCAGCTAGAGAGGGGAGTAGGATGACACCAGTAGTGCTGTGTTCATGTGAATGTTGAAATTTGAGTGCCTGTCAGTTAATTTGTGTGGCCAGCTATGCACATGTGTATATGTGGTGTGCACGTGCACTCTGTGTGAGGGTGCCTCCAGGAAATATTTTCAGCCTCAGTACTTGTTACACTAGGGACACATAGCTGCAGCTCAGGCTGTCAGATCTAGCCTGATATTTTCCCAAACACTTAGAACCAAAGAAAAAAAAATTGTAGCCTTACTTAAAATACACTAGTCCTCCCCTTCTGGTCCAAGCTTGTATTTTCAGCAAGTTGCACTTGTCACACAATTAAGAATAATTAGTTCTTTCTTACACCAGTCAATGAAAAACTAGTGACATAGCAAAGCTCAGTAGAGCTGGCTAAACAAGACATTTCCAATTCCAAAAGGCCAGTTTTAATTCCACCATCTTAGCAAAGGAGTTTTCATGTACAGTGTCCACTTGGCAACAGGTTTGTCCTACTGAAGAGCTACCGTAGCATTTACTCCCAGCTACTACAGAGTTAACTGAGGTGGCATCAGGAGCACTAAATTGTATCAAGGGGTAAGAAAGTATTGCAGTTGCACTAAAATCCCCCTGGAGATGTCCCTGTCAGGTAAATTCACAAGTAGCTTTTATACTGATAAAAAGAGCATTATTCCGTCATAAAGAAAATGTCTGGGAAGCTCTGCTCTTCCTCCCAAATATTAGCACAGCATAAGAGTTGCTAGGATAGAACACTTTCCTTGCAGCAACTGGAATACAAGTCAGGGAGCTCAGCAGCTGTTCTAAATTTCCATGAAGTCCAAATGTCTTCATGGAAAAAAAAAAAAAAGCCAAAACAAAACAAAAACCATAAACACCCCCAGACTTCCACACCTGATCCCTAAACAGAAATACGGAAATTTGTTGCACATAGCTCAACTTTGATAGCATAACATAATGTAAACCAGCACTACGTAAAAGTAATCAAACAACATGCTACAAATTATTAGCATGCCTGCTCATGAGTAGTGCTGGAGAATTTTCAAGACTGCAAACAGAAGTATCAATCCAACAGACTGCACAAGTCATTAACTACTGGGAGTGCAGACAGTAAAAGAACAGTGCCTATTTCTTAATTATTCTAAAATTCTTAAAAACTAAACTATAGCAGGCGTGTTTCTTTAGCTAAAGTGTTTCAAAGAAAAGCTGTTGACACTCAGTATCCCCCAGCCAGCCCAAAGAAAACAAAGAATCAAAAGGCCTGATTGGTTTCAATTCAGGGTGCAGACTTGAGCATGGAAAGCCCTGTGGCTTGTGCTTTATTAAGTGAAAAGCACTGGGTGCCAAAGAAGGATGAAATCAGCAGTAACGTGAAGAGCACTTGGCAGGTCAAACCCACCAGTTCTCTAGGAATCCATCTCCAGAAGAAGGTGGCTGTTGTTCAGGGAGTTTCTTTAGGGAAAACAAGAGAAGGTTCACTGTACAGCCCACATTACGTGAGCATACTCAGCCCACGAGAGGAAATGAATCGGCAGCCTGAAAGTGAGGAATTGCCAAGTGTTGAGCAGGTTTGTAAGATCTGAGGATCGGTAACTCTGCAGGTATGAACAAGACAGGAGCTGCAATATCAAAACCAAGCAAAGCAATAAGCTGATAAGCTCCCACACTAAAGCTAGTGTGACGCTGGAGTCTTGTGTTTCCTTTGGCACCAGCAAGGTAGAGAAAGCAAGGAAAGGGGAAGAAGGAAAACTAGGCAGATTTCTTGGATGACAGGGTAGGAACAAAAAGATTCTATCAAACTGAAGCTCCATACAAGAATGTGTAGTGAAGTAGCTACCCAAACAAAAAGGGAGTAATTTTAGTAAAAAATTCAGGCAATAGGTCTGAAAAGCATATTTTAATACTTTAAGGGGTAGTAACAGATGAGAAACTGCTATTGTGAAACAGAGGCACGTGTTCTTTCCCTTTCTGTACAAATGCAGACATCAATGCAGAGACATGGAAACATTAAGACTGATGTGATTGGACAATGAATGGGAATGCCTGGGTGTGGAAACACCAGAAGGAATGGTAGGAGAAAACAAGAGCACATATTGATCATACCTAGATAAGCAGATCAAAGATCACGGTACATCTACATATCTCTCCTCAAAATACCTAAGTCAGTAAAACAAGGACTACATTTACACTATAGCAGGGGACAAACTATAGGTTACTGTCACTCAGAGATAATGGTGGGAAGATAAACAGCAGGATTGAAGATATGAGGCAGCCATGAAAGGGAGACAAGAGACTGAGTGAATTCTAATCTAAGTAATGACTCAGAGGTGGAACAGGATTAAGACATCCTCACCCATATGATCTCCTATAAGGTACAAAAGTCCAAATTCAGCACATAACTACTAACCTAAGAAAAACCCACTAGACATGAGGATTTTGATAGAAGGAATCTCCCATCAGTCATTGCATTGGGAGGATTTCTAGCAAGACCACTTTGACACATTCATCTGTGTGGCCTCGTTGCCCGACAGCAGGTATTGAGTATGTGGGTAGGACTGCGTGCATGCACACGGGCGAGGGTTGGTTAGTTTTTGTGTCAGTTTTTCGGTTAGTTTGTTTTAATCTAAAAAACTGCCTCCCTATCTTCTAAGGGCTAACAGTGAACTTTGTTTCAACATTATTCATCATTCAAATGGAAGGAGATGAATGGGTCAGGTAAGAGGGGAAAAACCATATACGGTATGAACAAGGGAAACAGTCCATAACTTCCATCACCATATCATTCAGGCATTAAGGAAGCACACATACTAGCTTTAGTACGGACTATTTTATGTCTGGCTCAACATTTCCCACTATTTGACTGAGGAAAAGACTTCGTTGCAGGAGAAATTCCTGATTTTTCTAAATAGCATATAACACTAGCTTATTGTGAAACAAAACCCGATGCAGCAATTTAAATGGCAAACTACTCCAAATTCAATCTTCTTTTAAAGCTTCAATTTAATTAATTCTCTCCCCGGGTATTCCTGGCTTATGAACATCACAATTTAAAGACCAATTCAGATAATTCCATGTACCAATAAAATTATGTTGCATTTTAATACATTCTTAGCCAGTAAGTTACATGTAGTATCTGACATTTAAACTAGACAATGCAATGTCACATGTCACTTGCATCCTTCAGTCATTTCTTAGAGTTACAACCCAATGACATGAGCAAAAAGTAAGAGCTGATAAGAAGGCAGTGGAAACAACAAAGTAAAGCTTGTTAAAAAACAAAGGGAAACTAATTAGGAACAAAAATTTGATCTAATAAATTATTCTGCATGAATAATGATCAGCTTGTCAAAATTCATACTGTTTGTTCATGGAGCTCACAGCTGGAAACAGGAGGGATATTTCAGGTCAAGAACGAGGTTCTTTGGCAAAAACTACACAAAGAAGTTTGCACAACTCCTGCCAACATCATGCTTAGCTTGGGGCAATGCTTTTACTTTCAGAAGCTCTGAAGTGAATCAATTTAAAAAAAAAAAAACTTCTAACATAGTTACTAAAGGATTTTGGTAGTTCTACAACCAGTTTACTACTCACAAGAATATTACAGAATTCATGTGAAAAATTACAGAAACTTGAAAATAAAAAAACCCAAAGCAACAATGTTATTTTTACATGTTTCTCTTCCATTCATAAATTCAACTAGGGACAGCTCCTTAGAAGACAGAGGACAAATACACTCAAGTTGCTCATATTCAAGATGGCTACTGTCAAACTGGGCCATTCCTGCTTTTCAAAAGCCTGCAAGGAACAAGGCATGAAAGGCTCTATCAATCTTTCTCCCTTGCCCCTCACCCCCAGTCAGAAAGTGTCTTCACATAACCTTGCCAAGGCAAACAGATGATGCCATACACTGCAGGATTGCTGAACATAAATAGTAGGTTTCCTGACAATCTGAACTAAATATTTCCTAGGTGCAAGTTGGTAGAAGCTTCAAGACCACCATCCTTTTCATGGCTTTAATACAGCAAGATAAAAGTATTATTTTTTTAAAAAAAGTACGGGGATAGAAAAAACCTCTTTTTTTCTTGTTTGAGGGGAAAAGACCCCAGCATTTCCATGTGGCAAAGAAACAACTAGGAATTGTTTTTAAAACTACTCTTCAAGAAGAACAAAGGCTCTTCAGTACATAATCAGAGAATTTCTAAGTATGCTTTCTGCATTTTGCTAAGTAACTAGAATAAAACTTAGAATAAAGTGAACTTTATTCTCTTACAAGGTTTATTTTCTAAAGGAGTACTCTTCTCCCTCATCTAATTTTTATTCTAAAAAGTACTAAAACAAAACAGAAGTAGTTGGCCACCACAATGAGGTCACCACCTCTAATACGAGACCTCTTCAAAGCAGCTGAATATCATGAACTTTTGCACATCTAAAAGCAGCTTCAAATACTTATCATTCATCAAGCAATCATGAATCAGGCGATTAAACTTCTTTTGAATAAAAGGATTTAAGAAAAAAGTGTTTAGACATAATCACTTATCAAGAATTATCTGGATATGCTAAAGTAACATGCCATTCAAAGTATGTTTAACGATGGAACTTCTAGCAGCTTTCAACAAAGGGCTCATCCATCACAAAAGATTGTTAGAAAAACAAAGTTTCCATTTGATAAGAGAAAAGCCCTCGGAGGTATGAATAAAGTAGGTTAAAGAAACAAGGAGGGGTTCAAATTAGCATACAGAGAGCAGTTACCAGCAACATCCAGAAGGAATCCATTTTGAGTCCCTTGTTTGGCAATATTAACTAACCACCTGGAAAACAGAGAAGGGGTGAAGAGACAAAATTCCTCATCTTAAAACACAACTCAGGTGACTGCAGCTGAAAGGTGGTTTTCTGTTTAGTTGGCTTTATTGTGTGTTTTGGGCTTTTTTTAGAGAGAGTATATATATGGATGATCTGAGAGTAATTTACTTCTTAATTTCTCATCAAACAAAAATGGGATGGGACTCCCAAAATTATCAGAAATTACATTTAGAACACAAGGAAGCATGGATTACGTTAAGAAAATAAATTTTAACTGTGCATCCTCTACAGCTGAGCATTCTGAAGTCCACAAGTATTAAGTGCAATTGATGTCAGTTGGACTTCAGCCTTTCCAAGTCAAAAATCACAGACTGACCAAGGGGAAGAAGGTGTATAACAGGAGAAAATACTTTTAAAGCTTCGTAAGCATCAATTACTAGTAATTCGTAAGCATCAATTACTGGATATAGAACACCGTCTTAGATCAATTTCCAGTGTGGAAGTCTCTTACTAAGCATTGAAGACATACAGCTGGTTTTATAAGATATAAAATGTACTAAAAGAAACACTTCACATGTACCAACTTGTATCACATAGGAAAGAGTGACTGATACACTGAAGGTCAGGGCTGCTATGTGCAGGGACCTCAAGTGTGCTGAGAAAAGGGACAACAGAAGACAGAAGGAATTCTGAGGCAGATGTAGTCCTGCACCGGGGATGAAAGAACAGGAGCCGGTACAGACTGCAGGTCAATTGCTTAGACAGCAGATTCACAGGAGGGGACACGTGAGACCTCATTGACACAAGCTGAATGTGAGCCAGCAGTGTGCCTGCCCTTCAGCAATAAAAACTGACTGCACTCCAGGTTGCATTAGCAGGAGCATTACCAGCAGGCTGAGGGACAGGGGCGTTCTGTTTTCATGAGGCTGTATCTGGAGCTGCTCCGAGTTTTCTGCACCCCAGAACAAGAGACAGACATTGATATATTGGACTGAGAGCAGGAGGAGGCCACCAAGGTAACTGAGGGTTGGAGCACCTAATGTTGGAGGGAAGACTGGCAGATCTGGGGGTTTCAGCCTTAGGAAAAGTTTAAGGAGGCACAAGGACTGCAGATCCTATTGACACCTACAGTTACCTAAAAGGCAGTGAAAATGTAACTACACTAGGGTGTAGTTACACCTGTGCAAAGGTGCACAGCTATAACACAAGAGGCAGAGGATGGAATATAGGATCTCTATCCAAACTCAGCTGGACAAAGGCCCCGAGTAATATGATCCAACTGAACTTGCTCTGAACAGGGGATCCAGAGATCCTACCTAGCCTATCATTAATACAGACACCACAGCTAGGAGAGTCTTCCTAAGCAGGGCTATTTCCTCCAAAATCCACTGCCAGTGTGCTTGAAAGGAAAGGTCATAAATCCTCCTTGCAAATTAACAGGAGGATCCATGCAAAGCACAGCATTACAGCTTGAGGTCTCCGAATGTTTTTATGCAATGAGCTTCTCTTCTCCATAGCTACCAAACACAAGGAAGAAGATACAACAGAAATAACAAGTAACCACATTTTTTGATAAATTAAACATTCCTTAGTTTACCCTAGAGGTTTGTTCCCAAGTAGCTCAAGTTTGTAACAGTAAATAAAATATCAATTTAATAATGAAATTGCTGCCAGAAAATTACAGAATCTATTACATATTTCTGTCAGCAGCTCCTGATTCTCCTTGGGAGAGTTCTCATGCCACTGAAGACATTACTTTAAAAGACAAAAGTTGAATTCAATTATTCAGAAATCTTTATAACCGGGTTTAGCACCAAGTCAGTTTCTTTTCTCAAGCACAGTCATGCCAGTAAGAACACTGACACAACATGACCGCTCATTAGTTACAGCAACACAAATCCCATTTTAAAAAAGCAGTAAATCACACAGACGGGGATGTATGCAATAAGTTGTGTGCAAAGTAAAAGCCACCACTGCTTCTTATTATGCCACGTTCTTGGTTTGCCTTCAAAAGATAAGGTCTGGAAGTTGTATCAAGGCAGGGATTGGTCCCTTCTCCCATGTAGGAAGTCACAGGACAAGAGGAAATGGCCTCAAGTTGTACCAGGAGAGGATATTGTGAACTGCATATTAGGAAAAATTTCTTCCCCAAAAGGGTGGTCAGGCATGGAGAACAGGCTGCCCAGGAGTGATGGAATCACCATCCCTGTAGTGTTCAAAAAACAAGTGGATGTGGCATTTGGGGACACAGTTTAATGATGGACTTAACAGTTCTGGGTTAATGATTGGGCTCAATCTTAGAGGTCTTCTCCAACCTTAATGGTTCTGTGATTGTACGTGTGTACCGATTCTTTTGCATAGGCTAACTTCTTCATAAAATTCAGAATTTGAACAATCTGGGTTTAAAACCAACTTTCAAGCACTCAAGAAAAGTATAAAGCAATTTAATTAACTCTAAATTAGAAATAAAAAGGCATTGGGAAATACCAAATCAAGGAAGTGTCTACTAGCAGTAGTCCAGGAAACTCAAAGACAACAGTGGGGGAAAAAAAGTAACATTCCTTTCAATTTATTCTGCTTTTGATATGCTGTGCACAGTGCAATACTCCTGACCAGCAAAAAATGCCAAGAATTAGCCATTTTCTTGTTTGCACAATTGCATTTGTGAAGACCCATAAGTTTGAAATAACATACTTCTGCATTTTGTACCAATCTATTCAAAGACGTTTTTGATAATCTAATTCTAATTACTCTAATATTTTCACTATCAAAATTCAATTCTGCAGTGACAAATACATACAATATTGACATTTTTCCCATAATAGATTTATTTCCACTGTGTGCAGCTTTTATTAAAGTTTTTTAAAAAGCACTGGGGCTGTGCTGTGGCAGAAACAAATCTGCAAACAGTAGGCTAGGTTTGATTCTGCTTTTGTATTTTCCTAAAAGTGTTTGTCTGCATTCAGAAACAGAAGTCCCTGAGTGCAAAAGGAAATACTGCTTCCTTCTCGGGGGTTGCAAATAAGACATCATGTATTTGCAGCAAGGACCTGTGACAGTACATGGCTTTAACACTTCCACTGCTACCAACCCATGGATGATACCTGGACATTGACTGGAGGAGTGCTCTGAAGCCTCCATGCCCACTCTGAATACAAGTCAAACAACTTACAGGGGTCACAGTTTGTCCCTAAAGAATATCAATAATAACGTCCTATATGACAAGTCTGCTATATCCTGACAGTAATTAAAATAGATAGGAGAAAAAATAAAGCTTATTTTTTTAAGCTGAGGAAGTTTCAAGTAGAGATTCCATAATACAGAGACTGTCTACAGGACAGAAGTGCAGCTCTCATTGACAGGCAGAAACATATTGCATGAAACAATTACTTCCAATCAGAGTACTTAATCCGAGTTAACCCAAGATACTGTCATCACTTTGCCAGAATCCCTGTGGAGATTTGATCAAACACGTAATGTACTAAACATTATAATAAGCAGTGTAAAAAAATCTGAATGACTATATACTGTTATTTGTGAAGACCAGATGCAAGAATAGGAATTTGACAGACAAACACAGATTTTTATAGCCTCAAAAAAATGCACTGACTGCCCATAGCAACAATCTACAGAGATAGAAAATACCCATCAGGACAGAAAGATTCAGGAACCCTTAAAGGACTCCTGAGTTATCCTTCAAATAAAAGGTGTTGAAAATTAGTTAACAGGCATTTTATTCTACAGGGTAAAATTTTACATGTATTTGAGGCTTGCTTGCTTATCTAGTTATTTTTGGGCTCTGAATGTTTCCAGATATATGTGTGGGGGACGAAGTCTGCACCCAGACCCAGTAGAAGACTCCAGTGAGGTCAATGCCACTGAGCAGGAACTATGAATGATGACTCCTAACACCTCCTTCATGCTGCTCTCCAAAGGCAAAGCAGTAGGACCACCAGTAAAAAGCAACATGACTTTCAAATACCAATACCCTAAAGATGTAAATCACAAGGCCACACAGTTATGAAGAACTCAGAGAATTTTGGGCACTAACCTGCCTAAGTCATGTCAAAAGGAGAATAAGGAAAACTAATGTAATGTCACAGCGTAGACTGCCTAGAGCAAAAAAGCACACGCCTTCCTCTATGTCCAAATCAGAGGACCAACCCAAAATAACAGTTACTTCAAACTCAAAATGGTTTGGTCATTCAAACCAGCAGTACATGCTGTATCTTATTGCACATACCTCCTACCACTGTACTGCCAGAAACATTAACAAATTTCAGTCTCCAGCTTAAACTTCAGTTGATAAATAATAGTAAAACTCATAAGAGTGCCCCAGTTTTGGCTGGGACTAAACTACAACATAGGGGAAGAAATAATATTTATCTCCACTGCACATATTTCTGTATTGCAAAGTTCAACTGCAGTAGTTAGGAATAAAACACTGAAAGCTCAGCTGCTGTTCATTTGTGGTTAACCTTTTTTTAGTAGTTCACTAGTTTTGACAGCTCCATAAACTTACAAAACTAATTTCTTTAAGAGCTAAGATCTCCTGCTCAGCAAGCAATTATCCCAAGATTAGTGTCTGGTAATTCATTTATTCTCTTCAATGAGCAGAAATAATAGGAATTGGGTTTCTGTGACTTTAAGCGGCTCATGCTCAGTTACCACCAGATGCTCAAAGTCATCACAATGAATCAGAGCAGGAAAATACATTAATTGGATTAAGTGTTACTTCTACATTTCCCTCTTTCCAGTCGAAAGTGCAGAACATCTTACCTCATTTAATGTAAGGAATGCAAAAGTAATTAGAATAGTAAAACTATTAAAATAACAGAAGAGTATTTCCATTTTCCTGCATTTCTCCTCTGGTTTGAGAGCTCAGAAAAGCAGACAGTTGCAAACAGAAACTGTAGAAACCAGTGCTTCATCTTGGCAATTCTCATCAGTAAAGTATCAAGAGCTGACACACACAGGAACTCAGGATAGCTGGCAATTTGCTGCTGAAGACCAACAGCACAGCAAAATCTTGAGATTATTTATCTAGATAACATTCTTAAGGGAAAAGGGGAACCATTTCAGGAAGGAAAAAACTGAAATTATTCTTCAAGACATTTTCTTACAGAGCAGCACTGACCTTTCCAGATACTGCCCATATACAGACAGTAACTGTTGGGAAAAGAAGAAATCAGCTCTTCATTTCCATGCAGATACCCAGCAGTGCCACTGGTTGCCTACACCTGTTTAAGCCAAAACCAGGCAGCATGCTATTCCAAACTATTTTCATAGCAACTGGTCTATTTCCAGAGAAACTAAAAGAATTACAGAACAAAACAAAAACAAACCAGTCAAAAAAAAAAAACACAAAAAACAAACCAAAAACGATGGGAAAAAACCACACACAGCCCCCAATACAAAAAAGGCAGAATATGCAAGTTAAATAAATTATAAAAACAAACAAAAAAAAATGTTCATATATAGTATGTATTGAGCATATATAAAAGTGAGTACCAATGGGATTATTATCAGGTTTTTTTACATCAAGAGATCAGCAAATGGTGTCTAGGCTTTCAGATTCAATTTTTCTGTTGTTTTAATTTAACCTCTAATATCAACATAAACTAAAATTAACTACAAATTTTTCGTTATAGCTAAATGATTTCAAGTTTTAACTGCAGCATGGTCTTCTTAAGTGGTTGCCTTAGAATAAGAAAAAACATTACCAGAATGATTCTACTTGTACTTGAATATATCCACCTAAATCCTAGTTAGATGATTTACCTATTAGACAGCTTCCTCCTAAAAAGCATTCCAAATTTCATTTACATGTAGTTGGTTATCCTCCTGAGATGTAACTAATGCATGAACAAAAGCCTCAAATAGCATATTAGCCCAGCCAACACTTAAAAAAAATTTGAATGGCAGGTACCAACTGGCATCTCTCAGATACTTTGGCAAAGAATTAGATCCTGCCATGACAAATTTCAGAGAAGCAATGCACTGCTTCAGAGAGGAAGCAATTTGCAGTTTCCAACTTCTACCAAATGTGGGACTCAGCATGAATTCCCTCTCCCAGAGACAGGACATAACTGGCTGGCACTGGCTGGCATCTATGTATGCCAGCAGCTCTATAATCCTGCCAAGACCAAAACTGGAAACAGAAANGGTGGGGAGGACACACCAAGCAGCTCTATCTTGCCTCCAAGAACAAGCTTTACAAGTCTACCAGTACTGGTTGGTAAACTACTTTCTGGATGTTTTCACACTGACTTTTTAATTCTTCTTTGTAGCCTAACTCTGCTCATCAAGAAACCACTGGCCTCAATCATACCTGGAAAAGCTGCCTATAACTACCTCATATTTGGAAACAGCTGAAATGGATCCAGCACCTATAATTACAGTCTAACTGTTGGGAGTTATGTAAGTGAATTTAGGCATTCCAAATACAAGATGAATTTACCTTTCTAGAATCATTCAAAAGTGTTGGCCACGAAGTCAGCATCAGCCTGTCTTCCATATGCCATGAAGTAAATTCTAGAGCAATTAGAAGCTGAAGATCATAAAACATCACATGGAAGACTCATCAGCAAATAGAGCTAAATTACCGACTACATACAAGATCAGAGCATCAAAGAGCTCCACTTTGGGGCATTGCTTTCTGTATCAATCCTATCAGGCTCTGATAAACCTTCAAAAGAAAGATAACTTTGGCAATAACCCTCTAAATATCCAACTAACCAGGCTTGTAATTGTGACCTGTAAGTAGCATGGACTGGTGTGCGTGTCATTGCAGGTACTGTTAGAGCAAAGACCACAAAGACGTACCACATACTCACAGGGGTATGACAGTACTTTTTGGTGTGCTACAGGACACCTGGAGTTGGATTCGACTTCCATGCAAAAGCACCCGAGTGAGGATGCCTGTGTGAGTGAGGAGTCAAAGCTCCCACTAGAGGCAGTGGAGATCTAAGCAGCACAGCTTGGGTTAACTGTAGCATTTCAGCCCACCCTAAAGTTAAAAGCTGGCATATGCCCAGCTGAGGAACCCTCCACAAATCACTAAATGTACTCAACAGACCTCTGTCTGCTGCAATCTGCCAGTTGAATTCCACACTTAGCTAGTTTTCTCCAGGTGTAATATCACTCTTGCATATTTGCATCACTGCCTGAAAGTGTCACCCAACGTACCAGTGCAGCAAACAGACAAGCAGAGCAAAGCTAAAGAAAAAAAAACACCAATGAAAGCAAAACGCACATTACTGGTACACTGTGATGCCAAGCATCACTGAATGACTGGCACCAGTGCCATTTAGGAAGACTGAGTCTCACCTCAGTATATATCATGCCTTTCAGAACATAAAAAAACCCTCCAACCATCATATTTGCTTCAGCACTCCCATACCGACCCAGATAAAAACAGGAAAAAAGGTAAGGGAGAGGAACAACTATATATAGTTTACCCATTTATTATTTTAATACATGCCAGATACAACTACTGAGGGCAAAAATGTAGCTATAATACTTGACACTCTTCTTAAATTGGAGGCAAACATATGAACAGACCAGCTCTAAAAGCCTATGATACCATCTTCTATCACAAAATATTTGTGATACCCTTACACTACACTGAAATTCATTACTTACAGAATTTCACAGAAACTATGCCCAACTAAGCTAAACCAATTGCACACACAAAAATACAATTATGAAATTACTTCATAAAAGTAAGAAAGTAAAATGGAGAGGTAGCTAAAGACAAAAAGTAACTGCCAAAGCAAACAACAATGCCAACAAAGCACAGCTGTAATCGGAAGCAGTACAAGTCAGTTTGGAAGACAAGCACTTACACGAACAAACAAATCTGTGTGGATGCAGCATTCTCAATGGAGGGTGGCTTAATGAAATGTCCCACTTTTAAAATAAGCAGATACCTTTGATCTCCTCTTCACCAGCCCAAACAATAAGTGGAGGCTCCTTTTTCCTTCCTCTGCATTTACTCTAGCCCTGAACGCCACTCATTTCAACCATCTTTGTGTAAACACTGCTAAGCCATTCTTTCACTACCTCTTAGCCTCCCACTAAACATTCATGTACTCCCCCAGTCACAAACAGGTAATCCCACGACTCAATTGATGTCTGTTTCACACAAAGCTACACTCAACACTTCACTAAAAGGTTGGCCACTTCAGCCACTTAGTCAAGAAAAAAGGACTATTCATGACATAATTTCACACTTGGTGTCAAGATTACCTTAAAATGAATTCACCACTCCCAAGCTCTGAGTTTAGCACAAAAGACAGGTGGTAGTTCTGGTATTAATGGCATGGAGAGCCTGAGAGAAAAAGTTAGTTCATGACTCCTGTGATTCTTCTGTTGTGAAATTTAAAATTCATAAAAAGCAGAGCTTATAAACTGAAAGGCAAATCATATCCTGGGGTGCATCAGGCACAGCATCACCAGCCAGGCAAGAGAGGGGACTGTCCCACTGTGCTCTGCACTGGGGAGGCCTCACCTCAAGTCCCATGTGCAGCTTCAAGTGCAATGATATAAGAAGGGTATAAAGTGTTAGCATCCAAAGGAGGGCCACAAAGATGGTGGAGAGTCTAGAGAGGAAGCCCCATATGAGAAGGGACTGAGGTCATTTTGTTCATCCTGGAGGAGACTGAGGGGAGACATCATTGCAGTCTAGAACTTCCTCATGAAGGGAAGACATGGGGCAGACGCTGATCTCTTCTTTCTGGTGACCAGTGATAGGGCACAAGGCAATGGCCTGAAGCTGTGTCAGGGAGGGTTAGGTTGAATATTAGGAAAAGGTTTTTCACCCAGAGGGTGATTGGGCACTGGAACAGGCTCGCCAGGGAAGTGGTCACAGGACCAAGCCTGACACAGCTCAAAAAGCATTTGGCCAACGCTCTCAGACACATGGCGACTGTTGGGGTCACCTTGTCCACCTTACTGTTAACCATGTCTAAGTATGACCACTCCTAGCTATCTTTTAGAGTCCACCGAGCCTTCCCTACTTCACATTTTAGTTTAACACACAAAAGAAAAGCAGTAACCAGGTTTTAAGCCATTGGAACCAAGTTGTAGTATCTTAGTCACAGAAATCATTCTCTTTCAAAAGCCAAGTAAGTGTGCTGAAGAGGAATTCCAGAACAGTTCATGGAGCACTCTATACATCTCCACAAAAGATCAAGAAAAGGCAGAGTCCTAACCCTCTTTTGTTAAAGCAACATCTTCATAAAAATAATGGAAGTTTCTTCATTTTAAGAATGCTGTTCATATTATCCTCACCTTCTGCACAATAAACACTGACCAGCAATCTCTCAGGCTGAGATCCTACCCCAAAGAACTAGCACTCAGCTTCCAGAGAATTCACACTGCTTATAAACACCAAGCTGTGAAAAATGCTCAGATTTATCACCTTCAGAAGACAACATAATTTCAATATGAAAATTTCCTACAAGTTTTAAGTTTCTATCCTTTCTATTCTGATCCTTAACTTGAAACCTAGAGGAATGCTGTCCCATTGAGAACCCACATCCTTTTTTGTCTGAAACTCCAGAACAACCACATAGGTCCAGATGGAGGCAGTATTAAAGACATGATAAAATTTTTCACCTGGGTTTAAGTTTACTGTTTATAGCACCTCTCTTACCTACTCTGATCAGGAAAATATGCACCGGGAATACTGATAAGTGGAATAGCACATAAAGCAGAAAAGAAATCTCAATTGCTCAGAGACAGTATCCCAAAGAACAAGCAGCAGAGCAGTTTGTAGGATATCTGCCTTTCTCGACCTGTATTTTCCCAATACAATTATCCTTAATAAATACAGCTAAGTTATCTACAAAATATTACAAAATATTTTGACCAATTGCTGAAATATTGCTGAAATATTGACATTTTCAGATAAAAAAGTTATTAATACAGTATACAGTTGTTGGCACAGACCTCAATGCGGAGACTGAATATAACATACATTAAGTTACATACTTTAAACCACATATACAAAAGATCAATACTGCAGCATGAGGTTGCATAAATTGCATGCAACATACTATTTTCTTTGCCTAATATCAGAAAAAGCAAAAAAAAGCCAGAACACTAGAGCTAGGCCACACTGACTAAACTTCTGACTGCATACAAACATTAACATTGTCCATACCAATTTTGTGCAGTCCTACTCCAGCCTTCCCACTTATTTATCCAATTCTGTCCTAGTCCCCCCTCACAGCTTCACGGGTCAGTGATTTCACTGCATGAAACTAAATATTCATTAAACTGCTGCACTATGAACAAAATACTCTGGTATGTACAGAGGTGTAAAAAGCTGATAATGCTTCATGCTTCAATTTGTAAAAAATGGGGTTACTCAGACAGGATTAGAAAATACATCCCAGGCTTGCACATTCAAGCTTCCAGAAAACTTCCTAGCGTTAATTTAATTTTCTAGATCACTGCCAGTACCCAGCTGTGGCAGAAATTATAAACTGAGAGTTCTAATTTCTTTCAAGTCCGGAATGCAATGCTAGGTTTTGAAGAGCCTAAGCTACATAAATATTTCAAAGGTAAGAAATTACTTGAAGTTATAAAAGAAAAAAGGGCAACTTCAAATTCCCTTTTGTGTGCCAAAATCATGAAGGCTTTCTTTAAAGTACAAACCCTCAGTTTTGTCACACACACACGACAATCCAATCAACTCAAGGAGACACAGGCAGTATTTTCACAGATAAATTGAAGGAGAATCCTTCATACAAATAGTACACTCAAGATGCAAAAAAAAAAAAAAATATCTAGCCATACTAAATCTGATAAGGCTGATACTGATAAGGCTTTCTGATAAGGTTGTTACTGTGAACCATGACACATACCACTGTCATGTCCAAAATACACACCACAGTTCAGGCTCTCAATTTCAATCTCACGTGCTTTGAGGTTAACAGCATCTCTACATAAGGCACCGCTACCACACCTTCCTTCCTCTCATAAAAACAAGCAGCACTGTATAGAAGCAGATGTCATCAGCCAGTTCCAACCACTTCTAAACCATTACAGCATGCACCAAACTGGAGCACACTGACAACAACCAGGCCCAGTCTGACCTATGGAACCCATTGAGATTCTTCCAATCCCAGCATGTTCAGTTACAACACAGGATCAAGTTACTGTCCCAGAAAGCCCTGGCTGTGCACCCCAAGCACACTTAGTGCTTCCGACTCTTTGGACAAGAGCTTGGTCCAGGCCTCCTTGGACCAACCAAATCCGTTTGTTTTACACCGACGTCCTTGTCGCTCAGCCGCTCACTCTGCGCATCGCTTCCCTGCCATCCAGACTCTAATCTAGAGCAGACTAGGCAGCTCCTTAAGAGACACATGGCTAGTACATGCCTGGGTACAGAAACCAAGCAAGGCAAAGTCATGGAAGTCAGTCCAAGGACAACAGGCAGGTTGAGAGTGCTGATACCAGAGACAGCACAGACAAAAGTCTCCAAAGATACAGCCCATCTCAACACTCACTTGGGATCACTTGGTAATGAATACTAACCTTCTCTTTTCCTCTTGAATTCTTTGACTCTTAAGCTTTCAATGCAACATAGGAAGTGCTAAAAGTAGGACATCTCTAATTAGAACAATCTCTTTTGATGTTGTAGTTAAGTAAAGTGGGGGGTTGGGGTTTTTCTTTCTTCAAAACAAACTTTCCTACCTGGTACACAAGAACACTGTTCCTGATTTCATATAATGAACTTGCCACTAAGAAAGCTGGTCCAAAAGAAAGGACTGCTCATTCATTCTATACTGCAAAAGCTTCAAGATCACAGTTTTAGAACATTATATCATAGTGTTTTATCCTTGCTCAGTTACAGCACTGATAAAATACAGCTAAAATTATGTGGTACCAATATCAACATACTCCTTTACAATGAAGTAGGAAGACTTATTTTATTTATTCAATGCATTTTCTATTGTAATATGTAATTTAGTGATTCGTGTCATTAAAAAAACAAACCATGAAATATTGTAGAAGTTTGCGTTTTTCCCTATTATGTCTTTTTTTCAGTGTCTCGTTTCATGTACAGGCTCACCCACAGTTTGTTTTGTAAAAGCACATACCTTTCATCAATCAGTAAAGGCCTCCCTATTGTTTCCTTTATCTCTGTAGTGCAAGCAGGGTCTGACAGCAGACTCCCAGTTGTTACTCCTATCAATGATTTCATTATGTATCTTTAAAACCCTTTTACCGTAAGTTGCTGACTCTTACTGTCACTGTTACATCTATTACTATGTAACTGTCTTAGAAAATGATTGACTTTTATTAGATCCACTTTTGTATATGAAGAAACTGCTGCTTATTTGGACTTAGACCCCAAGCACAATGCGACCCCCCAAAAAGCTGCCTATAAAAAAGGCAGAAACCAAGAGAAGGATGGACTGTGGGGGAACAAAATTTTCCCCGTCCCCAGCGCTGTTTGCTCGTACACTTATCAACGAACAATAAATTGCCTTATTAATTGACCGATTTGATTGTGATGGGTAATTTATAACAAAAAACTATTTAAAACACTATTTGCAATATTTTTATTGAAGCATCTTGAAAAAATAGCTAAAATCCAGTTTAGAAGCCAGAAGACAAATTGTTCTACAAATCATTTCCCAGAGGACAACAGCAAGAGACTAAGAAAATTAACTTAATAGTTAACATGTTTTGAGTTACTTATTATTCCTCCAATCTATGTTCTTAAAAATGCAAAAGAAGAAAAAAAAACTTTTGGGTATTTGGAAGATATACATAAAGTACAGCTCTGCAGAACAAAGCACACTGCAGAAGATAAACAGCCAAGGATTGCACTACTTCTGCTTACTCAGCAAAAAGGCAGCAAGGAAATTGCTTTACAACTTCCAGTCTAAGTAAAAGTCCCTACCATCTGTCTAAGTGACACCATGTTCCATGGGATTATAGACATGCTGCTGATAACAAAGAGGCTGGGCTCAATATCCCAGTAATCCCTTCCTGTGTGTGGGAACGAACTAGCACTGATCATTTTTAAATTGGTCCCATCCTTACTAAAGGGCTGCTATTAACTTAGCTATTAGAATCAGTCATTCTTATCCAGTTCCCACGAAAATTAAAGGCAATATCTAAAACAGAGCTGCTGTTATTGTAATAAATTAGATCTGAAACAAAAACAGATAGTATATGATCACAAGGGAATATTATCTAAGAATTGTCCTTTCTGTACATATTTGCTGAAGGTTGAACTGCAGTGGTCTAGGGCTGCATAGTTTGTTCACAAAATCTTCTTCTGTGGAAGATATATGAAAGAACCTATATCATTCCTTCACACAAGGATTATTTTAAAACCAAGCATTTATATTACCAGTGCTACATTAGCTTGGATGCAAATAATCAGCGCATCTCCTTCCCTGGAGTTCACAGAGCAGAAGCAATTTCAAATTGGGTAATTACTTGCTGAGCATTATAGATGAATGTTTATTGAAAATCCTTATTTTCCTTAGCAATACAGAGCAATATAAGTTAGAATTTTCTGAACATTCTTCTCATTTCAAAGCATGATCTTTGATGTGTAGAATTCTATTAAAAAAGCGTGGCAGGTAGCAGGCACTCAAGACACCTGAGGAGGCGTGCTGGTGCAGTATTTATGTTACCAGGTGAGGGAAATGTGGGAAGGGGTCAGCACAATGCATGACACTGGAGGTGACAACGGATTGACTTTACTTTCTCTGAGACCTTCAAGCGTCAAAAGCCTGAAACACCAACAATGCCAAAGTAGGCAGTCTGATTACTACTGTGAATCCAGCAAAGGGCTGCAAAGATAAGGGAACTAGAGCATCTGGCACAAGATGAGAGAGGTGGTATTAGTTAGGTTCAAGCAGGAAAGGCTGCAGGAGTCAATCTTAGCATGCAAAATACCCCATGAGAGGCTGTGAAGAGACTGGGCCAAAGTCTTCTCACTGGTGTTCTGACAAGAAGCAAGAGGCAATGGACACAAATTGAGATAGAGAAAATTCCATTTAAAGGTAAGGACTCTTCTTTTGCTCACAGTAGCCAAACACTGGCACTTTGGAGGCTGTGGAGTGTCCATCCTTGCAGATGATCAAAACCCAACTGGGCAAGGTCCTTAGATGCTACTCTAGTAGACATTGCTCCAATTAGAGGCTACCATTTGTTATTATCTCTAACTCAAACTGGCTAAAAGAGTAAATGGACATATAGACATATGCTATCATAGTTTAAGAACAGTCTACTACATTGCTTCATCCAAGACTCATAACTCAATAATAGAAAGAGATCAATAATATTTACACTTCAAGATGGCCTTCAATAACACTCCTTTCAGGAGGCTATAGAAATCATTATAAAAGCGACTGAACATTATCAGGAAACTGAAAGTGTCCAGAGGCAAGCAGACTGTGTTGAAAAATGAAATCATATTTATGGATAGGCAAACACTAAGTACAGACACATCTTGCTAAGTCTAAGAAAAAGGTTTATTAATAAACATACACATTTTGCTAACTTCCTCTTTAGGCAGCAGTTATTTAAGGGAACTCAAAAATGAGGAAGGGATCTGAGAAACCTCAAAGAATGGTAGCCAAAAAATGGATGAGTAAGATGGCATTTGAGCAGACTACAGGGACCAATTAAACAAAAGAAAGTTGAAGAGCAAAGAGTAATGCACACTGGAAAACTTCAAAGTCAACTAAGCTTCACTGACTGCAGGTACTAATAATAAGCAGCAAGAAAAACATTATGTTATGTAAATAATGCAAAATAGCACAATGTCATCATAGTACATCACTCATGCCAGAAAACAGCAAAGCTTCATTTTGTAACATGACACAATACCTTTCTTCTCTACATTACACAGTTAGAGCAACAGAGGCATTGACAAAGAAATAACATTGCGAGCATGAAAGGTATTTCACATGCAACAAAACTATCACAAATAGAGTGCAATAAAACTTAGTATTTCAGTGGATTTGTATGAAGGAGATTTTAGAGGATATAGTTTTTTCTGACAGGCAGCACACCAGAGCTCATAACTTGAGGCATGTGGATTCAATGCAGAGTGGTGACAATTGCCAACCATTAGAATTCTATAGGGATGTTTCATCACTATGAAATTCAAGTACTGCCTCTAAAGAAACCCACAAAAATTAACTGGTAACTAGCTTTCAGACATATTAGGAAGATTATTCTCCCTAACGAAGCTGTTTGTTTCAAGTTAACCTGCAGCTAGAACAGGAAGAACCTAACCAATGTGAAATTCATTATAAGAAAAAAAAACCACAAAAAGACAGCCTAAGCAATCACTCTGCAGAGTAGTTAACAAGACTACAAGAGAAATGCTCCAAAGGCATGAAGACATTTCATGTGTGTATGCATAAACAGTAGTGGTATTAATCATTCTGGTCTAAACAAAGACAGCATACTACAGAAATTGCCTTCAACTTTCCAGTTTGACCCAGTCATCATATCAACTACTTCAGAATCTTCATTTACATAGGTATTTATAATCACAAAACCAGGTAAAAGGAGTACAAAAATGACTGCAGCTGAATAAAACGAATCACTACTTATATAGCAGGTTAGAACTCACTGCTGGTTCCCCACTCTGGTTTCAATAGCCACACAAACATGAGAAGGAAAGCAGACTACAGCAGCACTGATAATCATGCACTCTGTAAGCAGTTCCATTGTTTCCTTCCTTGTAGCCATTTTTTTTGATCAAAACGGAAGTCCAGCTTTTTGTGGAACTACATCCTCCACTGCCATGTAATTCTTATTGACCAAGGTGTTACACAGTAGTACACTTCCTTGTACCTCACACAAATTATACTTGTGTACTCTGATAACTTCTGCATTCCAAATTTGACTTACTACTTAAAAAGAAAAGTCACTTGCTCTCTCATAAGCCATGTGACACAGGTCCAGTCTGCCAAGGTTCCAAATTTACTGGATACAGCAGCCCATAGATTTAGAAACATAAGTGTGGTTCTGAAGGACAGTTACACAACAAGGACTTCAATTATATCAAAATTGCTGATGGTCTTTATCTCTGGAGGAAAACTCAGGAAGATATCAAAAGATTCAAAGGAAAGAGTAAAGGAAAACTTCAAACTGTACTGTGAAATTATCCCTTGTAGTCATTCAATGTTATCTTCTCAGTATCTGAATTACAGCCTGAATGTGAAAGTAAAATCAGAATTCTCCTCCTTGCCCTATCAAACTCTCAGCAATCCAGGTCCAAGAGTCCTGATGGTGCCAACAGTGTTGAGCCAGCCAAACAACCATCCTGTTATCCATATATGTCACCAAAGGCTGCACCTAAGAGAGCCAAACCCAGAGGCATACAAGCACAAAGATAACCAGTCCAGGCAAGGTGAGGTGGTGTCTTCCAGGAACACTGGCTAACAAAGCAAACATGTGGATGCAGAACTCTAATAGCAGTACGTACTCCCTGTGCAGGTGATACCTGTACACACAGGTGTACTTAATACTTGTACACAAGAGAATAATCCAGTAGAGTTACAGAACCAGTACTGCAAATCATAAAACAAGGAGTAATTAAAGGAGTGGAACTAGTAATTTTATCTGACTTTTTTTAAAATGAAACTTACCATTTTTATCTCTGTTGCCACTAGTATCACAGCATTTATTTGCCTTTTGAAAAACAAGTATGGGTACATATGTACATAAAAACCTATATAACAGAGGCACCTATCAAGAGAGCAAAACACGGGACTAGATGGGGCTCACACAAATCTCTGAGATAACGACGGGACTGGCTCAGTGCTCCTCATCCCCATGTGACAACTCCAATAGGGAAAGGAACCAAGTGCTCTTCCTGCCAAACCCTGGGCTGGTCTGGGCCAAATCCTTTCCCTTCAAGGGTGATCAGACTACAGTTGCATTTGAACACTGGAGGCCAGCTAGGTCTGCCCTATTTCCAAGGACCACGAACCTCCTGTACTTCATTGCCATTGTTTTTTTCCATCCAACTCGTTCCTCAAACACAATGAACTATAAACAATGAACAGTAGTTTCCTGAGACCTCAGGCACACCTTTCTAGAAGTTTTATACTTACACTAGGGGCTTTTCCTCTTCTGGAGTTGTGAATCAATTAGTTTTTGAACAAAAAATGGCTACACAAGGAAACAATGGAATTGCTTATATACTGCCCTACATAAGCAAAGCATTGGTTTTTTGCTAATATAAATACTAAAATACTGTGTGGTAGTTATATTCATTTTTTTTTCATAAAAAGGTGTCCTCTGAAGGAATTTTTGAACCTTCTATGACCCACAAGTTTTTCCATTAATACTCCTAAATCCAGCAAAAGTGTTAATTATAGTTCTTTATCTTATTTATCCAGTGCTGATGCTGCATGCTGTAAACAGCCTTGCTCATACTTTTGGTTCCTTCCACTCCTCATCTGCAAGCCAGAGTCACTTATTGACTGTATCTTCCTCCATTCTGCCTGCTCCCTTTTTGCCTTTCACACTGATAAACACACACCCATCTAGTATCACTAACAAAAATAGCATAGACTATGATATTTAGTGCCCTCCCTTTTTGCCTTGCATTGACTTTTAAGATATTACAAGATGTTATTAAGAGATACCAAAAGCAACTTTTATTATAACCTACTTAATTCCTCTTTTCAGGAAAAATACCAGGCAAGAGACAACTACTGACTGGTCCCAGAACAACAGGCACACAAAAACCTCAGGCAACACATGTGCACTTGGCAACCGCTACGTAATCCTGTAGTTAAAAAAAAAACAAACAAACAAACACAACAAAAAAACCCTAACAGACCTAAATTCTTTGGTACTGTGGATCAACTGCAAAATTCCACAGACACCTGTGGTCCTTAAAGAAATTACCTGGAATACTCATGTCTCTCAAAAAATCAGCATTTCAGATATTAGAGAAATTATTTTTTCCCAGAAGGATTAGATTATTACACTTTTCTTTCTGAAGAAAAAGCCCCACAGCAAGAAAACTTTCATTACAAATTCCAGTTTTCCAATTCATTAAACTTGACTAGCTCAGTTACCACTCCCAGGTTTGAGCTGCAATCAGTCCAAACACAAGAGACTCAGCAGATTAAGTATTTGAATCAATACCATGGGAAATGATCAGGCTAGATGTTTCTCTAAGACTAAAGTCACTAAAATCATAGTGACTTTTCCCTCCCAATACCCCAACTCACCAAGGTACTTTCAGGCATTAAAAGGAAAGGAATGTTTTTTATCTGCTGTGCTTTTGTTTACAGAAGACTTCTTGTATTTGCAGTCCTCCTTCACATGCACACAAGTCATCTAGTCAAGGCAGCTATCTTGCAGTATTTCCAATATGAACCCACTTGGATTTTTAAAAAAGCAAAATTAGCACCTCCTCATTACCCAAACCAGAGTACATCTGATAAAGCAAAACAAAGTGCAACAAAGTGCAGCTGTAGCTTTTATTTTCCCTCACATCACTTAAAAAGCAATACAGGAGGTGCTGGCTGCATCCAGGACTCGGAACTCTTCCTGCTCTTCTAAGCAGGATGCAAAACAACTAGGCTCTAAAGCCAGGTTCCATTTTTTTCCCCCCACTCTTTTCTGCAATTGGGCAAATTTTCAAAAACATGAGTGGAGCACACCCACAATCTCACTGCACCAGTGGTGCAATTACCCTTCTAGAAGGTAGAAGATAATTTCAGTCTTTCTCTTGTTGATTATTTTGACTACTGCACTACGACCTAAAGACCTTGTTTGTTTTTTTAAGTACAAGACAACAATTTTTAAGCTATTGTTACTACCGAACCAGATACTCAGAAAAAGCAATTTTTACACTTCAGTACCACGAACAGGCAGAGTATCAGCCACCCATTTGCTTCTGCATTTCTGACTGGCCAGGGGCTCCCAGGTCAGAATGCAAATGCTCACAGCACGTTCTCAATCTCATTCTTCTGCTGTGTGGAGAAGAGCCTAAGGAGCCTAGACACCTACTTCTGGACGTGCATTTCCCTTCTGAGAAACAGGCACTGCCCAACCTGATGTGCAGATGTAGCTACCCATCTTCCTAGCTCAAGAACACTGGGGAATACACCTTGTAAATCACTGCAAACTGTTCAAATGCCGAGAGAACATCACTTAATGCTCCACCACAGCTTTTCAGCTTTCCTACTTCAGTATAAACACCTGCCCTGGTTTTCTACTTCAGATAAAAAAAGTTATTAAGCTGCAGGACGAAAATTAACTTCTTTGTCTTAACATCTCAACTTTAGGCCTGCTTACGCAAGTATTAAGGAAGACAAATTTCAAAAGGAGTGTAACATCCAGTCTGTACTGAAAAAGTTTTCTAGAAAGGCTTACAACTCTGCAAGGCTAGACCTTGTTTTAAGAAAGGAACAACAACATAAAAGACAGTGTTTATTTTTAGTATTTAATTTTAATAATTTAACACAAAGCTATCCTTTATGTAAGTCGACATTATTATTTATTATTTCAACTTTATTATTATCAACTATAATAAAATATAATTTTAATTCTGGTCCTTAATTTCAATTGTTGTTACTCCAAGAGCCAAAAACTGCATTTCCTCAACTTACAAAGTCAGAGCACAAGACACTTTCCACGGAAAACTTACGTAAAATAAAACAGAATGTATGCTTACCTTTTTAACTAATTGAATCTTAAGTGTCTAAAGTGCTTTAGACCAGTAACATGTGAGAGTACTGTTAATGTCTTTAAAGTTTAGTAAATATCCTTAACTTCACTGGTGAGTTTTGTGACACTGGCTGCAGCAGTAAATCTGCACATCCAAATACTGGGTTTGGCAACTGTCAGGGCCATTCTTGACCTATTTTAGGTGTCACTATACCCCACGCTTAATTAATCATTTAGACTAACCTTTAGGCTAACGGGGAAGGGGAATAAAGATTTCTGCGACCACAAGAGTGCATTTTAACCCATAATGCACGACAGCGGATGCCCAAAGATCCAGTTGTGCAAGAAGCAAGAGCACACCTGCTCCTCTCCGCAGCTTCTCTCCCGATACCCCAGGAGGTCGCTGCCCGGGGTCAGGGCTGCGAGGGCGCACGCTCGCAGGGAGGCGAGGGGAGCCGCTCTTCCCCTCGGGGGGTATTCCCGAGCGCCCCAGCAGGCTCCGGCCAGGCCTGGCCCTCCAGAGGGGTCTCGCTCCTGCGGCCCCCGGCGCTCGAACACTGACGGCTGGAGCGGCGCCGCCGGCAGCGAGAGCCCCCGGCCGGGACACCTCCTGCGCCCGGGCTGCAGGCGGGGAAGGCCCGAGGCGGAGCGGGCTGGAAGCCGCCCTGACCCCTTCCCCGGCCGCCCCTCACCTGTTTTGAAGACCAGCTGCTTGTCCTCGCTGCTGCTGAAGAGCCGGAGCATGGAGACGAAGAGGACCCCGCATGAGTTCTGAATGCCGAAGACGGCACCGTTGCACCACATGGCGGCCAGCATCACCACCCAGCCCCAGCCGCCCTCGGGGGGCTCCGGCGCCGCAGCGCTCCCGGGGTAGCCCGGGCTCCTGGGGGCCTCCGCCGCCGCCCGGGGCTGGGCCCCGCTCTCGCCGCTCCCGGGGCACCACTCGCCGCCGTTCTCCGGCCGCGGCTCCTCGACCGCCGGGGGGCCGGGCAGGGGGGTCGCGGCGGCGGGGTCTCCCCCCGCGCCCTGCGGCTCCAGCTGCTCGCTCACCGGCGCCATCCCCGGAGCGGGCGCGAGACCTTCCAGGCGCGCCGCTCCCGCCTTCCTTCTCCCGGCGACCTCTCGTCCCCTGCCCGCCTCAGCCCCTGGCCGCGGGGGCTGTGGGCATCCTGCAGCGACCTGCCTGCCTGCCTGCCCGCCCGTCCGCCGGTGTGCGGAACCGAGCGAGGGCAGCGCACACCCCCCTCTTCCCGCAGCGCCGCCGCCGCTTTATTTTAAAAGGGGGGCTCCCTCGGGGGCGTCAGCGACACGAGCGCTTCCCTCCGCGCCGATTGGCCGCGGGAGGGGAGGAGGGAGGGGGGCCGGGGAAAGGCAGGCGAAGCCGCGCTCCTGTCCGCCCCCCCCCCACCTCGCCCGCCGCTCTGGCTCGGCGGCGGAGGGGGTGGAGCGGGGCGGGACCGCGCAGTGTCGGCGGAGACGGCGAGTGCAGCGTGCGGCGGCCGCCCGGGAAGAGGGAGCGGGGAAGCGGAGGGCGAGGCTGGAAGTCAGCAGTTAACGGCCGCCAGGGAGGCGGGCGGGCGCCCCGAGCCTGCACACAGGTACCGCGCACTGCCCTCGGCGGGCAGAGCGGTAAACAAGCCCCTGGCCCCGCTCCCGGGCCCTGCCCGCTCCCCACGAGGCAGGGCAGCTGCGCCCAGCGGTGTCCCGCCCGATCTGGGCGAGGGGGAAAAGTCTGAAACTCCCGCCCCGGCCGTTTGCAAACAACGAGATAAGGAGAAGCCGCCCCAAAACGCGCACCCCCCGCCACACACCCACACCCTCACACCCACACTCGCGGTGAGAGCCGGCTCTCGGCCCGGCCCAGCGCTTTCTGGCCTCTGCGGAGCTCCAACGCCCACCCTCGTACCCGAGGGAAGGGCTGCCAGCCCCGGCACGGAGGCGCCCAGCTCCAGGGCCCTCGGGGCATCCGCTGTCCTCTGGGACAGCTGTCCACCTCCCTTTGGGACACCCTGTGCCAGGGGACACCGTGCGGGAGCTGCTTCTGCACTGTTGTCTTTCCTGCTTTTTAACAAAGGAAGGGAAAGTACTTGCTTCTGCACACCTCTTGACATGTTTCCCATTTGCACAGAGGCATCAACTCTTGACCTTTCCTCCCCACAGCCAAGGAAATGAGAGGATAGGGAAAGCGCAGGTCAAGACGGTTAAATGACAAGTTTTTGATTCATGATCCTGCTTCCAAGCTTGCAGACGCACATCTGTTCCACTGTTTGGCAGCTACTTACGTTTTTGGCAGTTTGGGCTTGATGAGGAAGAAAGCTTCTTGAAACAAAATCAGCGGATTAAATCTGGATGCTTCGTCCTTCCCTGTGAGATCTGGAGGGCTCAAAGCATCCTCTTGCATTGATACACCATCCCACTTTCTTGCCCCAGAGCCTGGGCTGCTACTGCTATGCCTGCTGTGCCATCCAACTCCCCAGCCTGCCTGCCAAACCCTCCTGTTTTTGACCCTGAATCACCTTCTCTGTCCTACCTACCAGTGGCCACACGGAAAAACAAAGCTTAGTCCAAAACAAAGCACAGATTCTTAAGAACATGTCTTCTGGCTCAGCACACATTGCTCTCCGCATGAAATGTAATAGTAGCTGAAGAAAGAAAACCATATAACAATGTAAAATATGATTATAATGAAGTGTATTTTATATGTGCACTAATCTTGCTACACACTCACTGTCTTGTTACCCATGCCCTTCTAAGTTAAACATAAAAACATTACACATGAACCTACATCAGTAGAATTCAGAAAAAAAAATAAAAGCCCAGCAACAAAACACAATGTAGTTTTATGAAATACATAATGATTTTCAAAGCAAAGAGAGAATGTTTGGCCGGCCACTGAAAAACACATCTGTTCCCCCCATGGAACAAGTCTGGATGTTTATTAAAACCCCAAGCCTATGATAAGCTTAACTATACTCAAAATATTTCATGAGCAATTTAATGTGCAAAAGTTAACAGTTTACATTCTCCACCAAGTCTTTGTCCAAAAGCTGTTTTCTAAATCTGTTGAGCTGTCTTACAATAATTAAATCTTTCTCCACCACAATGTAACATTTCTTGAACAGTTATGATAGAGCAAACAATCCTTTTTGGTTTAAATCTTTATTACATTTGTCAGCAACAATTAATTAAACTTTCAGTTGCATAGAAATAAACAAGGGCAAAATCCAAGACTGGATCTTAATGTGACTGATCCAAGGGGTCATGGTTCCACAAACTGTTAGATGTTTCTAACTCTTAGTGAGACTCCTCAGATGGGAGTCCTGAATGGAAGCCTGTGAACTGTATGATGGAAAGTCAAATCAGCTTGAGGGAAGTGCCACGTATTTTTTCCATTTTGGACAGTGTTCAGTTAAGCTCAAGACTAATTCCCTCTCTGCATCTTTTTCAAGGTAATATTTATGTACTGCAGTTTCACTTGCCTGTTTCCACACTACGACTCCCCCACTTTTTAAGATAAAGAATGTGTCTTTAAGAAAACCCATTGTGAACATATTGCGTACAGATTCCACTTTTGTGCATTTTTTAAAAAAGCTTCTATTTTCCAGTCATTAAGTGTTTCTTATACCCTGATTAGTATGAACAAATTATTTTCCCTTTCTCCTCACTTTTGGGAATGCGTAGTCAAAAAATCTGATTCTCCTACACACATACAGTTTTTATAAATGTGATGTCTAGAACTATTCTGAATGTTTCTTCAATATTCTATACCTTGTTGTCCTATTGCTGTTTAGCTAAACTAAAAAAATATGTAGTATTTATATTTTGAAAAAAATTAGGCTCATGGGATCTTCCTTTACAGGCCTTAAGTAGGTATCTAGAGAAACTTTGTACCTCTTAGGTACATTTTGCTCCTCTCAACAGCTAAGCTTCTTCCCTTTCAAGAGAGGTCTCTTGAGATCTCAGCTATTTCCCTAGTAGTTCCCAAGAACATGAACATGAAGAGTAAAATATCACTCTTCATAGTCAGATAATTTTCATAGAAAATGTACTTTGCAAACAGAATATGGGCAGGTTTGACTGCAGTTTGATTTCTGAAGTTTTTGATTTCTGGTTTTTTGTAACCCCAAAGATTCACAATAAAAGCACTGTTGTTTAAATTATTGCTATAAAATAACTTTAGAAGTATATTTGAAAAAAAATAATACTAACTCTGGAAAATTATATGAAAGGAAAGCCACCTTTGTGGCTCTGCTATTTGAGCCCTGTATGTTCACAAGAAAAACAACTGAAAAGGAAAAAGAAGAAAGATGGACAAGAGATAATCGCCATAAGACAGTGAAAATAAAGAGGTTACATAGATATAGAAGATATACCTTATATATAGATAACTGCATATGTTTCAGCTAAATTACTGTTATAAACAAAAAGAAAAAATCATAAAACCAACAGCAAAACAGAAAGAAAAGGGGAAAAAAAAAGAGAGTATGGATAAGCTGAGAAATGTGATGTGAGGAAAGCCTTGGGTCTGTGTAAGATTCCTTCCTGTTTATGCTAATGGGCTTATTTTACATGTTTTATTAATACCCTGCAGCTGATAACAAACAGCAATTGTGCACGCAAAAGACATAATGCTCTGCAACAGACATCTGCTATGGTGGTACTTAGGCTGTGCCTATTTTAGGATCAATACATAAAAGACCAATGCCAAGGGAGAAATTTGCCCTATCATTTGTGGACTTTCAAAAGCCCCAGCAGCCGGAAAATGGCATCTTCTGCAACTCTATCTGAAATTCTAGCCAGCTCCCCATTAAACATTGACTCACTTTCTCACAAGCTATTGAAAATAGACCAAGACTTCAGCAGCTCTCACATGCAGCATTTTCTTTGACCATAAAGAATATTTCAATTGCCTGTGACTTAAAAAAAAAAAAAATTACCTATATTGTTGAAGCATGCTGTTAGTGACACACCAAGACAGCTTTTCCATAAAGCATTTTATTTTTAAAGCTTTTCAAAGTCGTGGAGGATTCCACAGAAATAAATTGCACAGAATGCCAAGTCTGAAGAGTACATGTTCAGAGAGATTAATTCTTCCTCCTTCTGTTGATCTGATTAGAATTTTTACTATAATCAATGAAAAGGTTATGCCTATATCATCCAGACAAAAAAATAGGTCTTCAGTAAAATGCCTAACTTTACCACAAATTTTCAACAAGCAGTACAGTAGAAGCAAATCCAAGAAAGAGAGGAACTATACAGAGAGGACATGAAGCTAATATAAAATCTTGTGGCCAGTTAGACTTTATGGATGATATTAATGATTAAGCCTTTTGTTCTTTAATTTTCAGCTAGTATTATTAAGACGCCCATTCAGCAGAAGGATTTGGACTTAGGTCAGAAAGGTGAGATAAACAGGATAACCATTAAAACACAAAAACATACGGTATCGCCAACTGCGTGAAGATGAACATAAGATTAAATCCTATTCAGTAAGCAGTGTTTATGCATCTCTCAGCCAGACAGGATGTTCTACTGATGTTTCTGACTGGGCTCCAGCTGAGTTGTATGAACTACCAGGGCTCCATCTGACTGCTGAGCAGATGAGTCACATTTTCAAAGGCAAAAAAGATTTGCCTCCACTGTGGGGAGTGTTGAAAGTGTCTAACCCAAATTTGATAATACCTACAGTAGAAGTTTTCTAGACTGCTATTAGTTATCAAGATACAGGTTCCCTTCTAATTGCAACCAGTATGAGAGAGGGAAAGAAAGTAGACTAAATGGCTAACTAATGAAGCTAAGGAAAAGCAACACGTCCAGTTCCCACTTTATTTAATTTATTTATTTATTTAAAACACGAATTCCAGACTTAACATTTTCCTTTTTTAGGTTCAGCTTACGGCTCAAGTCTGGCTCCTTTACAAATTAAACTCAAGTTTACAAATTAAAGTCGGGTTTATCGTTCAGTGAAGAGTGGATGGGACTTGACCAGCTGCTGTCTGGAATACGGCTGACACACAACTGCTACTATTAAAGGTGCACAAGTGAAAGAACGTGGCAGCCACTACCTGTCAAAGCCCTCTGCCCCTGCCAATCCCCAGCTGCACAAAGCTAAATTTTTGATGGCAGACTTTAAGCGCAGGATTTCTCTAGCCTACCTTGTCACTGTCTCCACTGTGAACATCTGATCAGGGATGTCATCGATGTAGTGTTGGTGAGTGGGAACAGGGGCACAAATTACTTTAAACGTTAACATTTATGGTAAGTGATACTGAAGGAGCCCAGAGGACTAGCTTAGATGTACAAGTGAGAACTCTAGACACCTAAAATTTGCTGAAATTAATCCCACCCGTGGATATTAAGTTGAAGAACACCTTAAGATAATTTTTATTCTGACCTCAAACATGGAATTTGTTTTGATCCTATTGCTAAATGAGGAAGCATGAAGAATACATTGTCCTAGCATGATCATTCACCTCTCTCTTGGCAGTGAAGTAACTAACAGTGCTGGCAGCATTCTCATTCGGCTTCAAAGTTAACATTTCTTTCAAATGAGCAGGAACTGCTTCAAGCCATTGTTTTAGGCTGTCTTCAGGCTTGGTTTGATACCACTACGCAGGTCAAGTATTTCATACTGCATGCATTATCATAGGATCTAAGCACCTCAGAGTTCCTTCCTTTGTTTATGTAGATTTAATATCTTCCAGACCTCCTTTGCAATCTCAAGAACTCAATTTTGTTTTCAACAAAAGTTTGGAGCATCAGAGAAGCAAATGTTTTACCAAATCAACCAAATCAGATTGTTGTCTAGAAGCAGATTTTAGTTGGTTGCTCAGTGACCACTCAGTTAACTTTCCAGGCTGCAAAAAGCTGAAAAAGAAAAAAAAAAAGCACTACCTTTGACAGTACTACCTGGAGTGAAAAACCACCAGGAATAGAAGTGACACTAATCTTGCTCACTTGATTTTTAAGAATTCTAAATTCTACGGAAGATAAATTAACTTTGTTGATCACCATTGTCCATTTGTCCCTTTGAAACTGTTTCTGTATTAAAGGCTGTAGCAAGGGCTAGCAGGTGGTAGTGGCCCCACTTCAAGGTATGATTTACAACACTGTCAGCATTTTACTTACTAGGTAAGCAAAACTGTGTATCTAAGTGAGTCAATTCAAATATTAAGGCATATGAAAACTGTTAACAAAGTCTTCTATGTAGAAAGTCCACTTGCCTTTGCAAATTGAACAGATTGGTGTTGAGAAATACAACATTTAAAAAATCTGACATTTTAAGACTCTTACAGGGGTACTAAATACAGCAAAGAATAGTTTTGGGCTGTACATACTTGCATGGAAGTATTTAAACCATATCGGACATTAAATATATGGTAAATAATTTCATGCATCTACCTTGCAGCTGGTACAGAAGGACTTAATTCCATTCTGTTTGTCTACTCATGAAGAGTTCCTTTAATATGTGAAAGATTAACAAACGTTATCTTTTTTTTATTATTTATTTTTTAATTCTAAATTATTGTCCTCAGTCTACATCTACTTTTTAACTATCATCTGAAATCCTGAATTTGAAGTTGGGTATCCCACAAGAAAAAATCCAATGTTTTACAGGTCAGTAAAAAAAAAAAAAATACATACTCTCTCTGGTTCACTTTTCTCCAATTGATAGGTTATTTAACACACTATTCATCCCATGTATGGTAATACAGGTAAAATAGATTTCAACAAAGGTGTGTAAAAATGCAACATTAGTTTGCAAGTTTGTATTTTGTGAAATAAACAGAACAATTCTTGTTAGCACCATTAAATATCTCCTCTCTTTCAAAAGCAGAATTAAATTAATCCTTCTGTTGACAGGGATTTTTTAAAAGTTAAATAAATCCTGTGTCAGTGGCATTCTTCTAAATATGTATTTACTTTGTGGTTAAGTAAAAATATACCACTTGTTCAAAAGTAAGCACATGCATAGGCCCTGCACTTTCTATTTATTCTCTGATAAAATCCATCCCCACCAGATTAATGGGATAACCATTACTTTACATACAAAAATAAAGTAAATTAGTACAGAAATTCTAGTACAGCATATATTCACACAAACCAATTTCATTAAGGAATCCTAAATTGCCCTCCCTATTACTTAGGCTGAGCAAGACCATGTGCTACCCCTGGCCAGGCTCACCCATGAGGAGTACCTTATGGCTGGTAGTTCATAGTGCTGCATTTACTTGAAAGCCAGATGTGAATTGTTCAGGTTCAGTGGTTCCCATGTGCTCTTTGTCCTCCCTCTGAAACAGCATTTTTCGTAACTCAAGAGATGCACATAGGTTAAGATTCCTCTCTGGGAATCCTAGATGCATTCCCTAAGACAGATAAAATTAATAATAAATTTTCTTTATCATCATGACAATCTTCTCGATTATTTAAAGACTATGTAAAGATTTTGCATTACAGAAGCTTCTGATCACAGCACTGTGACATAACAGATGCAGTATCCATTTTCAGGCAGAATTATTCAGTATGTGACCATTTAGGTGTCTGTTTGTGTCTTATATTTTAGTTAGAAACACTTTGAAGAAAACACTTCCCTCTTTCTCTCATCAGGGTGAAATCAAGGTCATCTTATTTAAACTCCCTGGGATAGTAATATTTAAAATGAAATGACACTCCACCTAATTATGTTACTAAAAGCCTTCAACTCCTGTAAGCTCTTCAAGTAATATCTAAACCTTTAAGAAGTTGCCAACTGTTTGAGTAATACAGTACACAGAGAACCACCCTTTGAGGGAAAACTTGCATGTTCAAATTGGGCCAAATAAGCACTAAGACAATATAAACCCAAGCCACTTAAACCACATGAATAATTCCCATACACTTAGAAATCTTATTTATAACCATGCACAGGCAGTGCTATAGTCATTCCAGAATTCACTTTGCTGGAATTTACTGAAGGATACTGCTGTGTACTAACAGGATTTTACAATTAATGAGACCTATAATGCTACTGACTGGGCATGAAAACTGTGTACTAAATTATGTACAACTCTTTTATTTGAGGTAAATTCGCTATGGAGAATAACACAATTAATCATTCAGTCTTCTCAGGTTTCTATATTATCAAAATATGCCTAATATTCCCACTAAGAAAGCCACCCCTGACATAAGGAGGTGATCTTAAAAGTAACCTGGGACCCTTAGTTTTACAGAAAGAATGTTTGCTGATCTTTAACGACCCATTTTGTTCCCAGACATTGTAACTTGGTAGTTCCTTTGATCTTAAGACATTTTTCTGATTGTATTTCTGCAGGATATTTGATGTGCTGCCACCAGTCAGTAGAAAAGCAGTAAGTTAAAGTACTACAACCCTTCCTTACATATACCATTATATATCCATATATACAAGGGGACCTTTTTTTTCATGAGTTAGCTTAATATTCCAAGGACATGTGGAAAAAGTTGAACAAGAAGAAAAGTAATTATTCTCACATAAAACTGTTTACATATGAATGACTATGGAGTAAAAACAGACCTTTAAGCTGTGTTTGCACATGAATTATTGTGGGGTTACTACAGAGCTTTAACTTTAGACCATCTTTTACTTTATGCAATCTAATAACTTGCACCCACATAGCAAATGGGAATAGTTAACCTGGTGTCAAATCCCGTTGCAGAAAACCTTGTTAAAACCCTGGTCACCGGGTTTTACATCCAGCCTCCTATCTGCTTTTCTCCTTGGGAAAAATTAAAGTTCTTTATTCAGTGTTAGAAGGGCTGATCCACTCCAATTTAAATACAATTAGCAAGATTGTTACACAGGTTGCAGTTGCCAGATCTTTATGGCTGGTAATACCTCTGCCAAAGTACACAGTATTTTTTGTTTCAGTGTGACTTTGCAAGACTATCAGTTGGAAAAAGCAGGTTTTCGGTTCTGCAATGAATCCAAGCATAGCCTGGAATAACAGATACTTACCAAAAACCCCAACCTTGTGCTTGACTTCAGCTTTCACAGTAGGACTGATACTCTAGGGTAACATCCAAAGGAATTTGAGGGGAACTTTTCCCATTTTGCTTTTCCTGATGTGCAGGATTAGCATGAGAGAGCTGGACTTCTGATATTTTCTAGTCAAGCAGTGTGCTTCTTGTAAAGATGAGATGTCACTCTCCTTTGGGAGACCAATATATGAGGAGATAGTAACTGGAAGCACCAGTTGCCACCGGAGGCTTGATGTCTGTTCTCCAGTGAGACATCAGTCTGGTTGTATCCAAACTCAATCTCCCACATTTCAAAGCTTTGCTGATGCAGGGAGACACAATGTTCCTAACTCTGGATTTCACAAGCAAATTGCCAGGTGCAGACCCATGTCTAACTCCATTTTCACCACCATGAGCCTCTTTTCTCTTATCCCAAAACCAACCCTCCTAATTACCTGGATGAATTCCTCCTGCTCTTTCCTAATAACATGGTTTCCTAACAACAGTTTTCAGAAACAAGTTTAATGTTAAAGCAATCAGCACAGGCTTAGAGCAAGAATTTCTTACCCATTAACATGTAAGAGTTACAGGTTTGTTTGTTTTTTAAACAAACGTTTGAACACAGTCCTTATAGTCTGCCTAAAATATTCACCAACAGCAAATCCTGGCCTTCCTTTGGACCCTGAGGCCAGACAGCCCCTCCAGACTTCTGCTTCAACTGGCTTGTTTCTGGTGGTCCACACTCTCCTTCACTCAAGGAAACACTTTTTTTTCTGACAATGAGAAGGCTTGTAACTCAGTGTGTCAGAGATTACAGGCCACTAATGACAGAAACACAAGGGCAGACTTTGCACACTTCGGGGCTGTGTACAGCAGCTTGGGAAAAGACCTTGAGTTAAAAACTGTTACTCACACTCTCAGTCTAGGAATGATTTCTCTCATTATATTTTGATGGTATCAGTACCACTGGAAAGTAAAACACAGTATTTCGATCAATTTCAAATATTGAGTGTTCAAAAGTAAACCTGGCTTCTTGGCAGGACCCCTAGTACCTCTTCCAATAATTTTTCTTTTTTTGTCCCTTTAGCCCTCAGTCTCACATCAGGACAACTAAACTTTGGGCCACATAAAGCTAGATAAAGCTTGCTTCATATCCTATTTATGCTTCTCCAGGCAAAAAGGTCACCAGAAATTATTTAAGGAAATTTTTTTCCCCCCACACTTACTGAGAACTTCTGTACCCCCTTCTGGCCCAGCCATTTCTGTAATGTCAGCTTGGACCTCCTTCTTAACCCTTCCTCCACCCTACATTGGGAGTTACCAATCCTGAGACGTAAAACTCAAAACATTTCCTAAATAACACATGGTAGTTAGCCCTACAGAGCTATTTCAGTGTGAAAATGAAACAGACATTCAGGCAAGGAAAAGGGAAATACCAACGCATTTGTCCATTAATCATTGTTCTGTCTTGCTGGCTTTTTACATCATTCCTGAAACTTTTCCCTTTTACAGCAAAGTACCTAACACAAGTTTACATTGATTTCTCTGCAGCAGTCTTTTCTGCCAACCTCCTCCAGAAGTTTATAATTTAATTCATATATTATCTGCACCTACATGCTCTTTTTTTGTTTTTCTTCTGAAATGAAACGGTTCATTTCCCATAGATCTGTAACAGCAGGAAACACCCTCTTGTATTAGCTTTAATTTCAGCTTTCCATGTCAACACATGTCAGGAACATTTGACATGACAGAAAACATCCTCAAAAAAATGTAGGTTCTGCAGTACCATTGAAACGGGACCAAGAGTTCCCGTGCTGCTTGTTAGAACAGCAAAACAGAGTAAACTGAGTGAACAGAACAGTGAAGTTCTTTCTCCTTAATATATGACAACACTGATTTCACACACCGAGGAGCTCTAGTATCCGATGTGGTAGTAGCTGTCAGGAAACCTGAACACAATTTCCAGAGGTGTTTTTGTGCTCAACGTAGTGTTACGGAGACTCGGCTACTGCAAACTCCTCTTCTGTACGCCTTCAAGGGCGCCTGAGGATATCTTACAAAGCAGGAATTGCCATCTGCTGGCCAAGCCGGGAACGGGCTTTGTCCGCAATTTATTACTACATGTCCCTGACTAAATTTGGAAATGGATTGGAGCAAAGGAGACGGTGCCGCTGTCAGCTGAGCCTGCCTGCGGGACAGAAGTATGTGCATACTTCTCCCGCTCAGGCTGGAAAAGGAGGAGAAAAACTGTTGGGGGATCCATGATGCTGAAGTATTGATTTAAAAATAGATGGTAAAATAGTTTTGTTTCCATCTGGAAATTACACTTTAATTTTTATACTTTTGAGTGACAAAAAGAGAATGTAGGGGTGACAAAACCCCTGCTGCTGGGAGAAGAAGGCTAAGTCTGCAAATTTCTGTTTCCAGATAAGAGCTGCTTAGAGGCAGCAGGGAGGCACCCCAGTAATCCCTGCCCATTCTCAATCAAAATCCTGTATAGCACAGGACAGTCACCCCCAACTCTGTTCTCTCATCTGCTTATTCATAGCTGTGACTTTTTATGTCCCAAGCCCTTCTATCTCCCAACTCCTTTCACAAGCCACCTCCCCAGCTCTCAGAGTCAAAACATTCCTCCTCATTCTTTCAATTCAGAACCCCTCACACTTTTCATCTTCTTTCCCATCCTTTCTTAAGTTTTTCATTCTACCAAGTCTTCCTCCTTTTCCCCTAACCCTTCATGCAGTCACAGACCATTCCACTGCACAGCTGGTTTGTAAAGAAGTAAAGTATTAACTTCCTCTTAATATTCCCCAGCCTTAGTGGAATTATGATAAATGGAGTTCTTTCTATCACTTTTCTAGCAGGAGTTCCATAGCTTAAGTGCCTGTGTTAAAAATTGCACTGTTTTATGTGCCACCTATTTTCTTCATTGCATAGTCCCAAATCAACTGTCTTTTCCCATGAAAGAACAACAGGGACAAGAAAAATGGCCTCAAGTTGTGCCAGGGGAGGTTCAGATTGGGTATTATGAAGAATTTCTTCACAAAAAGGGTTGTCCAGCATTGGAACAGGCTGCCCAGGGAAGTGGTTGAATCACCATCCCTGGAGGTATTTAAAAGATGAGTGGATGTGGCACTTGGGACATGTGTTTATTGTTGGATGTGGCAGTACTGGGTTTATAAATGGTTGGATTCAATGGTCTTTGAGGTATTTTCCAGCCTAAATGATTCTGTGATCTCCATGTCATCCATGAATTCCTGTATTTTTTCAATATTTATTTTCAGTTATATCCTTTCCAAGCAGAAGACCTCTTTACTCTTCCTGTAGAAGCCATTTCATACCTTAAGATCACCTTTGGCTTTCTCTGAACTAGTTCTATTATAGCCCTTTTCAAGGTGGAGGACAGGGAGAGCTGAACTGCACACAGCAGGCAGAGTATGGGCACCCTCTGGATTTATGCAGCAGCAAATTTTTATCTTTTATTTCATTTTCCTTGTACTCATTCTTATTTCCTCATACAAATTCTTAACATTTCATTTCCTCTTTTGACTATGAGTATCAGGATGACTTTTTCCCTTTCTGCTACTGCAAGGTCTCACTCCCTTTTTAATTGATGTCAGTTTTGTTCGTCGTTAGTACGTAACAACAATGCATTTAATTTGTGTGGCATTAAAATGCACCTTCCCAGTACTCTTATGGATATCTTTGCAGGTGCCAGTCATCTTTACAACATCAATCAGACTTCATTGTAACAGGTTATCAAACTACAAGTTATGGAAGAACTTAGAAATAGCTCCCTAAACAATGTCTAACTGGCACATAGAATCATAGGATCAGTGGGGTTGGAAAAGACCTTTGAGATCATTGAGTGCAACTGTAAAAATTTTACTGCTCTGTCCACCACTAAGCCATGTCCCTAAGCAAGGCATTTGCAAATCTGGAGCTGAGCAAATGCCTCAGCTGCAGCTTTCTTGGAAGGGTCCCCCTGTTTCTGCAGCTCTTTCCTCTTGGCATTGGCATTGCCAAGAGAATGCTACACATAAATATTCAGCCTCCATCTGAACAATAATCTAAGAGAAAATAAAAAAGGAGGTGTTGCACAAGTCAGAATTAGTCATGCAAAAATACCTTTGATATCATACACAATTCTCTTCTCAGAAAGAACGTAACAGAACTAGAAAGAGTACAAAGAGGACAAATAAGCAATATATGTCCTGTTTTATGGTTTGTGTGAAAAACATTTAAATTGACCAAGACACGTCAGCTTGGGAAAGAAATAGATAAGGAAACTGGGGCCTGTAAAGGCATGAAACAGGTGAAGGAAAATGTTTATCTGATAATATTCAAATAAAAGACCTAAGGAAGATCTGAGAATATGATCAGACCTCAAGTTTAACCCAATAATTCCTGTGCCACTCAACAAAATAAAATTATTAACCTAACCAACACAGAGTATTTAAGACGTCAAAATTGCATACCTAACCAAACAATAGGAAGAGCCATAAAAGAAAGATGCAGTAACAACAAAACACAATAAAAGGATTACTTCCAGCTTAGGAACATTTCAAACTGTGGATTTTCCTATACTAGGAAGTAACAGAAGAGGTATTGAAATAAGGCTCCATTGTGTTTCTCCCTGTTCTCATATTCTTTCCCAAAGTACCAGGATCTTAGTGGAGACTTATTGGTCATTTTAAACTTCCAGAGTGAAGCACAAATTCAGTTCCATACTACCACAGACACTGCAGTGAATTTTCTCATATTTGAGGAAATCACAGGGAGAACCCATCCAGCATGTAAGTCTGAGAGGTAACTCTTACCTTTGGGAAAGGAAGTGTCTAAATCAAGTCCCCTCAGATGAAATGGACTCTTGATGGTAATTGAGTGTATCCACATGGGTGGAAATTCAAAATATGTAGAAGTAAAAATAAAGCAAAGCATTGCGCTTTTACTAAACTGAATTTATTTTCTTCAACTTACAAAACAGTAAGATTGATATTTGCAATGTTATACCTAATATAAAGGTATGAATGTTTCAATGGTGACAAATCAACTTTCTCTTTTCCTCAGAGTTTTCATACAACGGGAAGTTTGGCTTTTTTATTCTGACTTGGAACAACACAAGGTTTGCAAATATTGTGATTCTGAGAAATTCCATTTTTCTAACAGCTTATTTTTCTCATAGACTGACTATGAAACACCAGTGTGTTTGTTTGGAAAAGGAAGGTTCCTGTCACTTGAACACATTCATCTTGGAGATATCTTTATTCACACAACTGCTAAACCTTAGTGATCCTGTTGAGATCTCTGCCTCGGCAGGAAGTGAGAATAGCAGTGAGCTCACTGAGATTTTCTGGCCCATTTTCTGGCTGGATGTATCCCACACCCAAACTATCGACCTAAAACAACAAACCGCCTTAATCACGCAAGAACTTCTTGGCATGTACAAAACACCAAGGGGGAGTAACATTCCCAAACAAAGAGGAATGCCTGTTCTCATTAAGGGTTTCCCTCAACGCAGGGAAAACAAGGAGCAGGGTTCTCCAGGACAGACTCTGTTCAACACTCTTCTGCAATGCGTGGCTGCAAGTAAACAGGAGAGCTTGAAGGACAAGGTCTTAAAGCTTGTTTGTTTTATAAGTAGAAGCTACCACCATTCAGGAAAGCCATGTTCAGTCTCTGAGCAAGTCTCCACATCAAGTGTCTGGTGCAGTGTCCAAGAGGGGACACAGAAGACCAGATAGTTTCTGATTTCAGTCATCTGGCTTTTATTGTGAGAAAACACTTCTGCTGTTGCCTTGTCTTAATAATTTGGCTGTTCTTTTTTAACACTCATTTGTTTTGCTGACAGAACTAAGCCCAAGGAAACTAGCTCTTTACCTACTAGGTTGAAAAGTTCATCCTGTTCTACCCTTTAATAGAACAGCAAAACTTCCCTGTAAACTCAGCTCCCAGAATTGATTACAACCCTAGTAAAGCTGGCTCTGACCAAATGTTGGCACCATTTTCATGAACCACAAGTTTTGACAAGCTTTTTCCTTCTTCTCTGCTAGCATTTAATACATCTTTTTCTCCAGGCATACCAGTCAGGTGGCATAAATCTCCTGCCACAAGCATGAATCCCTAAAGGAACAAGAATTACCTTTGACAGAATGTCATGCATGAGATCATCTTTAGGGTAGGTTTATTGTGTCCTATGCAGCCCACATGCTGAAAAATAATTTCACCTTTCACTTTTTCATAATATTTCTTTAACTATACTTTTTCCTTAACATGGACAGCTTTGTCTGCACATGCTTAAACCTTTCAGTCACTTAACCACATAGGCCACAGAATAGATTTCCTTCCAGGAACTGAAAGGAAAGTAACTAAGAACCTAAACAGCTATTTCATCCTGAAAACAGTAACATAGATCTAAGAAAATTTAAATGAAATTTAAAGTATTTTTCATAGCTGGAGAAAATAACTAAATCTGCCATCAATAATTTGAGGCTCATGCTCAAATGATCCAAGTAAAACATACATGAAGTATTTCTAATGATGCTCAGACTAGAACAAGCCCAACTTAATCTTTTATTCAAGTTTATTATACAAAATCACTTAATGCAGCTAAAAAAGTCTTGTTCATGGCATGGCTCCATAGCATCAGAGGGAAAAGATTTATGTTGAGAAATCTTCATTGTGGAGAAAATCCTTCCAGTTAAACCAGAAGCCACAATAGGGAGTTTTGTCAGGAGGTTACTCCTGATCAGCAGGAGAAGTTTCCTGAATATTATTTTGAAGGCTGCCTTAAAACCAGTCTGGACCGATTTCTTCATGTTTTGCTAAAAATGGCACAGACATGACCTAGCATCTTTCTTACAACTGGTGTTGGTCTTTGTTGAAAAAGCTCAGCATTTCTGAGAGGTTTTCTTTGCAAAGAAAATGAAAATCCATCAGTGGTTCCACTTAAGTCAACTTTTTCCTGACCTAGTGACACTGACAGCTGCGCCAGCTCCACCACAACACAGACAGCAAAGGCTTCAGCCACAGGAAGGTACATGGAAACCACCAACAGAGACCACACCAACAAGGAATTCATGACTTCCACACTTTATCTTTGTTCCCAAAGCAGATCTGTTTGGTTAACCTTTGCTATCACATCTGTAAAATGGTGTTAAAAGAGACTGTCACAGGGAAAGCTGTTATGGAGCTTACTGGCAAGTACAGATCTGAAACCCCATTGACTTCCTTAAGAGCAAACTCAGAACTGTAGTAATTCTCAAACTTGGGCACTATCAGATATTGCTGTAAGCAGCAACTCAAGTGGCAGGAGCTCCCTCACATGTCCCATCCCACCCTCAGCCTCTTGCTGCCTCCCCAGTGCAGCAGTGCACATCCAGTTGTGCTGTGAGCCAGATCAGGGAGCTGATCCAGGCTTCAAAGCAACACACAGCCCCTTCCCTCTCCCCCGCCCGCCTTCTCAAGTGAATTCAGTTCCCTGACCTGATTGCCAGTCCCACAAACAGCTGCACCTTCCTAACTCCTTATGTCAGCACTGCTGCTGCACTCCCCACGTGGTGTTATCTACAAAGTGTTTGGTTTGGGGGTTTGATTGGTTTTTTAAAGAAATATTATTATGTGTGACCTACTGCCTCTGAGAAATTGGAGAAAGGTTTGTTTGGCAGGAAGGGTGGGTACCCTTCTCTCTCTGGAAGGAAAGAGGGAAGTGCCCAGCAATTACCAGGTCTCTGAATCTTTGTTCAAGTGAGCCTTTCTGCACAGCCCTGAAGAGGTGAACATCTGAAACACAAAGAGGAACTCCTCACTCATAAACTACAGAACACATTTGAGATGTAGCATTATTTTCCCTTCAATATCCTAGAAGCCCTTGGGTATTTCAAGTATGTTCAGAGAAAAAAGGAAAAAAAGAAACAAAAAAAAGAGTAAAGCATCTACAAACTTATTTTCAAAACATAATTAATAAACCCTAATATTTCTTTCAAATAACCCTGTTGAGCAAGGAATTATTCCTGTGTGCAAAACAAGCCAACAGGAACTGAAGTCTATTGCCTCTTATGAATTAAAAGCTCGTTACTGTTCATTGGCATGTTGCACGTGCCCTTTGGAGAGCCTCATTAATTCTTCATAATAATCTATTTTCAACTAAAAAAAAAATTAAATGGCAGCAATGGGACGTGAGTGCAAGTTCTACATCACACTCTTTGCAGCAATCTGTCCCAAGACAGACTCCCTGATACAGCAGCCGTGACTGCCCATCTTTGGCAGTGACTCACACCTGTGAGAGGCTCATGAGAACTTTGCTTAGAGATGTTTGGGGTGAATTTATACTGCCCAATATCTCACATTTCTTGGTTGCATAGGGAAACTAGTTTCTGTCACACACAAGAACATGACACCCCAGGGGAGAGAAGAGACATTTTGCTCGAGTCTTCCTCCTCCTCACTTCTGCAGTTCCTTCCTCACCTTCTTCCAGAGGAGAGAGTAACTTCTAGGCCAAGGACCTCAGTTGCCACTGGAGAGAAACGTTAGCAAATTGCAATCAAAGCTGAAAAGATGCAGCTACTCATGGACTTCTTTGGATTAGGAAAACAGGGAGCCTGACTTAGTTCAAGAATCATGACTTTATCTGAAAAACAAGTGGAGAGGGAAAAGGATTTTAAACTATCTTTTGGCAACAGATGATCTTGGGCCCCCAGCGTGCCTGTCTACAGCTAACACAGATAGGTGCTGCTGCAGCAATAATTCCAGGGCATACAGCAGCATCAGTAATTCTCCTGCCTAGAGGCCAGCAGCAGAGATCAGTGGTTTAATTTTGCAGATTTAAAAGGGGGAGAAATAATGCCAGTACCTAAAGCAGCCTTAGAATTGATCACAGAGCTCTGCCTTAAGTGACAGCCCTTTCACTGCATGTCTGCTGAGCACTGCCTTCTCCAGGGAATACATCTAAATGTTGGGAAACAGGGAGAGAAACTTGGATTCTGAAGTTCACCTTACTCTGCATTGCAGCACTGTGTATGTGAAAAATACAGTTTGCTGTGCATAAACAATACAAGACAAGAAACTCAACTTCTTGCCAGTGGAAGAAGGCAAACAGTGGAAAAAGGGCACTGCAGCTCTGTCATGTTTGTTTTGGAGGCTGTGAGGGTAAAAGGAGTCAAGAGGAACAAATTGCAACAATCAAAACAGAAGAGAGGGCCCATATGGGCGTACTTCAAGATCTCAGATGGAGTGGGAAATCTAGATTTCATAGGTGTTGTGTTGCATCACAGAAAGAATTATGGGATTATCAAGGGGGAAAGTTGGAAGAAAATGAGGTTTTTTCATTAACCATGCATAATCCCTGTTATGTTCTATGAAAAATTTTGTCTACTTCCCCTGAGGTACTTTGTGCTTATCCTAGAGAAGCACGGTGGGGGGCAAGATCAAGTAAACAGAATATCACTGAAAGTGAAACAAAACAAGAAATGTGAAGAAGAGATGCCTCAGGTATTTCTTGATCAGAGAACATCTGCTGTGTTCACTGACTGCTCTGAGTAGAGGATGCCCATGTTATTTAGGACAAATTTCAATTCCAGATTACCTACAATTTTTTCACTATGTTCTGTATAGATGTGTGACAGCAAAGCTGTTCTTCCTATATAGTGATAGTCATATTGCTAACTTGGAACATTCATCCATTTAGAAAGGCAATCCTACAGAGACTTCACATTCAGAAGCCTCATGTCTCTTTTCCTTGTACATTTTTAGGAAACCTGACTTCTGATGCAACTGACCTATTTCTCAGCTATGTTTTTGGATTGCATCTGGGATATGTCAGTACTGCTAGGGGCACTTTAGCAAAGTTCAAAGGGAGGAGATAAATTGCACTGGGGGACAGGGGAGAACTCTGCACCATGTGTAATACACATGTTAACATGTATTATGTATGGCTATGTTAGATATATTATGCACAGCTAACATTTTCCACTTTCTTCTCTTTAATAATGAAAATGTCTCTAACAGAGTTCTGCTCCAGTCTCCTTGCCCTGCTCCCCTGCTCCCTCATATTTGATAGCATCTAGAAAAACCTATTTTCCCCTGGCTGAAGGATGCAGCAGTCAGTGTGATACCCGATGTGTCTGCCATGTCCACTTTTCATGCTCTATTCTAGCCCTCCCCAGCTGCAGCCAAGCCAGTGGTGGAGGGAAACCCTCACAATCAAACCCAGAAAGCACTTACTGAAAACAAATAAGGTTGCTAAGGAACTGTAAAGATAAGCTCAAACCTACCAAATCCGGGAAGGAGAAGAGAGTTCATATGCTCTTTTCAAACACACAGCTCTCGTTGCTCTCAGTGCTCAGTCTGTCACACTATATTAGCACAGAGCTAAAGCTGTGATTATATGCACCCAGGACAGATACCCAAAAATGTGGGAATCCCAAGAACCCAGCGGGTTTCAGCATTCAGCATCTACCTCTCTTCCTACTTTTTATAATTCCACCACACGTAAAAGGAGACAAGAAGACTTAAACTGCAGATAGGCTGTATATTATATGTGTATCATCAGTTATTTATAGTGACAGGAGCCTGGTTAACAGTAGCAGTAAAGCCACCAGCAGCACAGCTGGGCAACATCAGCACAGAGACCAAGGGTCTACAGAAGGCACAAATTGTACCCTCCTTGCCCTTGCTGTCCTGACAGCTAGACTAAAGGGAGTGTGGGCTTGACTGCCTATTTGCAACTTCACCTCTGTTTTCCTGCACAGGAACAGCCTCAGGAGCCATGCTTTGCTCACATGTATTTTCTTCAAACCAGAGTTATTAGTAGGCTCAACCCATAAATAAAGCTGACTCCCGTGTGTTGGGAGGTGGGAAGATGAAAGCCAGAGGAAAGAGATGAACATGCCAGTTATGCCTTGCCTATGCCAGGCAGCCCCTGGGGCAATGTTTATGTGTTTTCAGAGCCTGGTTAACTCTGGAAGCAGGGAGCAATTGAGGTAGAGCAAGCCCCTTTCATCAGCTGCCCTTTGAGTACTGCACGTTCTGTTCTTCATGCTCACAGCTACAAACAAATTTCCCTACACTTTGAAAGACTCTGGGAAATAAGAGCATTCCACTAGAAAGGTTATATTTAGCCCTCCTATCACATTCACCTAGAGTTAAATCAGGTACTCGGAATGCAGCCATTGCCTACGGAGCAGATGTGTGGTTGTACCTGCTGTACCCCTGAAATCACACCAGCCACCAGCCTTGTGGCTTTATCAGTGCTTCACAGCAAGGCTGCAACTTCTCTGAAGGGCATGAGGTGATCTTATCTGTTAACTTGGCTTCATCCTATCTCGTTGTACAGAGATTAGAGCAGTTCATTTCTGCTGTGAAAAACAAGAGAGCATTTCCACTACACACACGAGAATTTGCACCAAAATGGCACTGCCTTGACTACTACAAAGTATTTATCAGAAATACAGTAAGTTTTAATCCTTGCCAACAACATAACCTGAAAGTGATTGGCGTGAAAAAGCATAACCTAAATATCCTTACACTATATCCAGAAGAATTTCTCCTTGCCTCACATATCTAATACAGATTGTCCAACACATAACTATTTTACCAGTACAAAAAGCTATATATAAAAGGGTATTCACACAATCAGCCACAGGTGAGGGACATCAGGCACTAGAAATTCCACCTACAAAGGGCTAATAAATGTACCTGGGATCTCCCCACTTACTGATTTCCCATGCTCAAGACTTCTCACCCCCTGAAGCTTTAAGTAACCACACTCAGGTGTTGGAAGGTGTAGTAGTCCTAACCTAACCTGTCCAAAACTCCTCTTCATACAAGGAGCAAACCAGCAGCAGCATTAAAAAAACCCCACACCCAGGATGCAACAGCTTCCTCTGAGGGCTCCTACTGATCAACTCTTACACTTTTTACATTAAGAGGTAACAGGATTTTAGATGGTCTACATTACTGCTAAGAAGTAAAGTTTTAAAACCCAATTTAAGCACCAAAATTAGCTTCCAAATTAGGAAAATCTGGAAAAGTACAGTCTTTTAAACTATGGGCATGCTTTTATGAATTTATAGTATTTTGCTATTACTTTTACAACTCAAACCTTGTAAAAGACAGCATTGCCTGCTAGTATGGTTCTTCTACAGCTTTCAGACAAAAGCCTAGTGATTTGTACTTCAGAGAGATACAACGGGAAATACAAATCTGAAGAAGTTTATGGAATCATTAGTTTCTCAAACACATGGTTATAGATCAGAGAAAAGGGTTTGGAGAGAGCCATGCAAATATATTGGTGATAAATATGTTTGTGCCCCCAAAATGAACTCGAACTTTTAAAGCCCTTCCTTTTTCACACTACAAATTTCAAATGAGCATTGCAAGAATGTTGAGGGTGGCATTTGCACAGCCACAGCTACAGCTCAGCCCTCCCATAAGGAAAGCAAAGCTGCCCAACAGCTTCCATCCAGGATGCAGAAGACAATTGAAAATAACAAACCACCTATTTCTGATGTGACACTTCAGCTGATTAGAAAACCAGCAAGAAAAATATTAAAAACATAAGTAGGATGAGCAAGCCTGCTGTGTTCATGGTAACGTGTATACTTTTATAACAATAATGCTTAAAGGGCAAAGAAACAGCTTCCAAAGAGACAAGAATTAAAAAAGCTAGCTTTTTCAATGTGTTCCAAAACAGCACACCACACCAAAGTCTCACTTAACTCTTAAACTCTCATCCCCTTTATAAAAGTCTAGCTGAGTCTGCACTAGCTCATGAGCACAAAATTGGGAGGAAAGCAGGGTAAGAAGAAAAAGTATCTGGAAGAACGGACCTTTAGTGGTTGCTTCACATACTTCCATTCTGGGCACAAATCAAGCAGCAAAGATTGAAATTCAACCTGTAAAGGTTTCATTTATGCCTAAAGTAAATATCAAACCACTTTGCTACCATGGTGACGAACACAGTAAAAACGCCTTAAGCACTCCCACTTCTGCCAGTGCAAAGCAGGGCCTGGTGCAATAGTCAGAAGCAAAGCCTGGCCATCACACATATATTGAGAGCTCACACTTTAGAAAATTATTTGAAGTTTATTGAGTGTTGCAGTTGTGCAAAATCTGAAATACATAAACAATAAATGAACAGAGAAGTTGTGCATATTATGCACATTCATTGCTCTGGTCCTGCAGAGAATGTGTAAGAACTGACTGATCAAGGGATCCCAACAAAACAGCAATAAAACTAAAGTTTCTGGGGGAAGGGAACCTCAATCCCTCCCACTCTGACTGGTTTGATGCCAGCAAGAGATGCCCAAAGCCTGGAGAGGGATTGCAGGTCAACAGGAGAACATCTGAAGGGCAACACAGAGGAATTTAAGCCTCTCCCACCAGCAAGTTGCTTCCTTGGAGACACAATTTAAATTCCTCTACGCTAAAAGCACAAAGCATGGGGGATATTAGGAAGAAATTCTTCCTTGTGTGGGTGGTGAGGCACTGGAACAAGTTGCCCAGAGAAGCTGGAGATGCCCCATCCCTGGAATTGTTCAAGACCAGGCTGGATGGGCCTTAAGCAGACTGGTCTAGTAGAAAGTATCCCTCCTCATGGCAAAGGGGTTGGAACCAGATGATCTTTAAAGTCCCTTCCAATCCATTCTGTGAAACTGTCCAGGAAATGAGTCACCTGTTTGACTCCCATATGTAGCTAATACCAAGAAACAAATGCTCACAGCTTTGGAAAACTAAGAACGTTATATCATACTTTTTATTTTAAATAACCACCTCTATGTTAAAGCTCAATACCCCAATGTTCCCTTTAAAATGACAAATTATTAAAAAGATTTTTTGTTACAAAACTAAAGCTAACAGCAGCTCAATCTTTTATGGCTGACAATTTATATTACAACATATATTCTAAAGTTGAAAGTACGAAGAGTTTTCAAAGATGTCCCAGACTGTCAAGCTGACTTTGACTTTTTGGGAGTAGCCCCACCATCTTCAGCTGACTTCTCTGCTGGCCTCTTTTTTAAGCCCTTCATTTTCCGTGTCTGCAGTTTACTAAGATCTTGCTTCTGCATGTGGATTCGACCATAAGTTGTACCAAACACATCGTGGGAGATATTCTTTTTCTTCTTAGGCTGCAAGGGAAGAACAATGTTAATATTTCTGAGTACAGTCTCAGGAGCTCTGATGAGAATCAAGTGCCCAAAAGCAAGGCCTCATACATTGGCTGGAGTTTAGAGACTAAGATTTGTGCTGTGTGTTCTGTGTGCTTCCAGAGGAGAGTCTGGATGACAGCTGAGCACCACAGAAGCGCTGTGTCCCCAGGAATGTCAGTTGGCCTTGATGAAAGTAAGCTCTAGTCAAATACACAACAACCAATACTTCAGCCTTTGCTCTTCTTCACAGAGAGATCTGAAAGCAATGCCCTTTCCAAGGTACATACCTTCAGGCCTTTCGGCTGTTTCAAAGACAGCTTATAAAGGTCATCTGAGGCTAAATGTGTCCTCCTCATAACCAGATCTAATGAAGGTCCTATCTCTTCCAGTTCAATTCTGGGTATTTTACAGCCAGATTTCTTCAGAAGCACTCTACGAGGAGAAAACCAACCAAAATCAACATTGTTCCCTGTGCTAGAGATTTATCCATCTTCGATAAGAAAAGGTTCAATCCTGCAGTTCAAAATACTATTATATCAACTGCTACCACTAAGTCTATCATTGGGAAAGGCATACATAAATAACAATTTATAATAAATCAGTCCCATTACAATTTGAACACATCCAAAATATGAGCTGGCTAATGTAATTTATTATTTTTTTTAACAAGACCAGTATAATCAGTATCACTTTTAAAACTCAGCCCCAGTACCCTGAAAGCCATATCACTTTTCAAATTCAAAACAGCACCCTGGGTATTATTAGACATGAAAAATACTCACTATAATTTACAGCAAAATAACCTGAGCACTTATCTGAGAAAGTGTTTTGGTTCTTTGTTTTTAAGAGTGAGGCTGATTAAAATGATTTTGTATTAAGAGAAATCAAAATCACATGGAAAACAAGCTATGAATGTTCACAGCCTCCTCAGGCAGGGAGTGACTGTGAGGGTGAACACCAATGCAACAAGAAACATTTCCTTGTCCTGCCTTTTCCTGGTTTTCCTTGTGCATCTCTGTCTGCAGCCTATCCCCTGTTGTTCCCTGGCAAACACCTAAGGGAGGAGAGTCATAGAAATCAGCCTGAGAACAGACTAAGTCCATCAAGTCTAAGACAGTACCCAGAATTCACTAAGTTAATTCACACCACCTTACTAACTGAGCCATATGCTCGACAAGGAAGGAGGCAGCAGCCCTAGGGCTCAAAGTGTTTTCCTTCTGCTGTACAAATTACACTGGAGCACCTCCACACACTGCATGTTCTAAATGCAGCTCAAGCCAGTTCAATTGCACAACTACAGATTAAAGTTGACAAGTGTACCAAAACCCAGACAAAGAGATAAAACACATACTCACTTGTAGCTTCTCATGTAAATTTTCCCATCTACAGCTGTGAAATGCAGAACATACTCTAAACCAGCCAGACGAATACTGGGCACAGTGGGACCTCTGAAGAAATCTGAGAGAGTATTTAAAAAGGAATAAATGCCAGGTTTCTTAAGGTATCAAACTTAAGCTATCATCCTGGCTGAAAATAAAACCAGCAGATGCCTGTAACAAATGGGTGATGTGGGCCCATTTTGAAATAGGAATCTCACGAAATAGCCACTACTTAAAACTGCAGCCTGGCCAATACACAGGACAAAAATTTAACATTGCACGTGTTAGTTAGTGTGCACTGGTGAATCCAAATGTGTGTGGATATCCTGACAGGAACACAGTGACTTCTCAGAGATAATTTGGTAGCAATATACATGCTACCTATATACATACTTCCTATACATAAGTGCATGGAAAAGAGCAAATACACTACAGAGCAGTAACTTAGCATTATTGAGCTAATGTGAGTAATTGCATTGTCTATCCTTTTAAATATTCATCTCTAAAATCAGGGGGGAAAAAGTATCTTATTTGGTGTTTACACCAGTCAATGGTCAGACAAACACAGACCAGTACAGAGAAGCCATTTCCTCAGGTATCTGTTTAAAGACATCATTCAAACCTAAGACTTAAATCTTAATCATAGCAGGATTTGGAACACTAGAAAGAGGGATCAATACACAGCAGATCAAAACTGCACCTTGTCTACTCTTACCTGCATTTTCTCTTATTGACTTTGGGAAGAAGTTTAGATATATCATTTCTTTCATATCTCTCTCACAACAAGGCACTTCTGTCCTCTAGGTAAAGCAATATTTGTCATTTTGTCTAGTGTTTTCTCTATTAATAAGCAACACATCTATGAAAATAAGACACTTTGAATACTTGCCCAGATTGCAAAGAGAACACTGAAATACAGGTTAAATATAAAATGAGCCGCCTCTAGCAAGGTTCTTATAGCAGGCTATGAAAATACACTGTGCAATCAGAGAGGCTGCAATAAGCACAGCAATCTGTCCAATATATGCAGAGGGTGGAGAAAGAATGTGACCTCGACCAAGGGAACAAGGTGTGCTAATAAACAGGACAGGGCAATGCTGAAACATAGGAGAACTGCTAACAGATGCAAAACACATCACTCTTTTCTGCTCTGTCCCGTTTTCAGATCCCTTGGCTACTTGTCTTTTCCTTCACTACCTTTTTGCAAGAGTATCAGCACTGGAGTGACATCCAAAACACCATTTGGCTGGCAAATACCAGATGGAGTCAGCCCAGGAAACTTTCTTGGTCAATTAAAATACTCTCTGATTTCAAGTCTAACTTGTAGTTAGAGGAAAAGTTGCAAATAAAACATTTCGTTCGCTTGTGGCATGTTTTTTTTCCCTTCAATTAGTTCTCTGCAGGTACACAAGCTTACATTCACAGTGGTTTTACTGGCAACACCTCCCTTTCATATTTTCCTGTGGCATCATACATCTTTTTACCCACAGGATGATCTCTTCCAATAAACGCAGGTGGTCAGGAATTTGTTTCCTGGCAACACTGAACAGCTGCAGAAACCTTACACTTCAGTACACCCAGAGAGTTGAAGTTTTTTAAACATACTCTGAATTTACAACTCTTGCTTTGGTTGGACTAGAAACTTGCTTTCTCCTTTATTTCCATTCCTAGTTCTCTCTCCCCCTTGTCCTCAAACGTGTTTCCAAAAAGTCTATTTGACTCTTTCCTACAGAGAGCTTTTCAGGACCTTTCTCTTTTCAGATTAAATTCCTAATTGATTTTGGAATGTAACTCTTTCTGTATCAATTTGTATCCAAAAGCTGGAAACACTATATTCTATGTAGCTTTGGTTAGCCTGAATGCAGTTCAAACATTTCCCAGCCATCCCCTTTCCTGGCCAGAAAAAGCCCTCAAATTTTTTCAAACGCTCAAAAAGAGTCTGTGTGAGGAAGGCTGTTTGAAGACCAAGGCGACAGCCAATCTAAAATTGCGGAAATCTGCAAACCAACATTTTAGAAAGTGTATAAGCAAGCCCTATAGTGGTCTGGCCATTTTTAGGAAAAAACACATGGGCAATAACAGAACTAACAACAAGCAGGCAGTGTTGTAAGAGTTGAAACATCTTACAGATTCAGGCATAAAAAAATCATTAGAATTTCATTAAATGCATTCCAAAACATACATCATTTAAATGAACTACACTATCATGTCGGAGAGCAAGGAAAACCAAAAGAGAAAAAGTGGTATGTCTTTGTCTTTCAGGTCTCCTAAGAAAATGCATCTGTCATTTATTTCCCCTAAACAGCTTCTTCCATTTCACAGTTTAACCAGACTATAGCATTTGGTTACCACGAAGACAATAATTCACCCTTGCCCTTAATTTTAGCAAGAAACTGCTGTAAGATGATTGTCCAAACATGAATAAGCCCTTTTGATATCACAAAAGCCAACGAAAGCTTGGTTGCTCCTCAGCATCACTGGCATCACACTGCTTTGGCAACAAGAAGCTGTTAGCTCTCTGATACTCCCTCTGGGATCCCAACAATACTGGTACAGCAACAAAATATTTGCAGCTGTTGTTATAAAGACATTCTTCTATCTTTCTTAGCAAGAGTAGCAGCTTAAGGGTACCATCTTTTGCAGAAATAAAACAAATCACTTCTTCCTTATTGGTTAAGGGCAGTTTTGAAGCAGGTCAGATTAATACCCAAACAATTTTATTTTGTTAGTGATACCTTCAAGCCTTTACTCTCCTTAACCTTCTTTGTCTATTGTTTTGCATCGAGGTATTTCACAGAACTCAGCAGAACAATTAAGACCTGGAGTACTTGGCATATGTTCAAGAAGAAAGATTGGGTGTGGAGTACATTTGACTGCCAAGTCATTAATGGCTAATAAACAGGAGAGGAGAAAGGACAGGTGAACATCAAGAGAAATAGGAAGGACTATTCAGTTATTTGGCAACTATCTTACTATGCATGTCTCCCATTTCAGCTGTTTGATCTTGGGGTGCTGGAGCACATCTGGATACCCATCATTGTGCAGATGCCTGAACAAGATACACTTCAGAAAATGCACCTGCTTCCCGTGTGTAAACAGTCATTTACAGTGACACAAACACACAGCAGTAAAACTCACTTATCTTTGTATTCAGTTATCTTCAAAGATGTATAAGCTCAGTTACCACTGAGCTGTACGGAGAGGAAGAAAATTTACTCCTCTCCTGCTCCCTTTCAGTTTCATTCCAGATGAAACATCTTGCTTTAAGGAATCATACTAAGGAAAAAATTCTCATTTTTAGGGTCTGTTTCTAAAGGGCAATCCGTTTGCCTAGAAATCCAAGAATGGAACTGAAAGAACAAGACTGTTCTTATTGGGCCAGATTCAGTATTTTACCAGAACCTTAAAAGAAAAAAAAGAAAATTAATCTACTTTTAGGAAAACTACTAAAAAGATAAATCACCCCACCCTACTTACTAGATGTAGTTTTTGCAAGCAAGAAGCATTTTTTTAAGTGTCAAGAGACACAATATCCTATAACTTCTATGTCTACATATAGCTTCTATAAAGCTACAATGTGCTTTATCTTCCAGAGCCTTCAACTTTAAGATAGTAAAAAACTTCATGCCAGTTTGTTTCCTAAGCTCCAAGCCTGCCTTAAAGTTAGGGCTCAACTTATCTACAGCTGATTTTTACTGCACCTGCTCTCTCCAAGTATCCAAGCAACTGCATGCTTGTTAGAATTGGTGGAATTTCCAACAAAAAATGCTTTCATTACAAAAAACAGAAGCCAAATTAGACTGATTTGACTTTTCTGTAAGCAAAAATATCTCACTTTCTGAACTTAATCCACTGATTTCAATTTAGATACTTCAAAACATTATTTGGTTAGAAAAGTGATGATCCAGTACAATTATAAGACCAAGACATTTTGGAAAATTACAGTTTTCTCCACAATCAAAGTAATGAACTCTAGTGAACATGAAGTTTCATCTTCAGGGTCTTTTAGGACATTCTTTTTTCCTCCCTTTAAAAGTCATCGTGATTAGTTAACTTTAATTTTATACGACATGAAACCTACAAGTGCTCATTCTTGTTTTCCTTCTGTGCTGAACATAAGTGAGCATTTATTGACAAACTAGCTTTTCCCAACAGATCATATTACTACAGATTCATGCAATCCCACTGCCCAAATAATCAAAATACTGACCAATAAGGAGGCTCTTCAGTCTTCTGTATTCTTCATTCACATCAAACACGTCACCAGCAAATATCAACATAGGTTTTGTCCCTTCAGGACACTTACTGTTCTGTGGAATAAGAATTTTAAAACAACAAAAATTCATACAGTTAGAGAACTGAGAGTTTTGATTTAATAGGTGGCCAGTCATTTAACACTGAAAGAAAAAATGCTGTGACCTGTGATCACTAGGGACAGAACAGACCAACCAAACTAAATTAAAAATCAGAGCATAAAATTAACATTCTGGAGCACACAAACTACCAATCCTCATATACTGCATGAAACACTTTTTTTAAACAACTTAATTGATTTCAGGGCACAGAAAAAACTGCAACAAAAAAATCCACCAGTAGGTGTCGCTGAAATACTGAATTAGCAACTCCTTACCTTGATATCTTTTAGGGATACAAACTTCTCAACGCCCAGCTCAATCATGTCTAGCACGTGGTAGTCGAACATGCGACCTGTTAGAGTAAAAAAAAAAATCCAGCTATTTAAATATTCACTGAAAACTACACCTATCATCCCAATAAAAACCCAAGTGAGACTTATTACCTATTATCAGGTTGTTAGGTCGCTTTTTGTTATGAGAGCCAAAGAGGAACAGAGAACAATCTGATTTCTTGGAAAAAAACTCCTGCAATTGAAGAAAATAATCAAGCTTTTGAATTGCAGTTCACAGCGTTTAAAATATTCTGCAAAGGCATATGGCACAAACACATGACTTTAGGAGCTGCTTAATGAGAAGAGCAACTGCACTTACCACAGGAGTTTTGAGCATGTCATGAGTGTTTTTCAGCACTTATGCTAAAACTGACAGCTGGATTTAAGATTCAAATAATTTTTTATTTTTATTTACCATTGCATCTTAAAATACAAGTCAGGCAATTTTTTCTTGCAATTTTATCTGGAGTACTCTTTCTTGCAATTCCTGATTATTTGGTTTTACACAAAGTACTTTCAACCACTTCCCCTTGCCTGACGAGTAAGTATTGGCAAGCTGGCTGCCGTTGTAATGTCGCACTGTAGTTTCCCAACTAAGCTTTATGCAGCATATTGGCCTTGCCTGACAGCTTCTGAACAACCAGTTAATTCCCTCAACAGCAAGTCTAACAACATCTGCACTTGGCACAAGAGTCCTACTACAGAGCAACTTCATGTCAATTTAATATTTAAGACTAAGATGCTACCTAAAACCAAGCCAGTGGTGACTAGCACAGAGATCTTTTCTCCATGAGGAATAGATCAGAGAACTTATTATGGTACAATGTCCAGAGCCAATATTACAGCATTTCTTTCTAAAGATGTCCAGCTCCAAAGTCTTTTTATGCACTTCTGCCTCCCAAGGCAGCTCCTCATCTTGTGTATCAACAGTGGCTCCATGATGTACATACACAGAGCTTACCCAGTGCTTCCCACAAGTATATACCTGCACTTGGCTGTTGTGAAGCACAGGAGGACACTTCATCTCCCACCCCTGCAACAGCAGCAGCTCAGAGGACATTGCAGCTCTGCCCCTCTGGGAGGTCAGAGAGACACTTGGAGAGGCTGGATTAATTGCATGTACAAAACACACAGCACAACATCAAGTTTTGCCACCAGATCCCTGAAAAATGCTGACTTTAGACAGGCCAAGAACAGACCAGAGGGGACACCCCTTGAAACATGTGCTCATACAGCTCTGTTAACCACTGTGTGTTGATATCTGTACGCTCTCTAATAGCTATATATTTTTTTAAAAAGATGTAAAAAACTCAAATGCTACAAATGTGCCCTGCATATACTGCAACAACACATACATTGCAAAATTGCCCTTTTAAAAAAATGCCTCTAGCCAGTCAGCCAGGACTGCTGCTAAATGATTGAAAGGGGCTTTGTGAGCTTTTCCACCATCTCCCTAAGCACCCTTGATGGATCCCATGGAGCCCCATAGATGTGTGTGTCTGAGTGGTGTAGCAGGTCACCAACCATTTCTTCTTGCATTATGGGGGCTTCACCCTGCTCCCTGTCCCTGTCTTCCAGCTCAGGGTACCCAGAGAGCAACAGGTGCTGCTATTATAGACTGAGGCAAAGAAGGCATTAAGTACCTCAGCATTCTCCTCATCCTTTGTCCCTGTGTTTCTCTCTGCATTCAGTAAAGGATGGAGATTCTCTTTAGACCTCATTTTGTTGGTGATCTAATTGCAAAAACATTTTTTAATTGTATTTTATGGCAGTACCAGATTAAGTTCTAGTTGGGCTTGGGCCCTTCTAATTTTCTCCCTGCATACCCTCACAACATCTTTGTGGTCCTCCTGAATGGCCTGCCTCTTCCAAAAGCAATACACTCTCTTTTTACCCCTGAGTTCCAGGCAAAGCTGTATTCAGACAGGCCATTCTTCTTTCCTGAAGAGGTTCATCTTTTGGCACACAGGGATAGCCTGCTGAAAATTGTTTTAAGAGAAAACATTGTTTATACTTACCAATGATGTTTGGTCCTCAAAAGGCCTGGTAATATTTTTCCTGAGAGGAGGAGAAAAACACACAAGTTAAAAGAAAAATAAAGAAAGAACATGCCCAGATAGCCACTTCTTATTAATTCTCTGATAATAAAAAGTTTTGCATTCTACCAGAAACTCCAGCAGTAAAGGCTCAGTTTGAGTTCAAATCACAAGTCATATTACTACTGCCAGGAATGCCTTAGTGCCATCATTGCCATTCTGAGTACTTTCCTCCACATCTCCTGTGTCCTGGGGCCTGACCTGCAGAACACCACCACTACTACCACCAGTGACACTATGAATAACTGCCTTTGCCTGTTCATTCATTAAATTTAGACAACAATTTACAGTTGTTTCTGCACTGCATTCATACAGACGCAGGGTTCCCATTTTGAAGAAGACTTAGAGGAGAATCCTGCTCCGTACCACCTGCCACAGGACAGGGCTCGGCACCAACGCTGCTCACACGTAGCTTGTTTCCAGTCTATTGAAAATTATGATCAGTCACCTGCACCCTGGTCACTGTTCAAGCCCCCAGGCTAGCCTGCATCTCTATTCATGCCCTGAAACTACCAAAAGCTGCCTGTCGGTCAGAAGACTCAAAGATGTCAAAGTAAGATCACTTACCTTTTATAGAGTACAGCAAAAGGCTTCTTCACAGCATACTGCAAAACACAAAGTTCAACACATGTCATCTCTAAAACATGCACAGCACTGCTGTTTTTACAGCCCAGCACTTTACAGGATCACATGAAACAGTAACTATGCAGAGCAGGCTAGAAGAAGGTACCTCAAAAGGCCTGCTCACAGTAATACCCTTCGAGCTGATGACAATCTTGTTTCCAAATTAATTGCATAAGAAATTATTTGCAGAAACTAAGAAATAAAAAATTAACCGAGAAACAGCTGAAATCAAAGCCATGTAATGCAATCCCTCTGCTTCCAAGGGGCATAAGGAAAAACAGGGAGAGAAAAACAACTTGATTATAAGAAGCATAAAAGAATAGGAAAACAACAAAGCAAAGAGAAAAATGAGTGTAGGAATAGCTATAATATTTTGAGCTACGGAGTTAGGAGACAAGATTGGTAACTTAAGTTTTAGGAGAGGCTGAAAGCTCCCTATCAATACACACAGTCAGCTTACAGGATTCTGGGATATGACTTAGCTGTGTGATACAGTCCCAGTTCTGTACCTAATACTCTTAATTCTCTTTTCAAACAGACTTGGCAACACTTCACCTTATATACTAGACAATTGTGGAAAAATAAGAGAGCAAGCTCAAAACTTCTGGCAAAGAAAAAACTGGAAGAAAACAATCTCCACTGAGAAGCAGGTAATGACACCTTTGTAGTACTGGTCATTCTGAGATTTGGGGTACAGGGAGAGTATGAAAATACTGATAGTGCAGCAGAGACAGAAAATTGTAGGAAAGAGAGGACGGTTGCATACTGTGTCCAACAACTTACAATGTCTTTAAGCACTTCGGTCACTGTTATATTTGCATTTCCTCCTTTTATCAGCATAGCATTTTTTGTATTTTCATGTAGCTTGGGTTCTCTCTTCTCGAGAAATCTTTTTGCTCTCTTAGTTTTAGGCTTTCTGTAACAATGAATTAAAAGTTAAAAGCTTAATATATGTAACAAGAGTTGACACTACAGAAAACAGTGAAGCCAAACAAGAATTGGAACAAACTGTGTTCAAGTAACTTGTTTCAATGACTCAAACTAATCCCAACCTGCAGAATTACAATCAATGCCAAAAGCCCTGTCTCAGGTGAACATGTTTTTACTGCCACTCCTCTTCCCCTCTGTCCCCCCAAATTAGCAAAGGTGATTTTACAGTCTTGTGCTTTTCAGTTTCTGCTAATTTAGAGCTCAAGCTATACTAGAATTCCCAGTCTACTGCCAGGCTGAAGGATTCCCATAACACTAGCTCCCTCAACAAGCCAGAAAATTGCTTATGAGAAGAAAACAAAGTTCCTCAAAGACCACCAACTGCCCCCAAAATAAAAGCACAGGCACATCCATCTGTTGTCAGAAGCCAGTGAGGAACGCCAGGCATGATCCAGGTGAAATACCACAGCCTTCGCAGGGGCACAGACCTTGTACATGTCAGTGGCTACATGGCTCAAGAATTACAGTTCTCCCTTAGATTATCTTCTCAGTAAAGCATTGATTTTATTTTCTTCTTTAACACGAACAATACCCCTTCCCCACACAGAGGTATCGCAGCATCGTCAGGGGTGGAACGGACCTCTGGAGATCACCGAGTCCAACTCCCCTGCCAAGGCAGGGTCATCTGGAGCAGATGACACAGGAATGCGTCCAGGTGGGTTTGAACTGCCTCCAGAGAGGGACACTCCAGGATTTCCCTGGACAGCCTGTTCCAGTGCCCTGTCACCCTTCATGTAAAGAAGTTCCTCCTCATGTTGAGGTGGGACTTCTTGTGTTTTAGTTTATGGCAATTGCTCCCCATGCTGTCCCTGGGCGTCACCGAAACTTCAGAAATGAAAATAATTCTCTCAGGTGTACAGAAACACACAAATTCAACACCACCTGGTCACCACGGTTATTTTAAGCTACCAGCTGAGTAAGGGCTGTTTGGCCACTACTAAAAAGACGGCAGCGCTCGGCTTCCTCTTTCCCGCACGTTTTCCCTAAGGCTTTTCACGCTGCTGGCTCCCCCACTGCAACCTGCCCCGGGCCGCCGCCCGCTCACGTTTCCCAGGGCGGGGTCCCCCCGGCACACTCACACGACCCGGTCCAGCGCATCCATCGCTGCCCTCACGTGCCGCAGGATGTGCGGCAGCCGCCGCGCGTCACTTCCGCCGGGAGCGCGGGGCGGGGCACGGCGCATGCGCGGGGCGCGGCCGCGGGGACCGGGCGCTCAGGCGGCTCCGCTCAATCGTCCCGCGGGCCGGAGGGCCTGGAGGGGAGTCCGTGCGGGGAGCGGCTGAGGGCACTCGGGCCGTTCAGCCTGGAGCGGAGGAGTCTGAGGGGACACCTCATTGCGGTCTGCAACTTCCTCCTGAGGGGAAGAGGAGGGACAGACACTGATCTCTTTGGTGACCTGTGCCAGGACCCGAGGAATGGCCTGAAGTTGTGTCAGGGGAAGGTTAGGTTGGTTATCAGGAAAAGGTTCTTCACCCAGAGGTTGTATGGTTGCAAAAGTTAGGGTTAATAATAATAGAAACAAAAACTCGACCATTAGAAATAACACTTAAAATATTTTAAAAACCCACCATTATTATGAATGTACTCATCGTGTACGATATACATAAAATGTTTTCAAAAAATAATACTGATTACCAGATGAACTAGAACAAGAAACAGCTTCAGTATAGCACTGAACGGAAAGGCTGAGAAGGCCAGAAAGCAATGTTACTGGTATACTCGTTGTACATAGGGAAAAAACCTCACATGCATAGTGCCAGACTAAGCAACCAGTTAACAAAACATGTTGCTGTGTTTGCATTCTGTCAGAGAACAGACTGTTGAAGCACCTCTCTGTTCTCAGCGGCTGAAGCAGCTATAGCAAGAGCCCTCTCTGCAGGAGGCTCGGCTGCCACCAAGTGCACCGCAAACCCCCCCTCCGGCACTCAAGAGCCTGCGTATTCCCAGGATCGTTAGTCCAGTTATAATTGTGCTCTATCTATCAGCACCACACAAATCGAGTGTGAATGATGATGTTTTTAAACTTCCATGGTTGCAGTTAATCCAGAGGGATGGCTGTGCGGTCTCCCTGAAACCTCAAATGCAACACTACCATGTGAAAGATCCACACCCGGGTTGGAGGCACACAGAACATGTTCAGTTTTCTTCCTCTCCCTGCCTCCCTTTCCCCTAGGATTCAAGTTGCTTCTACACAGAAAAAAAAAAAAGAGAATAATGGGATTGATGGTTTGAAACTGTTGCTGTTTTAATGACTTCTCTCTACTGATGCTGTGCTGTGAACAACGCTGTGGGTGAGTTTCTTCTCTGATCATTACTAATTAAAGTATGACATAATTATGCTGGAATTAATTAGGTGTTCCCATCCTCACAGCACTGTTGCAGTTACACTATTTTGAGGGAGGCAGAGAAAGGTAGGAAAGAAGAAGGGTCAGGGAGAAAATGTTTTATGTTTTAAAATTGTTGTGCTTTTGAAAACATTATCCCGAGTGTACCACACACTCAACTGTGATATAGAACGGTGTGTGGCAGTATAAATTATGTAGCAGTATCAACCCACAGACTAGCTAGGCGGCACAATACGGTCACATGGACTAGTCTGGGAACCACGGATGCATGGGTACAGGATCTTCAGTAAAAAACCCTTCAGAAAAATGCCAGAGAGGAAGATTAGAGACAAGAAGTTACTGTGAGGAAAAGAAAAACAGGGTGACCACACTTCCTTTTGTATAACACGCATTATATTATACAGAAAGTGGGGGAAGCAGTGTAACAGATGCCTCTTTAAGACCTGGATTTAATTTGCTGACAAGTTTGCAGGGGTTTTCAAGACTTGAGTGGACAAAGCCCTGACCAACTTGCCCTGAATTTCAGTTTTGACCCTATTTTACATAGGAAGCTGGATGAGAGACACCCTGAAGTCCCTTCCCACATGAAAGATTTCTAAACTCCATCAAGAAGGCAAAGGACACACTAGAGAGAATCTAAACTAAGCAATTTGATGAGTATTCAAACAGTCAATAAAAGCCACATTTATTTGTTTTCTTTCAATAACTGCAGTACAAGAGCAGACAGAGTATGTGGCTGAATACGACACACAAGGTAAAGCTATACGTGAAAAATTCAGGACTTTATTTTAAACAATGGTGTTTCTTTTTACAAAATGTTTCAGACTGTACAATACATCAACATTTTTCTAAGCTAGGAGTTTCTTTTAATTATGTAACCACTTCCATTAGTTCAGTTTTGAGGTAGGGATATATACATTTCCAGTCAGTAATTTTAAAAAACACTTAAGCCCTTCCCACTATAATTCAAACACAAAAGCAATGCACAAGAACATAATGTCTGTTTTTCCACTATTCGTTTTTCAGAGAAACTGGAAACCATGTCACAGCCTATAAAAGTTGGCCCATTTCTGTGAAGAAATCCTGAAAAGATCAGCATTAATATCATGGAGGTACATCCTCTAAGGCAGCATTTCCAGAAGAACATTCTTCTGCCCCAGAAGCAGTGCTGTCAGGCAGAGGAATAGGGACATCTATTTCCGAGGTGTGCTGCTTTTCCAGGTCACAGTTCATGTTGGAATTTCCTTTGCCACTCACCTCTCCCTCTGACTCTTCAGTCAATTTATCTTGGGCCTGAGCTGACTCCTCAGAATCATCCTTTTCAGGCAGAAAGCTGCAAATCATATTAAGCCTGCTGTAGGAAAAATCTCTGTCCTTGATCTGCAACCACTCTACTCCACCTGATGTAAAGAAGGAAAATTGTATTAGTGACAAAAGGAGTTAACAGCAGTTCTTTCTTAGTTTAAGTTCACTGTTATTAAGGCTGAGCCTGACCAAAATCTAAGTAAAAGAACCACTTAGACTAGAAAGGTGTGCATGTCCCTCTCCTATTACTTTTCACATACCCATTTACTACTTTTCATAGTCAGAAAATACAATGCAGGACTAAAAAGATACTTCCTCTGATCCAGTATGGCAGCTCCTGTTGTATTTAGGTGTCTGATGCCACCCTTAGGCTCTTAAAATAACTTAAACATAAATCAAAATGCAGAGCAAATATTTCACAAATGCAATGAAGAGAACAGAGTATTTGTTCACCTAAATATTAGATCTTCTGGCAATAGGTAATGACAAGAGAGACAGGACACAAGCTTTTGCACTCTCTTTAACTCAAATGTAACAACAAGTTGGAACAACAGGTTGAAACCAACCCCAAATAGAAATAGGATTCCACTCCCATTTTGATTTTTACTCAGTACATGTTGTCTATTCACAAGATGTTGTAGTTACTTTGTATGCACAAGTTAAATTCCTGTCATGCTACAGAAACAAAGTGGTTTTCAGTACTTATCATCAGTATTGCTGCTCCAGAATAAAAAAGGCCTTTGTATTAAACAAAATACTCTCTAGTCTCAATTTAATATTACCTACACTATCATAATAGTGGTTTCAGTTTAATATTATATACTTAGAGAAGCGGTATGCGGTGTTGATAACAATGCTGATGTTTGGTTAGATTCCAGATGACATTTCATTTTATATCTCCTATGGCCAGTGTCCAGCTGACTGCTCATATTTAAGGTAAAATGGCTATATATTCTTAAAATATGAAGTAGTAACACTGACTTGAGTGAAAATAAAGCAGCTAAAAGCAGTAGGACAGTTCTAATAAATGACTGGTATATATAGTAGGATACTCAGTATTTGACTATGTAAAAATACTGACTTTTGTACAAAAAAATAAACAAAGCAAACATATGAACCCTAAGTTCTGCCTAAAGAATAAAAATCAATATAATTGGTCTTCTAAGTATGTCTTTGCAAGCAATTTAAATTCACTTCCATTCAACTGTAAATTCATTAAGTACAGTTCAGTTCTTTTCAAAAGAGACTCAGAAAGTCATTAGAAAAAATGATGGAAGTAGGAAAAAAAAATCAGCAAAGAACTACTGAACAGCACCTCTGGTTTTAAAACTTTTAGATGACAGAAGAACATACAAGGGAGCATCAGCATATGTTTGCCCTGCTCTTACACTTCTTTGTAGTGATCTCCTACTAGCCATTTCTGGAAGCAGCACTGGTCAGAAATGTATTTAATTTTTTAATTTAAATATACACATATGGTGCCTAAAGAATAAAGTTCCTTTAACTTCCTGCATGCTCTTGAATCAAGCACTTAATAAAGGCTGATATTCCCAAGCATAATCCACTCAGGTCCATATGCATAAGAGCAGAATCACTCACCAACATTCTCTTCTCCTTCCTTCTTTTCTGTCAGAAGGGTCCGTGTCATGTTCAACTTCTTCACTGTGTGGCACTTGTATTTCAGCTGTACTTTTTGGTTGCCTTCTGCATCTACTAAGAAGAGAGGAGAAAAAACGTTACCCAAACCCCAATTGTTATAGTCAATTCCTCTAGAAAACTGAACAAGATAAATATTTTTAACCTCCACAGCTACTGAAACAAACAGAACATCAAATCACAACAATTACCTTGCTCTGTGTTTTCTTCAAAAACCACACAGGTTCCCAAGGTATCTGTGAAAAACAAAGTGAGAAAGTTTTAGAGACTAATTTATATCAGCTGCAGATAATGTGCCCTCTGGCCTAGCTGTGGGAATGTTCTGACTTCTCGCCCCTCACAGAGGTGCAGCACTGGTAAGGAACTCAGGAACAGGCAGGAGTATCACAGTCTTTGGAAGTCACTACAAGGGAGGATCCCAGACCATTTTCTTCCAGACCAGTGTTGTCACCAGAGGGCAAATGAGAGAACTATAGATTGCACAATGTGTCAGTCCTGCTTACACAGGAGACAACAGCACTTAAAGGCATTTTATATCCCACATTTTTGTCTGCAGTAATACTAGCTGGTGCACTCCAGAGTCAGCTTCCAGACATACTTTCCCTGGAAGTACCATGGATGCATGGTTAATTTAGCAGTGACCTCAGATTGCTGCTGCTCTACTTGGTGTTATACAGCTACCCACAACTTCAGCGTCTCACAGGACCAAGAGCAGTAAAACCACCTGATGTTAAGAAAGTTCCTCGAGTCACATGAAAAGGGAGAGATTGTATTTACATAAGTTTTCCTACCTTCATATTCTCCTGCAAATACATATCTGTCCACTTGTAAAATGGGCCTCTCTGTCTCTATTCCCTATGTAAAGAAGGATAAAATTGCATAATGTCAGGTCTGTATTAGCCCAGGTGAATTTTTCACTGTAAGACCATCAAAGACAGACATAGCAGAATCCAGATTATATCAATTCCTCATCATACATGTTCCTTTAAGTATACTAAATACAAAAAAATACCAGATAATTCTATTTTAATAATCATAATAAAACCTAGTATAGAACTGTATGGAAAATGCTCTAGTATATTACAATAAATTTAGATCAAACTGCAGCCAACGGTCTGTATAAGTTAAAGTGCTGTTATTTCCTCTAGGAAATTAATGTAACCTCCATTTCAAATTAACAAAAATGTAAGTGTTTGCATGAACATTATGTTATTTTCTAAGCTTCAATTAATACAAATTCTAGGAAGTGGAATAACTTTCAAATTGGAAAACACACAGGGTGAAGAAGTCCAGCATAAGGCATTACATCAGCACCAGAAATGCCACTGCAGGGTCACAGGAGCTTCTGTGATTACTGTGTCTATATTGTGAAGGAATTGGGAATTGTTGCTATTTTTTTTTTTTTTTAAACAAGGAGTGGAAGAGTAAGGAAGCACTTCCATCAGCTCATTCCCTTCCTCTAGAGTGCAGGTTTTTTAAATACACAAGCCAGCATCCCATTTTTCTTATATAAGATATACCTATTTACTGTATTTTGATAAAAATCTATGTCTGAACAGAACACACTAATTAAGGCAAAATGACTTTGAATAGTACCTTGTGAATGTCAGAATTATTCAGGACATAAAGCCAAGCACATGCTAAAAGTTTTGAAGATAAGGCATGTGGTAAATTGCATAAAATACAGAATATCACAGAGGTTAATATGAATTTGTGCAATTTTCCTCATATATTTCTGTGTTTCTAAAGTACAAGATCAACAAGATTTAAACTCTGGGATTATCTTTCTTCTGCATAAATTGAGAACACCAATAACACTAAGCTAATGTATAGAACATATTTTTATGGGTTTCTTTTTCTTCTACAGGAAATAAATAAAATAATAATACACCGGTACTAAACAATAGCATTATGGGGGTTTTATATTCAAAATTTTATTTCTTTGGCTGATTTGCATTCCTTTGTGGACTACACAGACTTGGAGACTGTCTTCCCCTTAGGTGACCGGCATCACAGAAAACTTGCTGAACAGAGTAACACAGAGCAGACTCTTTAATTCAAGTTTTAACAACAGTTGTCCCTCACCAAAAGTCTCAAGGATTATTACTCTGTGGAGTGAACGCAAGTAGACATGGATACAAGTAGGACACAGTATGGACACTTTAACCTTTTGCTAGTAACATTACAAGGGATTCTCAAAGCACAACATTTAAAAGAATCCCACCAAAAGTACTGAAGCATCTGTAGCCATTCAGCCATCAGTGTGAATGATACATGTACCAAATGTCAAGAGAATTAGATCAGCTCAAGGAAGGAAAAAAGGATGCTTAAGAAAGCATATCCATCCAAAGATGGATATTTTATGAATTTTGATTGTATTTCTACTCCTGAGACATTCAGAAATTACCACTCACATATATTGTGTTCAGTGGCACGCTCAGATGTTCTCTTCCATCTTTTCAGCCTATAATAAAGGTCCACTTTGAGAAAGTATTTGCAAATCAGTAGTACTATATATACAGCTCTCATAGTCTACACAGGTTTTTAAGAGCAAATAAAATCTGTCCTCTACATATACAGTGATTAAAAAACTCAAAAGGAACAGGACAGGGAAGCCAGATTCCTACAATAACCTTATAGTGAAGCAAACATCATCCAAAATTGTTTACCAAATGCTTAATATCCAGTTATCCTTTATAAGACTTGAACTTGCCAAGACATATCTGCAAAAAACCCCACTGTAAATACAGTGCAAATCTTAAATATTTTGCTTTACTGTCTGCTGTATTCCAGTTATTTGAAGAAGTGTGATTAACAACTATATTTTAATGTGTGAAATACATAATTTTAAAAAAATTAACTTAGAACTTGAAATCAGAGCAGATACTGGTCCAAGCTCATATATACATCTGAAAAAGTTTCCTCATATTTACGCAATAATATACTCAAAGACTTTATGCTGTTTCTGAAAGAGAGCCCACAATATGCAGCCAAGTATAGCATAATTCCCTATCAAAGATTTGATCTACTGTTATCAACATCAAGAAATTTAGCCTCACTCCCTTGTTCACATCTGTAATAACTTACCCCTTTCCTATTGTGCTGTAATCACTCACCAAAATCTTGCACTTGTTTTCACACTTTTCTAAGAAGTCTGAATCAATAATTCCTGATAGCTCTACCATGACCAGTTGCTCCTACAAGAAAAGTTGATAAAGTACAGCTATAACAGATATAATAGAACTCTAGGGGTAAAAAAAAAGGCCCCCCTGAAAGCAATCTACACCAATACGAACAGCATACAAAGACAGAGCCTTTCAGCATAAACAGAACCCAAATTGGAGTTTATGTTCTTTAGTCAAGAGATAGAACTCTTGTAATACCCAGGGAAATGTAGTGACCCACTACTCCATAAGACACCTGCTTCACACCCGAATTTCCTGGCCTTTTCTTCCTAGCGAGCAATGGGGGAGCACTTTTTTCACCCTTGAAAAATGAGCATCAACATGGCTCTGGGGAGACCCTACAGCACCTTCCAATACCGAAAGAGAGTCTACAAGAAAGCTGGAGAAGGACTTCTTACAAGGGCCTGTAGTGAAAGGACAAGGGAGTAACAACAGATTTAAATCGAGAGTGGGTTTAGATTAGATACAGAAATTTTCATTAATGAAAATACATTTTTTTACTGGGGGAGGGGGCGGTGTGGCACTGGAACAGGTTGCCCGGAGAACTTGTGGATGCCTCATCCCTGGAAGTGTTCAAGACTAGGCTTGATGAGGCTGTAAGCAATCTGGTCTAGTGGAAGGTGTCCCTGCCCATGGCAGGGGGCTAGAACCAAGTGATTTTTTAAAGGCCCTTGCAATCCAAACCCTTCTCTGATTCTGTGATTTTATGGCGATAGGAAGCAATAGAGATTAGAAGTTCGCTCTCTGACCACGCCGTTTTCCGGGAAGCCCGAGGAAGAACAGCCAGAACCACACAACTCTGGGGACGGGACCGCTGTGAGGACTGAGAAACCCGCCGGCCCCAGCGAAACGCGCTCGGTCCGTGACCGGCCCCTCTCCCTGCCTGCCCCACCGGCCGGGCGGAGCGGGGCCGGGCCACGCCCCGCGGGGAGCCGGACCCTTCCCACAGGGCTGGGGAGCGCCCCGGTGTCAGCATCCACCAACCTCCACCTCGTCCTCCTCCGCTCCGTCGCTCCTCCCGCCCTCGCTGCCCGCCGCCGCCATGTCACCAGCGCCCGTCCCGCGCCCACCTCAGCGCGCACCACGTGAGCCCCGCGCCGCCATCTTAGAGCGGAGCGGTGCCGCCCCGCCCCGCCGCGGTCCGCTCCTCCCTCAGAGCCGCGCCGTGCACCGGGCGGGGTGGCCTCATCTCAGTGCCCAGAAACGAAAACACGAGCTGCTTTGTGGCACTCCCGAACGCTCTGCGAGTTTTTCTTGGGTCTCAGATGTGGTACTGCAAAATGGGAATCCCTGAAGTATCATTCTTCCCTCACCCTTTTCCCGCCCTTTCCCCCCCCCCCCCAAAAGCGCTACCAGACACATCTTATTATTAACACAAATAATGTCCTGCTTCTGGCACAGACCATTAGTTTAGAAAGCTTTTATTAAATAATAAAACATGCAGTTAATTTCTACCACTCATGTCCTTTGCATGATGCTTTCTAGTTATCTTGACAGGTTCAAATACACCCCATCAAATACATCCTTCTGACCAGGGTTTCTGAGTTAACGTCTTAATTTATAAGTGCAGGATGTTGTTGTCCACAATAATAGGATTTGTTATCCAGTGTACAATATAAGCCAATAATTACACATGTGAGAGAGACATTGATTATTTTATTTCAGAGTTCTGCAAGCCTGGGTGCCCAGTGGAATTCCACAAATCAAGCACAGCAACTATCAAAACCTTTTGCTATTTATACATTTCAGCCAACAAAGGAATTAGTGTTCATTGGCTGCAAGTTTCATAATCCTTGTATTAATTAGTGTTCTATCTCCTGTGGGTTAATGATTCTCTCGCTTCTCATGCTAATCAGTCCCATGGTGTTTCTCTTCTTTTGGGCCCATGGGTTTTTGGGTCAATGATCCAGGAGTCAGTGGTCAGGATCTCCCTCTGCAGAATTACCTTTTACCCAGTCACAGCTGATCCAGCACAGTTGCTGGGTAAGGTTTATTCATTTCTTCCTTATCTTGAGGGTTCTGCCCAATGTCCTTGTGGCCCATAAATTCTGCATTCTTTGTGTCTGCTGTCAGTGGTACATCCTTCTCCCCAGCTTTGTCAACCTCCCTCTGGGTGTGAGATCACTGAAACCTGCCAGGCCCTAAAGCTTAACAAGGCAATTCTACCAACCAGTAATTTGTCTTTCTAACACCTGAACATCACTTAGAGCTTGTGGGCTGCTGTCTCACAGACTAAATCTCCCATCTTGTTGATAAGGCTTGAAAGTATACAAAGATTAAACATAAAAGAACATCCTTTCTTGAGAGAATTTTGCATATTCCACATCTTGCTACAATGTTGCACTCCATAATTCTAAGTCTTACACTGGTTTTGTAATTTTCCTGTTTTCTTTCCATATGCTGTATTTCTTATTTTGTATTGAAGGTGCCTTCCTACTAATTGTGTTGAAGTCATTAATTAAAATGTTAAAGAAAAACTGTTTGCAAGGGAAATCACAGAAAACTTTCTTCCAACCTCTCCTTAACTTTCGTAAGATAGACATGTGTCAGCATTGTACCACATCAAGTGTTTAACGATGTCCAGATACGTGTGATCTAATGCATTTCTCCTTTTCCTAGAAAAATTACAGATCTTAATAATATCAAAGAAGTTTAGCAAGGTTTTTCTTTGGCTTTAGGCTTTGTCTCATTTTCTGTTAAGCTTCACATTTTTAATTACTTTTTCTCAGAGCTTGTTTTGGAATATTGCATACTGTTGTAGTAAAAACAGCCTATAAGTCTGGATTTTTTCTAAATAGAGAAAAAGAGGCTGTTTCATGTTACCTTTTCACCAGGCAAATTGCAAAGGCTTTAATTTTGACTTCAGGGAATAAAAGCTGTGGAACAGATGTTTGGTATACTACAAGTGTGAATTATCAGAATTTTAAAATAACATTTTGTATCATTGTCTATATTTAGCTTTAGTTTTTGTACTAGGTCTTCCTCACTTCAGATAAAATTTTTGTTGTTTAAAAAAAAAAAAAGCTCTACTCCAATAAAGCAGAATCAACTCATTATACTGAATATTTATTTTTTTAATTAATTGTCATAACTGACAGTTCCTCTGTAATATTACATTAGTACCATCATTCTCTTTTTATAGCTGAGGGGAGGTGAAGTGGCATAGTTAAAAACTACAGAAAGCCCTTACAGGAATGTAAATGTGTGCCAGATCAGCCTGTGTAAATCATAGACTGGCATGAACTGCTGGGAAGGAGCAAGTACATTTATTTGCTTTTAAAGCAGCCTACGTGCCATGTAGAATCCAGGTTCATCTGAGTCCCCCAGTTATGGTGATTCAGGGCATGCAGTTGGATGATGGGAAATTTTTGGTGCATTAGTGCCAAAGGTATTTTAGAAGAGATTACCGCGTTGTCAGGCTAAATTTGCCGTGGGCATTAGTGGTTTACCTTGGTCTTTCCCATCCTGGCAGGAGTATTTTGACAACTTATCTCTTAAAAGAGACTGTCCTCAGAATCTGCCAGCAAGATTGAACTGCTTGATGAGATAAATATGGAAATACACATCTTGAGGAGCCAGATTTTGGGTTTCTGAGGCCTCAGGTGACAGTCCTATCAGTGCTTGGACAGATTTATGTGTGCATGCTGCCAGAGGCCAGGTCTTTGGTGGCACTTACGTAATCCTGAGTCAGTGAGAACTAAATGGTCAATTTAAAATAAATGCTCGTGTTTGAGATCTACGTACATAATATGGATGCACTGCTTTCTGTGGGCTCACCTCCAATTTAAGCACGTTAATATGTACTTTATTTTGGGCCACATGGTTTGCAAATTTTAGCTGTGGAAGTTCATAGATTAGAGGCTTGGACTATCTATTTAGCAAATAAACACTGTTGCAGTTAAGGTACATTACAGGAAATCAGAAAAAGTTCACTGAAACACATAATGAACAAATTCTGGCTTACTACTTTGTCTCATTTTTCCATTTTATTTTGATTTTTATCTTCATGTTTGAAATTCCTTCTCAGTCCTTTTGCAGAAGGGAGGTGCCCTTACTCCATTCCCTCCTGAACACATTACTTTCTTTGTGAGGCCCTGGCACTAGTCTATCTAAGTAAAAGGTTAAATGTTTTCTAAAAGCACAGAGTAAGATAAGAGTCTTTGTTTAAGCTCTTGTGTTCTTTTCTGTCTGTTTAGATTGTGAGTGTCTCTGGTTGAAAGCCTTTTGTATTATGCAGTGAAAAAACATAGGATTTAGCATTCAAAAAATTATAAAAATCATATGTGTGCAAATATACACACACAGCTTATATTTAATCTTTGTATCTGTGCTATTTGCTGAATTGACAGTCTTGGGAGAAGGGCATTGTAGTTCCTAGGCTTATTTTCAGTTGGAAATGTAACTAAAAGCAATGATGTGACAAAAGGTGATTGCCTGTGGTTGTCAGAAGAGACTCTCAGCAAAATGCTACCATGTGAAACATCTAAATGCCATAATACAGCGTTGTAAGGTGCAGAGAGATGCAGGAGAAAGCTTGTAAGAGATTAGTGTGTGTTTCTGGCTGTAGCTGGGGTTGCAAAAGGTAAATCAGCCTCAGGTCAAAGGTAAATTGCTGATACTATTACAGAAGATTTCAATTTCTCTGCAGCTACATTGCTGAGCCTCTTCAGACAGGAATTTGCAAAACAAACCATATTAGAAGTATTGACCAAAAAAAAAACCAAACCAAACCAAACCAAAACAAAACCCCAACCAAAAAAACCCCCACAAAATCCCCACCTGCTTGTTTCCTTTGCATATGTGCCTTTGTCTTTTCCAGAACTCCTTAAACATTATGCAAGGCAATCGTAGGAATTCTATTAGACAAAGCAAAGAAGGGTAGATACAGTAAGGGGTTTCTATTTACTGTGTCTAGTCTGAAATAATGGAGTGAGATTGTATAGTAGGAAGGGAAGGGGGAGCAGTGGGCTCACATTTTTCCCAGTCTTTCGTTTGTCCCCTACAGAAGCACTTCTTGTTGTCTTTGACATCCATCACAGCTTCAGTTCTAGCTGGGCTTTAACTTTAACCTCATCTCTGCATACCTGAAGAATGTCTCTGTATTCCTCGCAGGTTACCTGTCCTTGATTCCACCTTCTCTGTGCTTCCTTTTTGTGTTTGAGTTTGGAGGTGCTCCTTCATCACCCACAGAGATCTCCTGGCATTTTTGCCTGACTTCCCACATATGTTTCGTGAGCTCCCTATTCTCTCCAGGGTCTTATTGTATGGGGCTCCTGCAAAAGTCCTCGAAGAGACACATTTTGTCTTGTCTTCCTTAGGGAAAAAGAGCTTGGCTGTTGGAAGTAATGAATGCTGCCTCCTGCACGCAGCCAGCTCAGAGCTTCAAATGCTCCTTCTGTGGCAGCACCCTGAAGAAACTTGGTGCTGCATCCACATGTGGAAGGGATGCATCTTCAGGGATGCATCTTGACCTATGAGTGATAGGTCAGGAGGAGAGTGGTGTGGCAAAGCTGAGAACTGCTGTAATGTCCTTCATGGAATTCTGAAACAGGGATCCCTCTCAGTAAAACTTGGCAGGTGACAATCTTCTGAAGCAGGTGGTAACATACAGGGAGTAAATTAAATTACTTGTTATCCAGCTGGGTCAGAAGGGGATGTCTATCTATAGAGCTGACTTGTTAATTTATGAAATGTCAAAGTTTGGGATCTTTTACAGGACCTTGGATAATCTGGCATCAGTTATTTGAGATACCAGGATGAAAATTCTTACTCCTGTTGGGTTGAAGGCAGCTGAAAGCCCTTGACTTCAAAATTCACCAGGAATAATTATTATTAAGGGCCAAGCTCGTATATAATCCCAGCTGTCCTGTCTGTATTTCACTGAATCAGAGAATGGCTTGGGTTGGAAGGGACCTTAAAGATTATTTGGTTCCAACCCCCTTGCCATGGGCAGGGACACCTTGCACTAGACTGACTTGCTCAAAGCCCCATTCAGCCTGGTCTTGAACACTCCCCAGGGATTGTGCATCCACAACTTCTCTGGGCAACCTGCTCCTGCCTAACCACCCTCACAGTAAAGAATTTCTTCCTAATATCTAATCTAAACTTGCCCTCTTTCAGTTTAAAGCCATTCCCCCTTGTCTTATCACTTCATGCTCTTGTAAAAAGTCCTTCTTCAGCTCTCTTGCAGCGCCCTTTATGTACTGGAATGCTGCTCAGAGGTACCTCTGGACCTTTCTCTTCTCCAGACTGAACAGCCCCAAATCTCTCAGCTTTTCCTCATAGAAGAGTATTTGTTTAAAATGTATTTTAAACTAACTGATATAAATGACCGTTGGAATTTTTTTTGCATACAATTATGTAAAATCAGAAAGTTATTTCTCTTTCATATTTATTCACTGATTTTGATCAATGTTCCCATGGCTTACTTTTTATTGAAGTGAAATATTTTTATTGAATTGTGTTTTGGTTTCCATCTACATGAACACCTTTTGCTTGTTAGTGAAGTGCTGTTAAAAGCAATTTTTACACATCTCAAGCACTGCCAGAGTGGTTTGCAGTGCAGGAAATAAAAATCAGTTATTAATCAATCTGCATCAGAAGCATCAGGGTCTTGATTCAGTAGGCTTTTATTGAGGTGTAACTTGGCAGCAATTTGGAATTCCTGGTAGTTTAGTGCTTGTGTAGTTATGTCCACTGACCTGCAGAAAATATTTTTGACACAGTATAAAAAGTAAGAACCATATTGCTGAAGCCTGAGGGACAATACTATATGAATTGTTTTTTCTTACCGTGGTATTACTACAAGGGGTAAGAATGTTGCTTTTTCAGTTCATATTGTGTGGGTGAAATCATAAATGCATTCTGTGTCTCCAAAGAAGGACAGAAGTGCCAAAAGTGAGGCAGGATAGAGTGGAGTAGCCCAATAAATAAGTCCAGTTGTACAACCAACAGAAGGATGCACTGACTGAGTTATCTGTCTGTGTATATCTCCTTAATTACTAAAAATGTATTGCTCCATAAACATCAAAACCCCCAAATCCAGAAAAGGAGACTAAGAAAAGCTAGTTTAAATTGGGGTAGTGTGATACTGTGCATATGAGACACTGGAAGGAAGGAGAATAAACAATATAAAATAAACTATATAAAATATAAATTATGTAAAGAAGGTGATACAGCTCTTTGCACTACTGAAGGATGTTGAGACAAATCCAAGTTAAAATGAATTCCAAATAAGAAATACATCTTGCTAGGACTGTAGTATCTATATGGTGGCAAACATTTCCTGATAAACAAAAAAACAAAAACAAAAGAGGGAAGATTATCTATGTACTCTTGAGTGTTGTAGGTAAATGTCATATTGATCAGAGTCATGAGACTAAAATCTTTGGTGCCATTTTAGGCTTCTTGGCCTGGACTTGATTTTTGGTCACCATCATGCATGGCCTGCTTCAAGCTGTTTTTATAGAAGAGCCATTCTGAAATAGTGATCTTGTTTTACTTGCAGTTGATGCACTTGCATCAAAAGAAGATCTCTTTGCATAACAGACTACAGTGGACTGTGGCTCTTAAAAGAAACTAAACTGCCAAGGAATGAGTAGTTTATAATACAGATTAGGGGAAAATTGTCTGTTTACAAAATGAAGGGTGACTATTAGTGTATTTTCATGGAAATTTGAAGTATGAAACATATTTCTAAATTATTTGTTGAGAAAAACCCCTTAAAAATCAGAGATGGAAAGTGAGGCATGGAAGTTAGATGATGGTACTGTATATTTGGGGTTTTAAAAATGAAAACCTACTGTGAGATGTAACACATGATTGGAGAGTAAAAGAGCAGGTGAATTACAACCATTTTCTGTCTCAGGAACTCCTGAGATAAAGATTGCTGAAGAATGAGGAAATACCTTTGCATGCTAGTCCTGCCTGTTCTGCTGCTTTTTCCAGGCATTCACTTATGGGCTGATTTAGGTGACAAGGGTACTGGCTAGGTGGATCTTTGATCTGTCTCTGGCTGTTCTAGGCTCCCAAATTTGGTTCAGAATGACAAATCAAAAAGCTGGCAAACTTAGTACATTCCTTTCCAAAATTTATAAAGGCAAAAATTTATATGAAATCAATGGGAGATTGGAGGGGTACTTGAAGGAGGGATCCACTGGGCAAATCCTATCCGCAAATCCTATCTGGCCAAGGATATAACTGAGCTGACAGCTGGGAGCACATCAAGTGTTCTTCCCTTGGTGGTCACTGCTGCAGACAGTGTAGTGAGTGAGCTAGACCCAAAAGCTGAAACCTTTCATGAGCAATAAGTTGTGTTTAGCAGCTTTATTTTTAATTCCAGGTATTTAACTCCACTGTCTCTTGTGCAGAGAAGCACAGGAATATAAGACAGTAGATAAATGACAGAAGATAAAAACCCAAGAGGTAGAAAACCCTGTGAAGTCCCCATTGTCACTTAACATATCATTACATTTGGTATGCCTACAATTACTACTTTTACTCACAAAGGGATCAGTACTTGGAAAAGGCTGTTATTGGGCTCTTCAGGAATACTATGTAGGAAGACTATGGAAAGTATTGAGTGACTTTTAAAGCTACTGGAAAAGTAATTTTGAGGAGTTGTGTGCAACGCCAGTGCACTGACCCACTGACAGCATGTCTTGCCTCTGTTTTCAAGAGGGAGGAAGGAAGAGTAACAAATGGTGAAGAAGGACCTGAATCTGTACCAAAGCACACTTACATTTACACTGAATAAGGAATACCATTCAGAAACACCAAGCAAAAAGTGGAAAGAAGGACGCTGTCACAGTTGACCACATTCTTTCAGTAGTCCTTCCTTCCTGACTCACCTTATTGTTCGATAAATAACGTGTTTGGAAAACAACAACAGAAATGCAACATGATCATCTTTCCTATGACAGTTGGATCTCTTAAAATGTTTTATATTTGTATGAATCTGTTTGCTTGGTTTTTGTAAGTTAGTTCATAGACCAGCTTAGGCACCACGCTTTTGTGGTGATGTTGACAGAAACTCACATTACCATATCCTGTAAGATTTCATTACTCCATTTCCAGTATAGTTTGTATTATGCAATTAAAGTGCAATTAATTGGAGAACCAATTCCTAAAACTAGCTTTTGTTACAGCACACAGTGCCTAGGGTCATCTGAGGGTACATCCACATGGATGGGTGCAGACAGTGACAGGTTCACTCTGCCTGTGCCCTGAGCCAGCCAGCGTAGCAGCTGTGTATCTGCGATTTGTGTACTGCTGAGCCTGAGTTAATAAGGCTGGCTGTGAAGCAGGGTACATTAGCTTGGGCTCAGAACTGTGCTAGTGTGGCCACATGATTTCTGGAAAGAAGCTGGTCTTATGTTCAGCTGGCTCAAAGCATGAATAGAGCAAAGAAATGACTGTCTCTGTAAGCTAGTCAGAAATGCAGGTCAGGAGACGATGTGTGAGAATTTATCTATACTTTTATAGCTGCTGTGAAGGAAATTTTCACTTTTATGTAAGCAATAAACTCACTGCTGACAATTGTCTCATTTAGCTTGCAGTAAGCTTATGATATTTTCAGTATGCCTGAATGTACACTTTTGACTCCTATCAGGACAGATTATTTTTAAAAAATAATAATTTTAATTTGTTGAGGTTTTTTTTCCCTAGAAAAGCAGGTAGGCAATTTTTTAAAAAACCAAAGATCTATTACCTTTAAGGCTTGAAGACCTTACTAGCCTTTATTACTTACATTTGCAGTGAAGCATAGCTGTTTTTTTCCCAGCAACCTATCAAGAGGGAGATACAATTGTCATCTCAAATTCCAAATTGGACCTAGGCAGCTCTGGAGGGAGTTGTTAGCTGTCTGAAAATGCCTCAGCAGCACTTACTGTTGAAATGTTTTTTTTTTTCTATAGAGATCTGCTCTTACAGAAGAATAATTTATATTTTCTCATATGTATTTCCAAATGGTAGATAGACTTGAGGCACTTTTTACAAGTCTATAATGAAAATGGAAAATATTGAATTCTGATGGCATTGACTTTTTTAGCTCTCTTTATTTGTTCTCTTGGAGATTCTGAAGGCAAGTTGTTTGCACTAAGGATCATCTTTTACAGTCAGTAGCAACACATAAATATCCTCTACACATAATTAATTCAGGACTTTCTGTTCCTGTTTCTGCTATTACAAGCAAGTGTTGTATTTGTACTAGGTCCCCAGTGCATCACCTTCTAACACCTTCTTTTTTAACTAAGTTCATAACTTTTTATTGCAGTTCTTGCATTCTGAGTAGCTTATACTAAATGTTATTGATTGAATGGTGACTGATGCTAAAGTACCTTCATCTGAACATGTGCTACATGAGTTTTTTTAAAAGAAGAGTGCTATTAAGTATTGCTTAATCTGCCAGGGTCCTCATACTGTAATTGAGCATCAAAATTATAGGAGATGAGAGAAGATGTCCATAAGTTTATAGCCATATCTGTATTTTAATGCAATATTTTTGCTTTATCCTCCTTAAAGGATTGAACATGACATCCAAATGGCAGACATGAACATCTTAGCCATAAGGTCAATCATTAATATCTATCATGGGCTCAGAATCCTCCTGCAAAGAAGACAAACAGAAGTTTATGTTGCCATTTAGATACATATGTTCTTATGGAAAAAAAACACCAGGTATCAATTTTAGGGTACAAAAATACTTTATTTTTGAAGAGGATAATTTTTTCAGAAGGTATTATGGTAAAATCCAAAACTTTCTGTCTTTAAGTAATAGTTATATAATATTGTACACTTCCACTGTGCACGAAAGCATGCCCGGTCCCTTGGGAGCAGGAGAGTTCTTCCCCTTGTAGCAGCTACAGAGTAACACCTTAGACTTGCTCTCCCTTATATTCAGTGTGTTAAAACACATAATGAAGTGTAACTGGCACCATTTCAGTTCCTTTAGGCTTATCCAGCCAGTACCACTCTGGAAACCAGAAAAGGCAAGGCAAAGCATTACAAGCATTACAAATACCCTCTGTCATCTTCATTTTGGGAGCAATCCAGATGGAAAGATACTGCTGGAAAGACCAGCTTTGGACCAGTCTGGGCAAGGGATTGTGTGCTTGGCAAGAGCTATAGAATGGCCAGATCTGGCATTGCTGACAAGAGCACTGGTCACTGCCAACATCTCTCTTTTCCTTCAGTTTCTCTAATCAGCTCAGAATTAACAGGCAACAGCCCTGAATTTGCGACTAGAAGCAACAAATCATTTTCTCTCTTCCTTCCTTCTATGCTATTCCAATCAGCTCTTTCCCCCATATTAGTAGATACACAAAGTGACCAGCAGTAAATGATTCATTTACTTGGCTTTGCTGCTTCTCTGGAATTCCCAAACTGCTTTTTTTTTTTTTTTTTTTTTTTTTGAGGAAATGTGCTCAAGAATTTTAGGAACTATAAAACTACACTGAAACGAGATACTGTGATGAGTATTTTCACTGCTGGAGACAGCAAAAACTTCAAAAAATATTCAACTTCTACACTATTCAATCTTTACATGATGTCTTAATCAGTGTCATTTTGGTTACTCAGAAGAGGGTGAGTAGTTCAAATCTCTTGACCTCATTTAGAATATATATATATATATTCTTATGTAGCCTTAAGATTGTCTCATCAAAAGAGCCTTCATAATATTGTGGATTTAGGGTAACTACCAATGAAGGATCATTGCACTCAGCCTCTCCATGTTACCAGCTTTTCTAACATTCTAGTTGCCACTGGTGCCTCTGTGAAATGAAGTAAATACCATTATTTCCATACTGTATAACTGGTTTACAGGATTGTGAAAAGAGAAAGCACTTCCATTCCTGCATGCAGACCTCATGACTCACTAGAAGCCCGTGTCTCAAGATGAGGACCTATAGGTCACGTCTCCTTCCTACTTGGTCCTTAAAGCATTTAAAGAGACAGTTGTCTGTCTTCCAGTGTGGTTTCAGATTACATCAGATTTAAGTGTATTCCAGGCTGCTGATCAGTACAGTAAAATCCTGCATGGCTTTTTTTTTTTGTCTGTGGCAACAGAACATCCTTTTAAGGGGGAGACATATGTGACATTTCTACTCTCCTCAGCACACAAGTAACCATTCCAATAGGGTCAATAGGATTCCAATGGGGTCCCTGAGGCAGTAGAAGGAATGATCCAGCATCTGCAGAAAGGCCTGACTTAAAATCTTCCCATTTCATCCCAGAATGCATTGAAATATATCTTTCTGTGGATGGCTAGAGGTCCATTTAGAAATTGCATGGGATGTATGGTTCCTGGAACAACAGAAACTTCCCCTCACACTGTCTCAGAGCTCAGGCTCCACTGCTAGACTGCAATTTCGTTAGATTGGCAGCTAGAGCAATCAAAAGAATTCCAAGTGCCTACAGAGTCTTAAGCAACCTTGAAAATAAAGGATTCCAAAATAATAAAACTTGAGGAACTGCTACAAAAATGGTAGTCTAGAACTGCTTATTTTTTAGGTGTCATGTATAGTTTTCCATATTTATATGTATAAATATATACGCGTGTATTTACTTTGTATCTAAAATGTGTATTACACATGGAATGCAGAGATTGTAAAAACTTCTTGAGTCGCCACCACATAAACTGAAAAAAACCTGAATATTTTGAGATATTCAGTATAGACTGAACATCTGTTTCTGTAACCACCTATTTTTTGTCTATAAATTCGCCTTGACTACTACAAGAAATTGAGCAGTGGCTCAATGAGATGGCAGTTACCCAAATTCAGTAAGAATATCTAGGATTACGATTCTTTAAAAAGGAGTTAAGACAGTTTTATTAAAGCTGGTTTAAATGTGATTTCTGTGTGCCTCTGGACTATTCTCTTTGCGAAAAATCAAACCGGATAGCTTTTTCGAGTAGTTGATTAATTTCTTACCAACTGCTTGACACAGTAACATGAGCAGTTGAAGAGAAATTTACTGGATTGAAACTTCTTGTCTGCTGAGCCCTTCTGGGTGGTCTGCATACTTTAAATATTTCAGGAATGAAGTATTTAAGAGATTAGAGTGTTAAGAGAGCAGGTAATCAGAAAATATATCTTTCTGTTATGTAGCAGCACAGTAAATGGAAGAACGGAAATGCACAAATATAAACTGTTTAGCAGTTTCATGTCATGGCACTTAACAACAGATAACCACAAATAAATTTTTTACCATGCTTAAAACTAGAATATTAAGCCTATGAATTTAAAGTTGATTATCTGCCTAAAACCGGTACAAGCACAGCTGAACCAATTAAATACTAACATTAAAACCAATATTAATCAAGAGCACAGACAATAACAACACTGGCTGTTTGTTTGTCTGTTTGCTTTACTGCTTTTACCAGCCCCATCAGCTTCGTGCTCAGTATCCTTCAGTTGTAGGTACTGTAGCCTCAGCAATTATACCCTGAAGCCTTTGCAGCTTTATCTTGTTGTTATATGTGCCAGCTTTTGCTACAGCACACTAGGGAAAATATACCTTCTGTATGGGGAATGAGTAATTTTCTTATTTTTCTGTCCTCCTCTAAGTCTCCCCATATTTCACAATAGTTTAGGGGGATAAATAAATCAAGCCTTTATTTAAATCAGAAACTTCATCAACACTTTTGGTTTTATATCAGATTTTTACTCTAAATAAGATTTTAAGATTTGAGAATTAGAAACAATTAAATATTAGATAATCAAATGAGATGAAAGCTTCTGCACTATGTGAAAAACACATGTCTGTAAGAACCCTTAAAACTGGCATACTTGGGCTGTGAGAGGGATGGTTTGGATAGAGCATCCTACCTATAAGGTAGGTGATAATGTGGCTTTAGGAAAGCTGCAGCCTAGAAGGAGCCCAAGTCTCCAACCCTAATCAAGTGACCGTGCAATGAATAGACCTGATGACACATGCCTTGCAGGATATTGTAATGGTACTGAGGATGCTTTAATAATTGAATAAATACACATTCTTCCCTCTCCTCTCAGATAATGCAGCAGCACTATCTTGGCTTTAGAAGAGCACCATGAAACAAAAACAGGAGAGAAGCATCTTTAACAAAAAGAAGAGAGTCTGGAGAGGGTTACCATTAGAGAACAACCCTCAAGGGCTTAGGCCTTAGTTTTAAGTTTCATCCTGAAATAGCATGGAATACATGTGTTATTGCTGCCTAGGCTGTTAGGGGGTCTGGCTGCAAAATATCACAGCAGCTAAGAAATAATCTTAGTTAAGTGCAGTCTAGTTTAATCCACCTTTTTATAGTTGGATTCTAACTTTGTATTTGAAATCTGACCTTGTATTTGGCTAAATATTTCCTAACTTTTAAGGTCAGTGCTGTTAAAGATTAATCTAGTGAAGCTGACAGGTAATTAGCAAGTTCCTCTTTGAAAGAAGTCCAAATTTAGGGACTGGAGATGGCTGTAAAGCTACAGTGGCTGGTGTATTGATGGAGCTGTCATATGGTGTGTTTCAATAAATAATCTCTGGCAGGCACAGAGGCCAGTGCCTCTTCTGGAAGATGATGATGATGAAGAGGCACTGAATTGCTCCAAGTTTCTGAGCAAGAGCAATGGATTTGGAACATTTTGTCTTGTTCTGTTACATCTGTGTAACTCCTGTCCACACCGAGAGGAAGCTGAAACTTAGTCCTATAACTGCAACTTTCAACTCTTGTTCAATCCTGTGCTGTTTCTTCCTTGTCTCTCTATGGCTTTGTTGGTGCAGCAGTTTTAATAGTGTAAAATATGTACCAAAAACTCACTTTTGCCCATAAAGTAAGGCAATGAAATTGAAGATAGAAATTAGACTTTGGAGCCAGAAGTTCATTTGTAGTGGAAATAAGAGTCAAAAGTTCCATTTCTCTGGCTACCTTGCAAACTCAAGCCAGAACTTCACACCTTTCTAATGCAGAGGACAATATTGGGGTGTCCATGTTGGGACCAGTGTTATTTAATATCTTCTTTAATGACATGGATGAAGAGATTGAGTGCACCCTCTGCAAAACTGCAGATGACACAAAACTGAGTGGTGCAGCTGACAATCCTGAAGGATAGGATGCCATCCAGATGGGCCTGGACAAGCTTGAGAAGTGGGCCCGTGGGAATCTTAGGAGGTTTAACAAGATCAAGTGCAAGGTGCTGCACCTATGTCATGACAACTCTTATCAGTCCAGGCTGGGGGATGAACAGATCAAGAGCAGTCCTCCCAAAAGGACTTGGGGGTGTTGGTGGATGAGGGGCTGGACATGAGCTGGCAATGTGCTCTCACAGCCCAGAAAGCCAAATGTGTCCTGGGCTGCATCCAAAGCAGCTTGGGCAGCAGGGCCAGGGAGGGGGTTCTGCCCCTCTGCCCTGCTGAGACCCCACCTGGAACACTGCATCCAGCTCTGGGGTCCCAGCACAGGAAGGACGTGGACCTGTTGGAGCAAGTCCAGAGGAGGGATACCAAGTAGATCAGTGATGTGTCACCTCTCCTATGACACAAGGCTGAGAAAATTTGGATTTTCTGCCTAGAAAAGCGAAGGCTTTGAGTGACCTAATTGCAGCCTTCCAGTACCTGAAGGGAGCCTGCCAGAAAGATGGCAAGAGACCATTTATAAGAGCATGTAGGGACAGGACAAGGGGGAATGGCTTTAAACTGAATGAGCAAAGGTGTAGATTAGGTATTAGGAAAAATTTCTTTACTGTGAGACAATGGAACAGGTTGCCCAGAGAAGCTGAGGATGCCCCATCCCTGGAAGTGTTCAAGACCAGGCTGGAAGGAGCTTTGAGCAAGTCAGTCTAGTGGAAGGTGTCCTTGCCTGTGGCAGGGGGGTTGGAATCAGATGATCTTTAAGGTCCCTTCCAACCCAAACAATTCTGTGATTCTACATCTTTAAACGGGCAGATGCCTTACACGCTATTTTGAAATCTTAGTATTTAAGAAAAATTTAGAGTGATGGACTGAGAGGATAAATATAACCTAGAAAAAGATGTGGAGAAAATAACAGGAAGACTATAAATGACATAATTTAGAGTTAGGGATTAGGTAAAGCGCCTGCACTAGGAATTACATGGTACAAATATGGGTGTTCACGTTCTGGTTAATCCAGGAATGAAACATGCTGAGCTTATGGTATTCATGTGTCTGGTCTTGCTCCTAAAAGTGACTGTACATATTTCACTTGTACACATATATTTAAAATTAATAGCAGTTGCCAAAGGCAGAACTAAGCATGTTATAGAGAACATAAAATTTATATAAAGATATGGCTTTCAGGCAGCTGCAGAAACAAGACTCTCTAGGGCATGCTTAATTTTTTTAAAATATAACAGCAGCTCCAGTATTGTAAATACAGTGTATAACAAGCAGTAGAAGAAAATGGAACAGTTAACTTGAAATAGCTTGGGAGAACTCCACACCTTGGGAGCATATCCTCAGCATTACTTCCAAGCCTTGCGCATTTAGATATTGGTGGCATTGCTTTTGGGATTACCACTAGGGAAACCTGAGTTTACACCACCCTAGTTGGCAAGCTTCAACATTTCTGCCAACACATTATCCTGTACCACCAAGGCAGCAGCCAGACTGACAGCCAGTAGAGTTTCTAGAGTCATCCCACCCAGATGTAAGTACCAGAGCAGTGTCAGCTCTTTGCCATCAACACACCACAGTAAAGGTCTAGGATTGAAAACCACAGGTTTTTAATGCCTATTCAAGTGGCTTGGTACCAGCACTGTTGTCAGCATCTCCCTGTCTGGCCCGTGTTGAAAGGACATGAGAGTGCTCAGGCACAGAACTGCCTTATCCTCTTTTCTGCCCTAATCATGCTACCTTCAGTCTGCCCAACCCTCCACCCCCACACAGCCTAATATAGAATTACAGAATGGTTTGGATTTGAAGGAACCTTAAAGATCCCCCCCACCACTGTATGAGACACTGCCAGCTTTGCAACCACAACACTGAGCCCTGGGGACCACCACTGGTGACCAGCCACCAGCTGCAAGTGGCACCACTCACCCCCTTCTCTGGGTCTGATGACCCAGACAGTTTTTTTACCCATCAAACTGCAAACAGTTTCTCCAGCATGTTGTGACACAGCATCTAAGGATTTACTGGAGTCCAGATGGACACTATCCACCTTTCCCTCATCCACTGAGTGGGTCAGCTTGCCATCAATGGAGATGAGGTTGGTCAATCAGGACCTGTCTTTCACAAACACATGCTGGCTAGGCCTGATTGTCCTGTATGTGCTGTGTGACAGCACTCAGTATCATATGCTCCATGACCTTCCCTGGTAACAAGGTCAGGCTGCCAGATCCTCCTTGTGGCCCTTTTTGTAGGTGGGCATCACATTTGCCACCCTCCAGCCAACTGGGACCTTTCCAGTTAACCAGGACAGCTGCTAAATGATTAGAAGTGGCTTGACAAGCTGTTTCACCAGCTCCATGGTACCATTTCAAAGGTAGATTACTGCTAGTTTGTCATGGCTGAGATTGTTAAAACAGGATCTCTTGATGCTGCAAATTGGAATTTCTTATTTTCATGGAGTTTGTTGGGCATTTTAAGAAGACTTAAGTACTTGAAATAACTACAAGTTACTGTTTACTATCCAGAACACCATTAGAGATACGTAGCATAGATAAAGTTCTGGGTGACTAATGAAACCTGTATTCAGAACTGAACAATTTAAAGGTTTTAGACCTCCAATACAACCCAATACTTAAGGTGACTTTGGAGGATATCAGTACTGCTGAAGCTTTGCAGGTACAATTAAACTGCAGCTGCTCTTCCTGTATGACTTACAACATGAACTCAAGGAATTTTCAATTGTGCTAGTTGCATCTGCTTAGCACTGACATTCCTAGCCACTAGCTTCTGGACTAGGTTACTATCTAGATTAGGTACCTGCCTACTTATACCTTAAGAAATAAATCTCACCTTGAACTCTCAAAGCCAGTCTAAGCTTAAGTACATAAATGTATGCCAGTTTGTTACTAGAAGCAGTTGTCTTAATTCAGAGGGCTCTTTAGAATATTTAGTAATCAAGAACAAGATACAGGTTAAACGTAGACAACAAATTTTTGTGTTCATTTAGAGAAACAGTTTTAGCTTCAAGAGCAGCATAACATTTTCACTTGGCTTCATTTCACATGCTGCCTCATTTTAAACTGCCAGTGTGTTGAGATGCATCCCCTGCAGGAGCAGTGTAAATTAGGACAATAAGGACATAAATCTATTTCAGAATTAAACAATTTGGTACCAAAAAGCATTAAGAGAGTGAAGGATAGAATTGCTGGATCATCACTACAAATAATTTAAGCAAACTTTTATTGAAGCGTTAAGTTGTGGTACAGATATTTTTAAATGATCAAAGTCTAACACCACAGAAATTATAAACACCATACTCCCCCCATCCTGATCACCCAGATAGTTCAATAACCCATTCAACAGCTTTCATTTTCATAGACGAGGCTTATGCTTCTTTTTGTAAGATGCATTCTTTCAGTATTACTTGAAAAGGGATCTTCAGTCTACTTAAAGGACCTCAAACCAAAAAATGTCAGAACAATTGGGACAATGCAAGAACAAAAAACCCATTGAAATATTGGTCCTCAATATTAACACCAAAAAGCATTAGTGCCATTTACAGCATGTAATTGATAACATTGGTAAAGAACATCAATAATATGCTTAAAATAAAAAAAAAAGTCAAAATGTTCCAACCACTTGATTTCTAACCAAGCAGACTTTAGCTTAGAAGCACTGAAAAAGTGCTTCATTTATAAATACGGAAGGAACAAAAGAACCATTGCATCGAACCAGAAAGAGTCAAAACATTGCAAGGACAAGAGGGGAAAAATAATCTCAATTTTGTTCTTAACATGCTGGTCTCACAGCTGTTAAATCCCAGTATTTGCAACCAAACATAGCTGAAAGTGTGCCAGCTTTTCAAAGCCTGCATTTTAGTCAATACTCATTAAAGTGACTTTGAATTACACACTTATTCATGCTCTATGAATAGCATTCCACTTCTGTCCAGGTGTCCCAGACAGTTCTTGTTCTATACCTTCACTTAATGCCCTCAAGTCACAGTAAGAGGAAACCACCTTAGCAATTAGGAGGAAAAAACAGATGAAGTCACAACACTCAAGTACAACATAAGTCACATGCACAACAATGTCACAGGACTGTCACAAGACAGAGGCATCAGCTTTGCTTGGAACAACAAAATGAAGTGACACTGGACCAGTTTAGAAGCACTCTTACAGTCCAAAGTGGCAGGTCACAGGTTTTACTGAGAGAATAATCCAAACCAATCAACACACCCAGACTAGCAAATTCCACTCCTCCACTAGCCCTACCTGCCAGTGCTCAGGAGCACCAGCTTCCCGTTCTGACACAAGAGGTGATGAGGACAGAAAATGCCTGCTGCCAACATGAACTTGCACTTTCGCAAAGCTGTCACGCAATTATGCCAAAGCACTTGAAGCCTGGCTCAGCTCTTCCCCTGTCAAGTCTTGGACCTTCATCAAATTCTGCCATTGCATAGCGGTGTGACAGCTTGGGGATGTGGACAGACAAATGACCATTAAGGTGAGACAAAATTTAGCCTGCACTAGTACCGATACCCACGTTACTTAAGGTGAAAGATGCATTAGCCCAGTTCTACAGGAGAGCTGAGCAAATTCCTAGAAGCTTTATTAGAGCATGAAAAGTCAGTCTGATTTAAAAATAAATCAACCACCACCTGTAGTAGCAAAACAATTTGTAACTGTTTTAAGAACTTTCTCCAAACATGAAAGTGTTAATTAGGAATCAGTTTCATTAGAAATCATAGAAGTTCATCAAAAACTGTTTTAGACTGAAATCACAACATAGATTTAAAAAAAAAAAGCGACAATTTAACAGAGAACTGTCCCCAGTGAGTAGGTTGAGGCTGAAGTCTAATGAGGACGAAAGCCTTGTCTGTGGGGAATTTTTGGTGATACTTGGAGAAAAACTATACTGTGTGTAATTCTACCTGAATCATTTTTACAAGTGTTGTAAAGTTTCATACAGTAAGATTTTTCTACATGCACTTCAATTTCACAGCAAGAGTGGCATAGAGTACCTAAACACAGAAGAGAGCATTCATGCAAGATATCTAACTCCTTGATATAATAATGCATACAATTCAAAATGGTTATACTATGATTACACCTAGGGCTTTCCACAACTACAAGGTGGTGGGAGTGGAAAGCATGGCCCCCTGAATCATTAACTAGAAAGCAACCACCACCTTCTATACGGGATTTCTTTTTGCGCTTTTTCTTCATTCTTAATCAACTGTGCTGTTGCTGGCGATTTTTTGTAAAACTGGTAAAAACGAAATTATAATCACTGAATTGGGCAATCTGGTGATCAAGACGTTTAAACCCCTCAATCTTCTGGGCAGAGGAAAACACTGTGCGACATTTAGAGCTCTAGAAAACAAACAAAAAAGGAGTTACTTTTAGAGCTGACGTTTAGAGATGGATTAGCACACTGCATTTCATATATGGTTCCTACCAACATGTTTTAAAACTCTTCCTGACAGTGGTGCAGAAAGCTTCATTCCCAAGCAGTGATTCTGCCCCCTACATATGGTACTGCTGTTCTGTGAACAATTATGGGGGGTGGAGCACCTCTCCTATGGACACAGGCTGAGAGAGCTGGGGTTGCTCAGCCTGGGGAAGAGAAGGCTCTGGGGAGACCTTGGAGCACATTCCCCTTTGAGCAGCAAAGGGGGCTGCAAGAGAGCTGGAGAGGGACTTTTTGCCAGAGCATGTAGTAGTAGAGCAGGTGGTAACAGATTTAAACTGAAAGAGGGTGGGTTAAGATTAGATATTAGGGAAAAAACATCTTCCTTGTGAGGGTGGTGAGACATGGGAACAGGTTGCCCAGAGAAGTTGTGCTGGCCCCATCACTGGAAATGTTCAAGGCCAGGCTGGGTGGGGCCTTGAGCAACCTGGTCTAGTGGAAAGTGTCCCTGCCCACAGCAGGGGATTGAAATATATCTTTAAGGGGGTTGGAGATATCTTTAAGGTCCCTTCCAACCCAAATAATTTTGGTGATTAGCTGAGAGCAACACCATTAACAGCAGATGTCCTACAACTGACAGTTGCAGGCAAATCCAGAAAAATGCCAAGGCAAGAAATTATGCCTATACAGAACGACATAGGAAGTCATTAGAATTCTGGGACTAGGATACTGCATCTTACTGTTTCTGAAGTTTTCTGAAGATCAGATTTAGTACATGCCATAGCAAGACTGAAGAGTATTTTTACTTTCCAAAGACACTACCACTCAAATATAGAGGCAAACTGGAAACTGTTAATCTCCAGTAAAAATCTCTAGCCTTGCTTCATTTGTGTCTATATGTATTTCATCAGCTGATACGCTAATGCAAGAAAACTCACCTGATTAACAAAGAGAGTTGTCACAAATTTTCCTGGCTTGAAAACCTCTACAACTTTTCTGATCAGATCATCGTAAGAGGTCTGACTTATGTTTGTTTCAAAACTAACATAAGAAAACTCTGGTTCTGGAGTGATGTGAATAGTCCAGTAAGTTCCCTGGGAAAAAAAAAAAAGGTATTATTACCACTAAATATTTATTTCTTTTTATTTACCAATATTAATTACTAGTGAGTGTAAAACTTACATCCGATTTCATCCCATTCATTGAATACCCACAAGGATTGAACATTGTAGCATCAATAACAGAACCTGGTATCAGGTCACGAATTCCACTCATCTGAAACAAAGTTAAACAACTCTGTTTATCATGCATCCTTACACTTGTTCAGATTTAACCCAAAGGCAGAACGAACATCTATTTAGCAAAGAGGACACCAGAATTCTCCCAATAACAAGTCAGTCTGATTACATGTACCACTGTAAATGACCTTGGTTTGCATCCTGTCACTACATCAATGGCAGTGACAAGCTGCATGCACACTATCACACTGCCTCTAACAGAGCCCAGCTGCATCCATCCAAGACAAGGAAACAGCCTAGAACTCCAAAACATATTTGCTTTTGCTGCTGAAATGGAAAACTGAGCTTTTCTTTAACCACTATCCACAAAGAGAAGGCTCTTTATATTTACTCCAGAGTAAGGATACACTACTTTATACCCTAGGAAGAAGTGCAATCCCAAGTGTTTTGATTTACCACGCAGTACCTGAGCTACAGCCAAATCTCAACAGCAAATACAGTGTGAGAATCAAAGCCTAAGATGGAAAACAAGATGAAGTCAGTGTACTTGTCAGGAAAACTTGCTCATGTCACATGACTTCTCCATCTGGGAAAAGGAGTCAAACCCATCAAGTTACACTTAGACCCCAAATCTGCCCTTCCCCTCATCCAAATGGCTCCCTGATTTAACCCTGATTTTGATACCTACTTAACTTTTGCATTCCTTATCTCCAGTCTAAGCCTTACTCCTCATAATCCACATCCTTGAAAGTAACTCAAATTGTGGTTTTATTCCTACCCCTACATTCTTCAGAGTAAAAGCTTCCAATCACCCAAAGCACTGCATATTGCTGTTTTCACTAAAGGAAGAGCATTGAAAACATGAAGTTATATTCCCCAAAACATTCTTCAGTTAAATCCATTCTCCTCCCAAAATATTAACTTGACGCTTTCTACGACATCTCTCCTACCACAAAATAAACCTTGTATTAAAAGGGAAAAGAATGAAGCCTTTTATTGCCCCATTTCCACCACTGCCCAAAATGCTCAGTTTCCAAGCAAACATACACGAGTGACATCATTTGCAGTAACACCATCTTTCATGTAGAACTGGTCCATAACTACTGGGTCAAGCTCACTCATCAGAATTTCCAGTGTCTGATCAGGCTGATTGGATATCCGACTCTCTGGGAAATCCAGGGTGTACAGGTACCTACGTAAAGCACAGATCAAGTATGTAACACATATTGACAGCACCAAGTTCTACTGTAAAGACTTCAAACTCTTCACATACATACCAGCAATCAGAGTTCATACGCCCCATGCAATAAGCTGCTCCATCTAGACAAGACAAAAAGCCTCCAGTTAATGTACCACAGCTGAACATTTATGTAAAATATTATATTTATTTTTTATTTAAAGACAGGGGCTTTTCAGAGAACCCCACAAGGTTCACTGATGCAGTCAAGCAGCTGTATCAAATAACCAGGCATTTAACTTCAGGAATGCAAAGTTAGTAATTAGAAAAGCAAACTTCCTCAGAAGTGGGTCTGGACACCCCAGCTGAGACTCTACTATCAGGAAACTGATATTACAGTTTAGGTATGCACAGAGAGAAACCCTGGTACTCTTAAAGCCTCTATTAAATGCATTTATGATTATCATTTATTTTCAAGTAACTCAGATGAGTACCACAGCTTCCATGTTCCTTCAAAAACCTGTCACTTTAAACATTAGGATCATTCTTTTGAGTCTTAAACTGTATTAAATGTTTAAATTCAGTTTTTAGCAGAGTAACTTCTCTGAGAAAAGCCCAGATTTTTCTTCAGTATATTACTGACTTTAAATTACTATCCTAGCTTTTCAATAGGGCTTTCAGAATTCTGCAGAGTGATTGGAAGTCTGAAGATGACCCCAGTTAACACAAGGTGCTAAATGTCAAGCTTAATAAAATTTATATTTTGATCTTGGCAAGCTAGTATCAGAAATCCAGAAAATAATTATTTATAGCTTTTGACTTTTATGCAAGGACTGCTGAATTCTTGGTGTGGCAGCCTGTACCTATTTTACTGCTCATAACTTCTCACATATCAACCCTTCACCCAACTTACTTGGGAAAATTTCATTAAGAAACTCTACTTCTTCCTGGAAATTCCTATGTGGGTACTCCTGGTGGGAAGGCTTCATGAAATTCTTACGTGAATAGAAGAAGCTCTGAAAAAATAAAGATGCATCTTAGGTATTGAGTATATCCATCCATCTTGAATCTAAGAATTTAGAAAAACGCAAGCATTCATCGTGAACTTTCACAGGACCTAAGTTTTCACTGTCAAAACACTGCTACCTGTATTCCCATTTCAGAAGCACACAGTTACTCCTACCTGAATTTCTAACCTTCAGGAGACAGTTTACTTACAAACTTGTTTTCCACTAGACAGCATGGGCACAGTTACTCTTAAGTAACTCAGCTCAATAGCATTTAAGAGACAAATAAGAGGGCAAATGCTACAGCAGAGCAATCTTACTTTACAGTCTTCCCATTTTGGGAAGCACACATAAATGTCCAAATTTCAGAATATTTAATTAAAAAAAAGAGTGAATTTGAAACAGTAGCAAAAAGCTTTTTGTACATTCCAAGGAAGACTTTTGACACCTTACCTGAATTGAGTCAAACCCACTGTACTCCCTAGCAAGCTCCAACAGGGGAACCAGTGCTTGCAGTAAGAGGGTGGTACCACACGTCTTCAAAATGAAACGTCTCTTGGAGACAAACATGCTACTCTCACTGTAAAAGAGGTGTTAGGAATATATTAAGTGCTCTACATAAAACAATCCAGGAGTGAGTTGTTAGGTCTTGGTCCTTTATCCCAACCAAATGCATTCCTCTAAGTGAACACCCAGCATATGGCACAAACATTCTTAGCAAATAGATCAAATCAATAGAATGCAGCTAACGTTTGAGAGCTGTTATGATTTCCCAAAACAAACACCTGCTCCAAGCATGATACCACAGAGCTGTCACACTGCAGGAAAAGGCACACAGATTAGACACCCTCAAGCTAGCTGAGAAATACAAACATGCTGTGAAGTGGGTACACAGGCACAGCTCTATGATATGCCTCATAAGTAAGATAAAGAAATTTACAGTATATAAACTAAGTCAGATACTTAACGACAGCCCAGCTGAACCAGAGATAGGCATTGATACTACATCCAGAACATTTAAACGTGCTTAAAAAGTATCTTTTCATCGGGTAACTGAACAATGGGAGTTTAAGGTAGCTTAAGTAACTCAATTTGGAATGCTGTTTACAAATTCAAAATCAAGGTTAAATTTCATCCGGGATGCAGTGCAACTAGTTACTCTTTCCAGAATCTTGTTTTAAATATATGAAGCTTGAAGAAACAAGACTTGAACACAGTTTCTTTGACTAGCTTGGTCTTAGCACAACCCTGCCCTCAAGGCAGTCAGAGTACAAAAACTTCAGTATTTGTAATCTGAAGTAAACCAGAGAATGTCAAATGCATCTGTAAAGTTCATGTACAAAAAGCAAGAAAGTATTTTGCAAGATGAAAAACACATGGCAAAAGTAGTGTCCTTACAACTAACTGCAGCACAACAACAATTCCAGGGTTCCAGGAAAGCTACAGTTTTACAGATACCCTTAGGTCAGCTGCAAGAGTTGTTCCACTTGATTGTATTATGTGCAGTTAAAGCTGATCTACTAATAAGGTTTTTTTGCTGATCTGTGACACCTATAGCCTATTCTGCTGAAGTAATACTGAAATTCTGTACTGGGGACTCTTAATTTACCCATGGACAAAATTCAGTGATGAGGTGCAACGCCACCACAGCTCTGTCGATCCTTTTGGTTAAAGGAAAAAAGAAACACAACTGTGAAGAGATTTGCACCTCTGAGTGGGAGATCCTCCAAGTTGTAGCCATCAACTTGCCATTAACCCAAGAGTGCATTCTCAGCCAAGTGAATCACATATGACAGCTTTCACTTTTTTCCCTCCTAGGGACTAAAAGAATGAGCCAGTGCCTTACCTGAGTACATAAGCTTCCTGCTTGTCAGTTTTTGTCACACTTATGATCAAACAATGCACATTCTCCAGAAGTTTGTCCCACTCAATCCTGTGAAGAAATTATAGAAGAGCACAAACAACAGGTTAAACAAACCAAAGCTTGCTGGAACCCTGGGTAAAAAGCCCAAACAAGACTAGAGCCTTGAATTACTGGATCTGACAGCACAAAGTGGGAAGAGTTTTCATACAGGAACTGACTCTCACAATACAGTAATACTCCATTCTTTGCTCTTGATAGCTCAGTAGTCCTCAAAATCTGTTACCATGATCTGCTGTGTGCAGACAACTGCTGAACAGCAACCTTACAGGATAACCTTAAATCCTGCATCCCACAAGTTGGTAACTTAAGGTATCCTTTAGGTTTAACCTCTATGCACTTCAACCACAGTAGTCATTGGCAACTACTACAGTAACAAACCAGTAAGTTACCATTAAGATGTTTTAATTGACCAGTTTAGAGTCAAGTTCGTAATTTAACTGAAAAGCTAAAAATGAATATATTTCAATGGCCTGAATTCCTCTTTGACCAACCAGGATCACAGAATTCCTTCATACAGTGCAAATTGTAGCTATGGTACTAGAATTCAGTATGGTGGTAGAAGTTTAATATTTCAATCCTTTACTAATATTATGCATTCTACAAGGAGTCTGGAAAAAAAGCCAAACCAAAAACCAAGGGCTCAAATTAAGCCAAAAGGCTTTCAGGTACTCAAGAGAAATGACGGACGTGCAAAAAAACTACTTTGGTTGTCACTTCAGTCTTGTGTACCAGATTAGTAGAATCTAATATAGTCAATTTTGCTATAAATAAGACAGGAACAGATACAGCTTCCTGATGTCACAAAATTGTAAGACTGCCAGCTGTCCTACTTCTCCCTTCCCACAGCATAGTCCACCTGCAGGTTTGTGCTGGCTCTTGTCCTCGGAGATGTCATGATCCAAGAGATTTACTAACCCAGCAATAAACTAAGCTGCCCATCAGTAGAGCTGGAATAACTGCAGGAGCTAGGAGCATGAAAAAATTGCCAATTTTTCATCACCAAGCAAGCTCAGCTTACCTATATAAAACTGTCAGCCTAATCCTTCTTCAGGAGGCACACCTTTCACCCTTTACTGACACTGCAAAAGCCCCATGGCTGTACTCCAGAACAGAGCACTCACCCACTGTTAATTCCATCAACACGCTTTCTCCTGCAGCCACCAGTCTTTCCCCTTAGAAAACTGGTCAGTTTGTGAAGTTGAAATTTTAGATTCTGTTGTATGTATAATTAAAACATCCACATATTCTTTAGCCTTTCTAAACAGTCAGCAAATAAATGCCTTAATTTCTCCCTCAATGAATTAATTTGAAACTAAAATGAATCCATTAAAATGAATTCTGTACCTGTAGTAATACTCGATTTTCCCATTTAAAGTACATATTACACCAGAATAGTAATATTTATATATATGATTCAATCAGAACATACATTAAGAAAATCCTATCCATTTAAAAAACCTTCATAATCAAGTGCACATCTGATTAACCTAGAAATTCAGTGATATAACTGGATACTTAAAAACAAAGTGAGGTTTACCCCAGTTAGTGACCCTTGATGAAATGCTTTTCTGCAAACACATGACAGCACAGACAAATCTCCATGTCAAATTAAAAAGGTTATTTTGAATGCTCAGCTCAAGTCCCACACATTTACTCAGCTCTATGCTTATGTTATTGACTGGATTTAGCTCTGTTCCTAAAACTCAAGTGTATATGAAAATGCAAGTAGCTGCTCACCTTAAAAAGACCAGTAAATGCAAAGAGTGAAACAGATATAAACTATCTTCTAAATGCTCCTAGAAAATCATACTATTTTGCTAGTAAGAGTACTAAAGGATTTAGTTTTCTCTGGCTACAGCACACCAGCATAAGTTTGCCAGCCACTCTTCCTGTAAATTGAACTAGGTAATGTATTAGATTGTTCAAACCATTCCAGCATCCCCCAATTGACATTTTATCTGCCATTAAATAAACACCCAGAGTCTGACATTCCATTTGGGAAAGGTGAGGAAGAGTTCCCTGGTGCTGAGCTGTACTAACCCCATTTGTACATTACTACAAATCTGATTTTGTACTTGTCCAAGTATTAATGGGCATGTAACTATCTTAGGCTTTGCAAGAGCATGCATCTCAGCCTTCACAAGCTTCTTACCCGGTCAGACAGTCAAAACCTCAGCCTTATGCAGGCAAGTGACACTTTTTCTTTAAGTACCACTGTAGTGCAGCTCTGTGCACACATTTCAGTTTTGTCCACATCTCAGACACATCATTAGCAGAGGAAGATGCACCAAGTTTGGTAGTTCAGTGAGGGGTCAGTACAGCAGCAACAATGCACTATTGTGTGTTAAGTGCAAAGCCCATGATGCAAAGGAAGTCCTGTTATGCTTGTTGGTACTCCAGCTGGTATTTAGGCACCATGGCTGAAATCTGCAGCTGCACAAGACCTTTGCATATCACAGCTTTGCTCAAGTCCTTGCCATTGTACTACAGAAACCATAGCTGAGCATACACTAAATGTTGTGTTCAGCCTTTACAGAAATAAAGGGCAAGGTCATAATTTGATCTGCCTAGAGCAGCATTAAGGAAAACAATTTTTCTACAATTTTAGAAACATATAGGATGCCAGGCTTACTCTAGAAGCATACACAGACTAACCAAGGGTTGCAGCACCCACGATGAGACTCGGCCACATTAGGGAGAAGTTCTGCAGGGATACTGGCCTGTATCTATCTGCATTCTAAAGTTAAGTACGGAAAACTGAAGAAAGGCTGGATTTGATCCAACATAATCTATTTAAACAAGATGACCTTAGTATTTGGCATGTTCTATTGTTTAAAGCACAGCTAAGGAAGAACATCTGGGACTACTTTGTACCAAGTAGATTAAGTTCACTACAAGTCTAACTCTTGTATTTCTTCCCCCCTTTTTTTTTACCCATATAATTGTCACTAGTTGAGACAAACAATCTACATACACTTGAATGAAGAAACAAAATCAACCTTAAAAGTAGTATTTCAATGGTTATGACTACATGTATTGCAGCTATTCAATAATAAGTAAAAATCCACTAAATTAGTAATTTAAGTATTTGAGAACACTACTAATTTCATAAGTGAGTTAAGTTTTAACTTGGAAGCAAAGCCTGCAACTGAAAAAGGGTACCCAAGTAAGACTGATTCTCAGTAAAGTGCCATCATGGACTTCTGCTCTTCAAAATTCCCCCTTCAATGATCAATGTGCAAGGCATTACTATTTCCCAAATTATTTCCCACAGCCAGACATCGGAACAATGCCAGTTTGGAAACTGCTTTCCTATACTCAAGCACAGTAGAATATGATCTGTGAAAGTCATTGGCAGTTCTCACTGGAAGCAAGCTCTGCAGCAGACCTGCAGACACCAACTTGAGGTTGACTCCTCACTTATGTGGGCTTATTGACCACTTCATTCCAAAGTTCTAAGATCCCCTTTCTGAATTTTTAAATAACTGCTACTAATCCAGAGTCAAATTAGTTTCTTGAATGGGCAAGCACGATGCACCTTAAATGACTGCATCTTCTCCGAGAATGGCAAATGAAAATGGAATACATCTACTCAAGAGTGAAGAACTGTCCTTGCTTGAATGGTAAAAAGCTATTTGTCCTACACCTGACAACCAGAACACCCCAAAAGGGGGGAAAAAAAAAATCAAGTTTAACAATTTACTTCTATAACTGTGTTGCAATATTTAGGGCCTTATCAACAGACTTGTTACCAGAGTACAAATAACTTCCATTCAAACTGCCAACCAGGTATGTCAATAGGGAAAACCTACTACAACTGAGAAGTAGCTTAATTGTAGGAAGTATGCTTCACGAATAGTCAGTAGTTCCTCTCAACCAAGTTCCAAACCATCATATCTGCTCTTCTATTCCAGAAGGAAGTTTTCCTTGACAGATAGAACTATGCTTTTGAACACAAGTTTTGGCCTCTTCTGAGCCTTTACCTTCAGGGGTAAAACACATTCTTTAGCAAGAGTCAAGCACACCAGGCACAACGCTGCTGTTTCAGGCCAACTGGGAACGAGCTAACAGCAATTTGAAGAGATTAAGAACTACATCAAGAACTCGTTCCTATCAGCAACTAACAGCCTGCTCAAGCACACCACCCCACCACCAGGACCTTGCTAAGGCAGCCAGACAGCACTGTGAAGAAAAGCTGTATTGCAGTAGGGCAGGAATTCTTAGGAAATCAATCAAATGGAACTCCTAAAGACAGCTATATACATACTCTTGCATAGCTTTATATGATAATAGAACAGCTGACAATTCTATAGTACCATAAATAATAAGCCTTTTAATCTTGACTACCTAAGACCTTGTTCTAATGTCATGCATTCAACTGCAGAACAATCTTTTATCCCCTCACCTGTTACCTACAAAGTGTTTTTAGGAGCCCCATAGGTATCAGTTACCTCATTAGCAGGCTACAGTTAAACAGGCAAATTCCTACCAATACCATGATCCAGACAGCCTAAAACTGTGTCTAAACTGCCCATGTAGAGGAGATGCAGCCAAGACATACGAAAGCTGGCTAAACATCGGTGCCAGCAGAGCTGGAACACTGCTTTTAAGCATCCCAAAAAAGGTAGGAACAGTGCAGACCACCCAAAAGTCACAAGCATTTTAAAGCACCTCTCAGCAGCTCGTGTGTTCCTCTGCAGACAGCTGCACATGACTTACTTCCTCTTAGAAATATAATGTAATTTATAAATTGCTGTTTAAGACAGGTTACCTTGAACTACTTACACAGCCTGAGTTTAGGCTCAAGGCACTTGCAACTCGATAAGTTTACACAGGCAGTATCTGTGGGGTGCACAAAAGTGTCACACCCTCTATATGCTCTGAGCACAGATATACAGAGACACTGTCCACATCTCCCTTATCTTAAACCTAAGAATCCCTCCAGGGACATGCACTTAATCTTGACAGACAGGCACCTGGGTGGAAAATTGCATCCACATTGAAAGTGATTCTATGCAGCACTGCTCACAAAATCCTTCTTACCTAGACCCAAGCCAACTACTTAGAGCGTCACTCCCAAATGAAACCAAGATATTTCAGCACTGGCATAAAGATGGCCACAGGTGGGGCTCTGAAGGCTGCAAATTTCTCCTGTTGTGGGCCTCACACCACTATTGCAGTTACATGGAATCAGGACTCCATCCCTTACATCCAAAGATACTCAATGGGTATTCCCAAGTCTCTCATACCCAAGGACATCCAGAGTGCTTGAGGAAGCATGAGGGACAGCAGGACTTGCAAGCAACATTCAGGGCAAATTTGAGCATAATCTTCTCCAGAAGGAACACACTGTAAAGCAGCAAGTATCTACTAAAAGCCCCAAGTCTTCCTGTTCTCCTGGCTGAGCGAACAACCATTAGGAAAGCTCTTTGAGGAATACACCAGTAGCTGCTTATTTGTTTTCTACAGAGTCTCACCAAGGGCCCAGACCTTTGACAGAAAGTGACCACCCAAATGCCTCAGCACTTTTACTGATAAGGCAGGAGAACATCAGAAAGTCTTCAATGTAAGCCTTCACTTCCTGCAAGCAGCATCATAATCAGTAGTAGTGAGAATAAAAGGGCTTGCTTCCGTTGTGTGAAACCATTCTTTAATTACAATTTTGAGTTACAAGAAAACATTTTGCCAGTAGTTTTGAACCTCATCTAAAATCTAATTGATTAATATCCCTTCTGATAAGGGGAAGGCTGCACTCTTATATAAAAGTTCTCCACATAACCCTGCATCACCCATAAAAAAAGCTCCACAAACACATGGGGACAGAAGCCCTTATCTCAGCATAGCCCTGCCTTCTTTCCAGAGTCGCTTCAGTTTTGCTCCACAGCACTGCAGGAACAGGAGCAGAGCAGGGCTCATGGCCCAGGTTCCTTGTACCTTCAGTGTCTGAGGGAACAGGCAGGTAACACTGCCCAGGACTGGGGGAAGGGGCAGAGGTGCAGCGGCACTGCAGCAGTGAGCTCACTCAGGCTACAGGGTGCAGCACACAGCAGGGATTGACAGGACTCCTATCAAATCCTGTCTCAGTGCTTGGGAGCTTTCGTGTAGCACAGGATCAGAAGAATGCCCTATCAGTGTCACCCCGTACTGCTCATTGCTGCAGTTCTCTCCAGCTCGTGTCTCCACGTAATATAGACAAATAGGAAGCAGATTAAAAGTCCATAAATAAGCTCAATTTCAGAGTATTCCTCAGGGTTGAATGCTTGAGATATGAGCTTTTAACACTGGCATCATTTATTTATGGTTTCAAACTTCTGTACGGATTCAAGATCCTGACAGCCCTTGAGATGGAAAAAGCATAGCTGAACATCATCTGAAGGAGTAAGCAGCTTATTTTACTGTGGGGAGAGTGAATGCTATACACAGTCACCATGGAAATCCAGGGCTTGCAGCAAGTTCATCGTGTTTTCAGCAAACCCTCTGTTTTCTATACATAGTTTAAGGCTATTTTTTTAGGAAAAAAACATGCTTTACAAAGCATACTGAGAACAAGCAATAAAATTAAAGCAAATTATTTGGAGACCACAAAAACATTAACTTCATTCCACTGCTGGATATAAGCGGGGTAGGCATATTTAGATGCTTGCCAGTAACTATTTAAACCACAAGACCTTCCTGCATAATTCATTAACAAGTGAGCAAAAACACCCCAAAACTTAAAGTAAAGCCCAAGTTCCATACTTTTTAATTGGGACCTTTATTGAATGTATTAAAATGGCAGATCTTTTCTGAAACACATCACACATAACCCAAACTTTTATCCAGAAAGAAGGCTTGCCCACAGGAGGGAAAACATGTGGAAAAAAAGTCCTAATTGCATCAGCTCAAGAACTTTTTTGCTGATGGTATCCAGCAAAGACTTGAAAATATCTAATCCCTAACTAGCACGCACAACATGGAAATTTTTAGCTTTGAACACCAGCTTAGTCATTCAGTAGATGAATGGTTCACATTTCACTACTAAGCAGGTATTACAATACAAAAGGCAAGCTCAACTGGTTTGCAACTTGATTCTAATTTAGCTATTGTTCTACAGTTTCAGCTTTGATTTCAGGCTCTGTTCAACATAAACTAGCTCATTCAAGCACCTTTATAGAATTAGCATAGCAGGATATATTGTATTCATAACTTTCATTTGCATCTATCAGCTGTACCAGGTAATTTAATTCTGACATTTTTCTAAAAGAGGATGTTTGCAGATGGTCATTTCATGCTAGAAACACGGTATCACTGATAATTACAACTAGACTCAGGTTAATAGCACTTTAAGACATGTCACAGCTTCCTTCCAAAGAAAGTAAGAAACTTCGATTAACATGTTGTATTAAGAGCCAATTAACACAAAAGTCTTCAAAGCCTGCTCGCAGCACTGACACTGTGTTAAAGACCACACGTTCAACAGTTAACAGTTTTTATCCACTCTATTAAAACTTTACAGCCATATCTAAACCACACAAAGGAACCGTCCCAGTACCCACACCGCAATTACATTAAGTGCTCTGGGAGCAGTTTGAAAGTTAAGTTTGCAGTTTTGCAAACACGAGTCTAAGCTGACAAATGGAACACCAGAGAGCATGAATGTGTCAGTGAGGAAAGCATTTGCAGAATGCCATCTCTAAACTACATCTGCATAGTAACACGAAGTCAAACGAGTACTTTTGGCATCTTTCACATTTTAAGTCAAACACTACAGGACTCCTCCAGCACCTAAGTAGCTCACATCATCTGCAAGTATTTCAGCTAGGATTTTCCTTCCAAGGTTGCCTGGACATTAACTATACAAGCTGTTACCCTGTATCTGCTACACCACTAAGCCTCAAAGAGCTATAAAACCACATTTGATGATTGCCATGTTAAGTACACTATTCAGAAAGGTCTAAATAGCTTCACAAGTCAAAGTTACACCAGCGAATTACCTCATTACACCAACAGGTCAGAGGTAAAAATGTATTCTGCAGTGCTTCTGGTACAGCAGAAATGAAGCTTCCACTAACCATGAGCATTCAGACATGCACCCACATGGGCTATGCATTACTTCAAAAAAAAAGGCAGTTTTCTGCTCACTGCCAATTCAGATCTGTGAACAGCTAATTCTACCGATATATACAGATGGGAAATTTGCTGAGAAATACCAAAACAAAGGAAAAGACAAATAGGATGTATCCCTGAATGGAGATCATTAACATATTCCAAGCATTAAACACACTATGACAAGCTCTCTAGCTCAAACTCCCTGACTAGAGACCATTGGGTAACAGTGATATGCAGATCTGGATACACTGAGAGCCAGATCCTCCAGCAACCACCCGAACCTGAAAAGCTGAACAGCTGACCATACTGAAGGTGAACTACTCACATGAGTATAACCTTCAGATTTGCCCCGTTTGCTTAGGACAAGCCTACCTTTTCCATCTATGTCAGCTGATCCCACCTACATACCATTTTTGTTGTCACTGCAAGCTCGTCCATAGTTCTGCAGATTTTGCTTTGTACTTCAAGCTTGCAGCTACCATTTTCTGACACTTCCAGAACACAATTTTTTGTGCATCTACAGCTGGACCCTCATAGTCAGAGGTCTAAGCATTCCACAGACTCCTAGAACGGTCTGGGTTGGAAGGGGCCTTAAAGATCACCTAGCTCTAGTGTTTCCACACTGTCCCCCTGCAAAATACAGTACTGGCCATCTGCAGTGCAGACGCCCCATGCCCAGCACGGCTCCAGAGCCGCCCCGTGTGCCGGCAGGTGGCCATCGGCTCCAGCGCTAACAAAGGCGGCGCAGGCACATTCCTGGGCGGCGGGCGGGGAGCCGGTGCCGAACACGTGCGCCGGGAGCGGAGCGGCGCGGAGCGGGCCCCGGGCCTTCCTTCCCCCGCCGCGGGCGGCGCCGAGCGCGGCGCCAGCGCATTCCCCACATGCCCATTGGGTGACGGGCGCGGCCCGGCCCTCCGCGGCGGCCCGCGCCCATTGGCCTCGGCTCCTCAATGGGGGAGAGCGACGGGAGCGGCGGCGCGGCCCGGGAGCGCGGCCAGGACACTCACGTGTAAACCGCGGCTCCAGGCACACTTCTGGGGAGGAGGGGGCACCCCTTTCNGGGGCCTTAAAGATCACCTAGCTCTAGTGTTTCCACACTGTCCCCCTGCAAAATACAGTACTGGCCATCTGCAGTGCAGACGCCCCATGCCCAGCACGGCTCCAGAGCCGCCCCGTGTGCCGGCAGGTGGCCATCGGCTCCAGCGCTAACAAAGGCGGCGCAGGCACATTCCTGGGCGGCGGGCGGGGAGCCGGTGCCGAACACGTGCGCCGGGAGCGGAGCGGCGCGGAGCGGGCCCCGGGCCTTCCTTCCCCCGCCGCGGGCGGCGCCGAGCGCGGCGCCAGCGCATTCCCCACATGCCCATTGGGTGACGGGCGCNCCGCTCTATGGACCTGTCCGGCTGCGCAGTGCCGGAGGTCGCCGCCACACCGGCCATGTGAGAGGGAACCATCAACCCTCGCCGCGACAGCCACGGGGATCTCCCTTTGCAGCTTGCATTAACGGGGAGGGAGGTCCCCGAGTCCCCGCTCTCCGCAGTACGGCACGGGCAGGGATTTCACGAGCCTTCTCAGCCCGAAACGGGCCGTAGGAGCGGGACGAGCCACCGCAGAGGGGTGGGCGCCGCTGCCGTGCCCCGGCCGCCAGCACACTGCGACACCGCGCCCGCTCCCCCCGCGGCGCTCCCGGCCGGAGCGGCACACGCTCGGCTCCGCGCTGCGCTCCGCGCTCCGCCGCCGCCACATGTTGCCAGCGGGAACCGCGCGGGGCTGCACGCGGTGGCGGCGCGGGATGGCTTCCGTCCCCGGCACCGCCACCTCCCGCCCGCCGGGACGAGGGGAGCCTCCCTGCCCGGGGGTCTCTGGAGGGCGGCGGAAGGTCAACCCCAGCGGGGAGATGCTACGGCTGTCACCGGGGGAGCGGGAAGGCGGCCGGCAGCACGGCAGCCCAGCCCCCACCGACGGCCACCCCGGAACCTGCCTTCCCCCGGCGCGGCCGCCATCGCCCCCCAAAGCGCCGCCACACCCGGGCCATTCAGGGACCCTCCCGCCCCGCCGGCCGCCCCCCAAGGACAGTGCTGCCCCCGCCACCGCCTCTCCCCGCTCCGACCCCACCCCGCCCGGGCCGTTCGCGGACCTGGGTATGGTGCGGAGGTCGCCGGACCCCTTGCTCTGGTGCGGCTCCTGCTGCGCGGGCTGCTGCCGGGCGAACCACACCTCCAACAGCTTCTCGGTCCCTTCGAAGAAGTGTGCACCGCTCTCCTTCATGGTGAGACAACTCGGCAACCAACAACCACAGAAATTAAACGACAACCAAACTGCCGCCCCCGGCCGCCACCGTTCGCTGCTGCTGCACGGGCCGCGCTGCTGCCGCCGCCGGGTCCCAGTCCGTCCCGGGCGGGTTTCACCTTCTGGGGGATTTGCGTAATATTAATAAAAAAAAAAAATAGAGGAATAAGTAGAAGAAGGAAGGATATTTTTTTTTTAAACGGGCGAAAACCACCCGGAGTGCGCGGCGGCGGATGCGGCGTGAGCGTGTGTGAGCGGGTTACAGTCCGAGCGGGGCTGCGGGCGGGCGATGCGGTTCGGTTCCTTGTAGTCCGTGTGTTCCCCTGTTACAGAGAAGAGCGTTGAGCGAGCGCTAGCTAATGTCGCCGGCCATACTGTGTAAGCGAGGGGCCAGTGCGCACACAGCCGCCTTTATACCCCCGCAGGTACCCGCATCACGCCGGGTCGTGCTGCACATTGGGCGGCCGCCGCTCCGGCCCGCCCTTCCCCGCTTCCCATAGGGTGGTGGTGACGCCAGTCGAGGCATATGCCGGTTCTCGGGCCCCTCCCGCTGCAGCCCGCCCGCCTGGCCGCAGGGAGCGGGAGATGGAGCGCGGGCGGCGGCGGGGCTGGGGCAGCGCTCGGGGCCGCGGTGTGGCGGCCGCACCGGGATCGGATCGCACCGCCCCGAACATGGGTGGCAAGCACGGGCTGTGGTCGGCAGGGAGCCGTGCCAGGGGAAGCAGGGCTGAACGTGGCCTAGAGACGGCGGGGGAGCATCCCCCGAAACCATTCGGCGCGTAGCGAGGGGCGAGCCCGAGAATTCCGGGTCTTCCGGGGCCGCGGCGGCAGCGCTGCGCCCGCACCCGGCGCTCCTTCCCTCTGCGCCTGCCGTAAGGCGCTTCCCTCGCTCGTAAGAGGAGCTCAGCCGAGCGTTCAGGGGTAGTTCCCGTCCCCTTCGCCCCTTCCAAGAACGCTGCGTGTGTGACCGAGAAATGGGGAGTCACTGTTACGCGGGCGTGTGGCACAAGGAGCGAGTGACCGGGCAGGGCATGTGCGTCTGTGGGCGCGCACGGGAGGCACGGCGGATCTGTGTGCGCGGGTCATTACTTCATAACCTGCGACTCTTTTTTACTAATATTTAGAAGAAATTGTTGAAAACCACATAGATCTATGGTCGCCTAGAGTATTTTTTTAGCGATACTATAACGCATCATAAACTCAGTGTTGCAATACTCCGTAGTCTGAGGAAAGGCTCGCAACTGACCAAATGAAGAATAGAAAATCCAGTCTTCCCCGATGAGCCTACGGTACTTGCACTACATGGGACAGGCAGCAGCAGATGGCTGGGGACAGATGAATGAGTCCCTACTAGGAGACAGTGAGACAGTATCGGACGGCATAATAGGCAGTGGGCTCTGTCCACCAGCGGAGGAGTGAGTCACTGAGCCAGTGAGTCATTGCCAAGGCAGCTGGACGTGAATCATTCCCTAGGTGGCTGGTTGCCGCTGTATGCTCCCATGGCACAGCCTTAATAGCTGGCAGAGAACCATGTTCTCCAGTGCTGGGGTTTCACTGGTTTTTATTAACTTAGTGTGAGTTGTGACAACTCTAAATAAAAAGGTTTTCCTTTCTCAGCCGTTTATCTGTACCTCCATGCTGCCTCCTTCCTTGTGCCAGTATAAGCACTTGCATGGCTGTGTAGTGGACTGCATCAGGTTTAATGCTGACCGCTTAGTTTTAATGATGTTGATAATTTTTAATTGTGATCAGCTTTAATTTGCATCAGTTTCCCAAGCCAGTACACGTGCCAGCTACATAGATGCTTGTATTGGTATAAATAAGAAGCTGTGCTTGGGCATGCACGTGAAATTTTGGATGGGGAGTGCAGGACCACTAGTTTCAGTAGTCACAATGGTTTAAATCTGCTTAAAGTGCTAATAGAACTACATCTGAGAGTTTGTGGACTTAGTCCAGCCAGATTCCACATTTACTTTTAATACCAGTCCACCCATCCTTCTTTCTAAATGTGCAGTACTAGTGCCTAGTTCTGTCATTTGTTGATTTAATGCTTTCTCTAGTTTTCAGTCAGGCGTTTGCAAATGATCTGTGTGACATTGCTCCACCCAGATATGTCTTTTTCTTGTCATGCATCCTGTCTCGTATGGTTTCTGACTTCCTCATCTTGACTATGATGAGTTCTCTCAGTGTGTCTTGGACCATGTGCTCACAAACTTCATAATTTCCTGAAGTCTTGACTGTTCTCTTGTCTGCCCCCTCAATTAATTATTTTTCTGACTTTTCCAATTCAAGACTTGGCACCTGCTACCAGACAGAGTTCACTACAGTCAGAGTGGCCCTAACCCACTAGCTGTGACTGTTGTCCCTTGGTTTTAAGGCACAGCAATTGCCTGTAAGAATGCTTCTGAGACATTTTGGAGGAGGACAAGATTAAAAAAAAATGAAGTACATTCTTCTTATATTTCTGGGAAGCTTCTCAGTGGGATGGATAACCTATGAAACCACATGAAGGATTTGTTTGAAAGTTTAACAAGGGACAATACAGCTCATTATCACCAGCTGACATGAGGAGGGAAATGATCTCAACACTGAGTAAGATGAAATAGCATTTTTTCTGATGTGTTAGAAAAGTAGCAGGGTGATGTTGTATATTTGAAGCCAGTTCACCTAAAAAGAGATTTGTATTAACGCTGAAGGCTGCAGACCTTCCTTCACAGGAGTCTGGATTGCTGACAGATAGACAAAAAACAGGTGGAGGAGGGAAAGGAGGGAAACAGTGAAAGCTCTTTTTTGAACTTGACTGACAACTAGACATGAACAAAGTATTGTCTGAGAGACAGGCTGAGGTTTCAGGAAGGACAGAAGGAGATTGTTTTGGATTAGAGGGAGGTTCTGTGAGTCAGTGTTGGAAAGATGTTTGCTGAATTCATGTTTACAACTGAGATTACCCAGAGATAAAGGGCAGGACAGGAGCTGAAGGACCAGCAGGTTTGAAAATGTCCATTCAAAGGGGTTGCACTAATTTAACTAGACGAGTTTTGAAATTGTTTTAATAACATTAATCGGGCATTTGAATCTGGAGGAAGAATGGCTTGGGAAGACAGGAAGGCTCAGATATCATCATATGATTGTGAGACACAGGGCCAAAAATTGTTTATGATCTTGTTCCTTTGTAGTAATCTGCTGGCACAACAGGCTGTAACTGGCCAGGTACATTCCCCGGTGTGCAGGAGGAAATTCTATGTTACAAAAAACTGTTGTAACTATTGTCGTAACCTCTTTTTTTTTTTCATGTCAGGTGTGTTACCAAGCCCAACAGTCAGAGTGGTTCAGAGTTTCTGTATATCAAAACAGAGCTTTGCAATGCAAGAGAATGCAAGCCTGTATGGTGCTGAAGTTGCTCCCTATTTTCATTGCTATAACCAGCTGCAGAGCCCAGAGCTCACAGAGTTAGTGTGAAGGTAACTTGCTCTTACCCATATTCTTGAATGGGGTAAGCTTGGTGGCAACAAATAATCAAGTCCAGAAAGAAAGATGAGAAAGTATGAATGTTTTTTTGTATGGAAAGGACAACGATGAATTCTGTTTTCTTAGCCAGTCTTTTTACACTTTCCCAGTAGCACAGAGGGCCTGTAGACTTCTTGAAATTTCTCCCTAGGGAATACTTCTTGTGTAGAGGTTTCCTCACTTTGAACAGCTATTTTGAGCGGCTGGAATGATCCATAGGGGGCTGTGGCAGCAAAGTCATTTAGAGCAGCCAACTTACACGAGAGGCATTGCCAAGAAAAATTGGGATTCAAGTAGGGAATTAAAGCCGCCTTTACCAGCCCTCCGCCCACCGGGCAGTAACGGATCGTGCTCGCTCTTTGTGAAGGAGAACATTCCTTGTTAATATTTATGTAAAAGTTATATTAACGCTAATTCTATGTCACCCTGAAAAGCAAAAGCTAGTGTGCTGTGGGGGGAAGCTCTGTCTTAGTGTCTTCTACAAAAGGAACGGGAAAGCAAGTTGCTGCAGAGCCAGTGTAGGCATAGAGAATGCCTGAGTTTCAAGGCATTTTTTCACTTCTTTTAGAAACAAAAGCACTCATCTCCACTGTTGCCAACCTGGCCCTGCTCCTCCATTTCCATTTTGATTTACTTGCCCTGCTTCTCAGGTTTCTGCTTACAGAAAGGACAGCAACTGCAGCCAACTTCACAGTTCGGAGAGTCAGAGGTCTCAGAACAGAATTTCTCAGCAAATCTGGGCTGTTCTGCTACATGGTAGAAACTGTAAACTGTCATAGCAAAAAGCAGAAATGATCTTTCAGTAATGGGAGCTATTTTTAGCTCAAAATAGTGATTTCAGCACCTAATGCTGTTATTCTCTACTGAAAAAATGGATTTATTACCTACAACCAGCAAATATCCTTCTAAATTAAATGAGGAAGGTAAATATGAAGAATTGTCCTGTGAAATAATTTTCAGGGTGCCATTATGATTTCCTCTGCAGTTAGTTCATATTTGACTGATAGTTGTAAGTGTAGTGCTGTCTTATGATTTATCTCACGATAAATGATACTTGCTGACCAAAAAAAAAAAAAAAAAGGAAGCCCAGACAATTAAGTAACTCTTGTAAAATTCTGTATGTGTGAAATTGTAAAGCAGAAGTAGCATAACTTTAATACTTGGACAGTGTATGTCTTATTAAAAGCATTAAATTACTGAAGCTTCTTAAGGTTTAGTTTGTAGATCCAGTAGCAAATATTTGGATAATGGAATCATCATTACATTACATTTGGAAAAGATGAATTAAATGAAAAAGTTAGGAATTTCAATTTTGACCTAAGTTGTACTTGCTGCTAGTTTATATGTGTTCTGCAGGCCTGGATGTCTTGGTGATGGGCCATAAAAACTCCACTGCTGAAATTAACCATCACTTTAGTGATGGGGGTAGAATTTGCTCCTCTCCAGCCACCTGGCAGTAGACCCATGACCTCACACATGAGTTCCTTTCAGAAACGGGGTGGAGAAGATGCAGGGTCTTGCATTCATTTTCTTGAGTTGTGTTCTGTCCTTGTTCTGAATGATGCTTTGCCCCACACTCCTGCCGTTGTCTAAACCGACTTTGCTCCCATGATCAGTCAATGTACTCATTAAAATCTGAGGCAAAGTATTCACTTCAGATCAATAGCAGAGTGCAATTTATATTATTCCAAGATTATCTTCCATTTCTCTGCACTTTTTATTCCATAGCACTACAGTCCTTTATTGCCTTTTGTTTATGGTGGTGAAGAATCTTTTTTGTTGTTTGCTTTTCATGTACTTTTGAAAGTATAATTCAGCCAGACTTTTGGTAATTCTCACTTTGTCCTTCCTTTTCTTCATCCCTCAGATAACATTTCATTTGTGCTTAAGCCTCTTTGCCATTTTGCAAATGTTTTGGGGTCTGCTTGTGGTTATTTATTCACTAGCTCTCTTCAGTAAAACATTTTCTGCTTTCTTGAGACAAAGTCCACATACTTTTGTCTTTTTCACTTCAAATAATTATATTATGCTCAATATTTGAATTCCTCAGTCCCTGACTTCACAAGTAAGTTCTCTGATTTCTCAAAGCTTGTCTTTGTGAAATTGAGAATATTGTTTGCTTTTGGATCTTCTGCCAAATCAATTTTTACCTTACCAAATTGTTGTATATCTGACAAACCCCCCTTCTGTCATTGGTCAATGGCAATGCAATTAGTATCATGACTATATTGGTTTTCATATGCATTTGATTAATGAATGTAATACACTGAATGCAATAATGAATTTAATTCACAAATACAACATAAATGCGTTATCTTTATCTGTGAAGTTTGCTTAGAAATACCTTTAGCTCAGTTCTAGTTACCTTCAATTTTTATTTGTACCTAATTTACTAAAGATATGTTATTATTCAAACAAAATCTAAACCAGTTACAGCTGATCTTCAAAGAGGGACTGAAGAAAGAGAATTGGGTAATCCTGTTTTTTCTTATTGGTCGTAGTTTTTCAGTGTTCTAAAAACTTGTGTCAGCCCTTACATTTAGGCAATTGAAAAGTACGTGGAAACTGTTGCTTAAGATGTCTTGTAGTTCTGTTCCTGAAAATGAAAAGGCTCACTTAAACTTCCCTGAGAAGATTATGTTACTGAAGAGGGGAATACACACATATGAGCAAAGCCCATACTTTCTCCCCTTCCCCAATCTCCAAAAGCCCTTGGTCATATCGGTCATTTTAGTCCAGTCTAAAGGAAGTCAGTACACAAACTCAGGCCTTGTTCCTGCAAACATGCACACATTTAACTTTTAAACTAAATTAGAGGTCAGCAGAAGTACACAAATCTAAGAAGCAATTAATGTACAGAGGTATTAGCAGGCATGACAGAATGAGAGAGGCAGACTCCTCTTAGCTCCTCTGGAAGGAAGGAATGGTAATTTACAGTATTATCTACTGTCTTCTGTTACCAGGGTACAGAATAATCAGAACTGACCTTCAGAGAAGGGGTTCCAGGGAGGAAAATGAATGTTCCCTTTCTCCTCATCCTTGACTTTTCTTGTCAAACCAAAATTTTTTTCTGCTTATTTTTACAATAGGAATTCAGGTTGCCATGTGCTCTACCTTCTTCCCTCCATCTGCCCATGGTGAGAGACCAGTAGAAACATCACAAATAAATAAATTAATTGTGCTGGTACATACTGTAGTTCAATACTGAAAGAACATATAAGAGATCCTTATTAAAAGTTTCTGTGTCTCATTTCCTTGATGTGGATTGTTAACAGTTCATATCTGAGAGCTTTTCATTATCTTCTGATAAACAGCTAAACTAAGAAAGGTGCAGTAGGCAAAGAGAAACAAATTATCTGTTAAAAAAAAAACCCAACCTCCAAAAAGTTTTTATATTTTAAAGAAGAGATAAAGCTCCAACTTTTCAAATACCCAACCTGGGCTGTATAGAAAACTGTGTTTGAAGGAACCAGCCTGGGAAGGATGTGATGTAAACCACATGGAGGAGTTTTGCTTACACAGAGCTAACAAAGATGCATCTCTTTTTTAATGATCCCATATACAAGGCCTATGGTTGAAGCTGAAAGGGTTCTTGGGGAGACAACACTGAAACCCATGTTTCCCTCAAGAGAACCTAGGTATATCAGAAGTTCTGTCTAAAGTTATGTTCCTTCTGTTTTCACGTAGTCTGTCTTTGAGGTAAAGCAAGTTCAGTTCCTTCAGACTTGATTGAGGAAAGCCAGGCTGTCTCCTCTTTATGCTGGTTGCTTCTGCAGAGATTGATTGTGAGTGATTTATAATCAGCCTTCCACAGGGAAAATTTCATATATTTATCAGAAAATTAATGAAAATATATTTATATAGCTTGTAATTGCTTACATTGTTTCTAATTGCTCATTATATAAAGAAAGGATTTACATTGGTTATATTATCATCAATTTTAATAAGCCTAAGCATAAAAAATCACCAGTTCGGTCTTGAACTAATGAGATTTATTCAAAAATAATGAGATTTCAGACATTAATAAATTGGGATTTGACCTCTGGGGTATTTGTCAATGTGTACATTGAAAATTACAAAACTCTAAAAATGAAGTGAAAAGAAAACTCAAGGCTATCACGTGACTAGAAATACAAATCATAAATTGAGACATTGAGTGATACTGATAGGATAAAAACAAAATGGCTCTTTATATGGCTCTGGGCACACTTCTATGTTTCATCCAGAGCAAGAAAAAAGCTTTCTTATATCAAAGAGGAGTAAGTACCAGATTTAATATATAATTAGCTGATTTACAATTGAAATAATTTATTATACTCTGTGTGACAGCATCATTTAAGTATTTCTGTAGTAGTGTTCTCTGTAGACAATGCTAGAGCTAAGCTGCTGTCAGTATTTCAAAAATAAAACCTTTAAACAAAGGTTGTGACTGATTTCTGAAAGTTTCTCTAGATAAATTGTTGCAGAGAACATATTTCTGGATGATATAAAAGATCTCGCTGTTTTGGAGACTGGCAGACAAAGCTATTGCACACTGTTGTGCATAACTGGAGCTTATCATAAAACCCAACAAGGTGCTGTCCAAAAATATCAGTTTTTCATAACTGCAGTCTTTTTATTTCTTCTTCTTTTTTTTTTTTTTTTTTTTTTTTTTTTTTTTTTTTTTTTTTTTTTTGCTATGAATCAGTAGTCCTTGATTAAACTGGAATCTACTTTGTGTCCTTCCTTTTCATAAATATTTCTTCAGTAGATTAATCCTGCTCCTCCCTCTGTGTTTTCAAAATACTAGCTAAGGTCTAAATTGCACAACTGTCTTTGATTGCAGCTTTGAAGTTGTGCACCAGCTCTGCCAGCTGTGGTGGAAGACATACACTGAACTTTTATACTTACTGCTAACTGCAGGTGCAGGAGCCTTTTTGTCATTTGGTTGACAGAGTATCTGCCACCAGTGATTTCAGTCTCTGTGTGCAGTTATGGAATAAATGCTGCCTGGTTACGAAAAGACACATCTTAAGCAATATCGTCAGTTTAATTATAATAATTTGATTTTTTTTTTAAACTTCGTATTTGGAACATATAACACCATCACAGAATCATAGCATGGTTTGGGTTGGAAGGGATCTTACAGATGATCTAGTTTCAACCCCCTGCCAGCGACAGGGACACATGCCACTAGACCTGGTTACTCAAAGCCCCATCCACCCTTTGAATGTTGCATGAGGTATCCACAACTTCTCTGGACAACCTGCTCCAGTGCCTAACCACCCTCACAATAAAGAATTTCTTCCTAATATCTAATCTAAACCCACCCTCTTTCAGTTCGAAGCCATTCCCCCTTTACTGTCACTACAGGCCCTTGTAAAAAGTGCCTCTCCAGCTCCCTTGCAGCCACCTTTAGGTACTGGAAGGTGCTGTAAGGTGTCCTTGGAACCTTCTCTTCTCCAGGCTGAACAACCCCAGCTCTCCCAGCCTTTCTTTGTAGAAGAGGTGGTCCAGCCTCCTCTGATCATCTCAGTGGCCTCCTCTGGACTCACTCCTGAAGATGCACATCCCTCTCATATTGGGGGCCCCAGAGCTGGATGCAGTGCTCAAGGTGGGTCTCAGGAGAGCAGAGCAGAGCAGAAGGGCAGAATGACCTCCCTTAAACTACTGGCCACGCTGCTTTGGATGCAGCCCAGGACAGAGCTGGCTCTCTGGGCTCTGAGCACACACTGCTGGGTCATGTTGAGCTTCTCATCCACCAACACCCCAGGTCCTTCTTCTCAGGGCTGCTCTCAGTCCATTCTCCACCCAGCCTGTATTTGTGTTTGGGATTGCCCCAATCCAGGTGCAGGACCTTGCTCTTGGCCTTGTTAAATTTCATGAGGTTTGCACAGTCCCACCTCTCAAACCTGCCAAGGTCCCTCTGGATGACATCCCTTCCCTCCAGTGTGTCCACTGCACCACTCACCCGGTGTCATTGGCAGACTTGGTGAGGGTGCCCTTGATCCCAGTGTCCGTGTCACCAACAAAGATGTTAAACAAAGCATTGGTGCCAATACCGAGCCCTGAGGACACCCCTTGTCACTGGTCTGCCCTTGGACATTGAGCCATGGACTGAGTCTGAGCAACTCTGAGTGTGGCCATCCAGCCAATTCCTTATCCACACAGAGGTCCATCTGTCAAATCTCTGTTCCTCCAGTTCAGAGACAAGGATATCATGTGGGACAGTGCCAAAATATAACCTGATTGTATGTATTAAAAAACCTTTTTTTTTTTCTTCTCCTACTTACCATCTCTTTGGTCTCTTCAATTCATGTGTCAACAAGGGCTTCAAGGCTTTTCATCTGAAGAACTCTGCTGATTTTTATAGTCTATAACCAAATTGTGGTCCACATAAACAATGGTAGGATAATGTACCAATTTTCTTAACTCATTGTTACCTGACATTGTTGGGGTACAAGAGGTTGATAACTTCAAATTGTGAACATCATATATGCAAATATATACTTCAGATTTCTGTGATCTAAAACAAAACATTAATTCAGACATACTCTTCAATCTCTAGTTTTATAAGGGAAATGGCAAGATTTGCATAGATAATCTAAGAATTTATTTATCTTTGTATCCATGTCTGTTTATGTCAGGAAAATAATGTAATTCAGCATGCTAACATGGTTCATTTGACAGCATCACTAAAGTGGTGAATTTTTTCTGTTTCTCAGTTTAATTTTCTAGCCTAGGATACTAAACTTTCCATACTGGGTTTTACATGGGAAACGAGAAAATATTATTTACATAGAACATCAGAAAGTTCTGCCCAGGTTCTGTCTATTTCCTCTGCCTCAGTTTATTTGATCCAGATTTCTGCATGTTCCCCTGTTGGTGCATTCTTCTCACCTGTGTTTGTGTGCATTTATTTTGTGGACAGTTTTAAGACATTAATCACTCCGTGGCAAAAAGATTTGTGGAAAGGCTGATCAATGTTTTCCTTTGGTCAAATGACTTTCAAGTGCTTTCTTGGCTTTCAAAAAAACCCCCATGTATTTGAGCTCTTTGAAAGATGACAGTTTTGCTAGGAAATGTCTGAAGCAATTGCAGATACCACCAGAAAAATGGATCTCATTTAACTTTTACATATGCAATGCAGATGTTGATAATGAAGATGAGTCACCCAGGGCTTCCCTTGGTGGTCAGTGTAGCAGAACAGGTAGGTTTAGGGCATGAATCAACCAACATATTTTAGACAAGGATTCATTAAATTATCTAGGTAGACCAAAGGATCTACTTGTTCTACTGGAAGAGTAAGTGGAAATGTGGCAGTGAAACTATATGTCCAGTCTGGGAAGAGTGAGCAGAGAAATGAACCATCTGTGCAGGAATAGCAACAGTTTTATTACTCATTTTCAGGAACCCTATAAACTATGTTATAATAGATCATAGCCTATGGACTAATTTATTTTATTAATATGATTTATTTACACTGCTAAGAATTTTGCACATAGACTGCATGAAAAAGTATTTGCATAAAAATCATGCCCGGCTGTTTCAGGGATTGAAAGACTGATGCATCTTTACTGGAGAGAAAGTATTAAAAAGTTTCTTAGAAAATTTTTAAAAAATGGTAAGAAAGACCTCTGCTGAACATTGACCTGAGACCATTTGTCTTCCATCTTTACAGCATCAGCACTGGAATTTGCATTACCTAACTTAAGATGTCTTCAGTTTTCTGATGTCTGCATCTGACTTGGAGTCAAAGCAAAGTTGGTAACTGACAACCCCAGGGTTTATAGATGTGGCTCCATGAAAAACTCTGCTCTCAGCCTGCAAAAGCTGACACTGCACCACTAGAGTACACGCAGGCAGGGCTGCTCAGCCTGACACAACCCAGCTTCACCAAGTGTGATTGTACAGGGTGGAGCCACACCAAAATGTGATGTCACCCTGTGCTAACTTGCACTGCACTCCTCTGTGCAGAATTTTTCCATTTGAGGCATTAGGCTCAGTTTCACACATTTCTCTGTTGCACAGTTTTTATTTTCTTTTTCTATTTATCAAAAATCCATACTTTGCAACTTTCTGTCATCAGCACAAGATCTGTAAAAGTTGATGTACCTTGCATTTCTCATCTGTATATCTTTCATATACACGGAACTTAAACAAGTCCCTCTAAAATGATGACTCATTATAGGAAAAGAATGATTTAATTTTGAGGAGCTGGAAAAAATAACACTATGGAATAATGTTTCTGAGCCTACAAACCATTGCACTGGGAGGTGAAACTGTTTTGCAGGTCTTGTGTGACTAGCACTGGATGAAGAAATTCAGAGTGAAGAAAGCCACATAAATGAAATTGCATGCTGAAGAGGTGCTGGCCTTCATCAAAGAGACACCAAAGTGAGAGCCACTCTGATGACAGATAAGCAAATAGCATTCATGCTCTAGAAGTTAGCAAGCAAAGCCAGCTTACCAGACAGCAGGCAGTCAACTGGGCTGGAAAATCCACAGTGAACACAGTTGTTGTGCAGGTCTGTAAGATCATCAAGCATCTCCTGCTTTCTTGAGATTATGAATCAGGGTGGTGCCTGGGGAACAGAGGAATCTGAAGTGGGGGATGATGAGGTTGTGGTAGGGAAATAGGTTGGGCGCATCCTGAGTCTGCATCCTCTGAATACAAATGGGCATATTTGTCCATGATGTAAACCTTGGCTGGTCAAGGAAGATACACAATACTCACAGGAAACATTTTTCTTTGACTGTTTTTTATTGAAGGGTGGGTAGTGAAACTTGGCCTTCTCTTCCCAAATACAGAAACCGAAGAGATTCAACTTTTGTTTTAGCAAATGCAAGATGAATGTAGTTGATTTTCTTAAAATTCAGAAGCAACACACCCTATTAAGCCTAGTTGGAGGAAATAAGCATGCCGTTGTGACTGCTGCTTACTTTCAGTTAGGTTTTGTAAGGCCTGCTTTAAGCAATACGAAAAGCACAGCAGTAGATTGGTAAATTGAGCAGGCAAACATCTGGCCAGTTTCTGTGGCATTGTTTGGCTAAGGGAAACACAAGGTCCCTTCAGAATTGTGCTCTCAGGAGGGTTATTTGCTGATTGTCAGTCTTCCCATTATTGACCTTGGAAACAATAATCGGTTTCAAATTAACTACATTCATTACTGAATTCTCCTTGGTTTGAGGTCAGAGTCCAGAGGCTAGAGGAGGGTTTGGAAATATCGAGGAGCACAGAACACAATCTGGAAGCAAAGAGAACATGCAGCACTGATGCAGGGTACTTCTGGGAAATTCTCCTCTTGCTGCCACCTGCACAATCTCAGTGCACACCTCTAGGAAGGGATCTGCAGAACAAAAGACCTTCCAAACCAAAATACTAATGTGTATTCACTCGTACTCGGCCAGAACATTCTCTCTGAATTCCCTCCCCGTCTCTTCCTGTCCTTAGAAATGCATCACTTGAGGCCCTGCTCTCTTTTCCATCTGCCAGGGAGCACGGTGCCTTTGCCAGGGAGCGCAGCGGCACAGGACGAGCGGCAGGAACCTCCCTGCCAGGGAGGACGAGGTTGGACTCGATGATCTCCGAGGCCTTTTCCAATCTCACTGATTCTGTGTGATTCTGTGACAAGTAAAGGACAAGGCAGACAGTGCTGCCCGGAGTTAGAGACGAAGTGCTTGGCTGTTCAGGGCAGCTAGGATTGAGGAGGGGGCTGGGAGTCAGAACTGAGGTCCAAGGTGTGTTACAAGGACTGTGGTCAAACTTGTGCTGTACAAGGATGTGTGGTCAAGCGTTAAATGAAAGTGTTTTTACAGAAACAGTCTGTTTTTCAGTCAGCATTGTCATTACAAAGCCAACCTATTCTTATGCTAAAGAAGCTGCTGGGGTTTGGTTGCTGCTTACATTAGCACTCAGCACACCGGTAATGTACTCTGCAGTTTTCCATGCTCAGGGAGAAAAGCTGAATTGGTACGGTAGAACAGCTTCACAGGAAGTTAATTTTGCAATTTAAATATCCTTGTAGAAAGCAAGCAAATAAAAAAAGCAATGAGTGAGTATGTATGTGATCAAGAATTTCTCAATACTTTTTGGCTTGATAGATTAATGGGCTAAACCTGCCTTTTCCCAGTAAGCCAGTATGGTTTCTGTACAGGTTCTCAGAGTTCTGCTGGTTTCCCTGGCTGGGTAATCAGGCTGGTAAGGAAGGTGGCGATAGCTGCTGTTCTCAGGGCAGACCGGGAATTACAGCTTTGCTGCTATAGACATTTGGGAAATTCCAAGGAGGAATTTGAGCCTGAGGGAAAGCTTGTTTCTTTTGCTCCACGACTCCTCAACTTGTCTAAAGAGCTGATTGATAACAGATGCACCTATCTGCCTTTCTGTTTTTATTGAAGCACGTTGTTTTTCTGCAACAGGATTTTTTCCTCTGATCTTCCCAGGATATTTCTCCCTTTACTGTGTATACTCATGGTCAGCATTCTTTGTGGAATAAAGAGGCTCTGGAAGTGTATTATCTCTTGTTTAACCCTTTTTCCCCCCTTAATCTGCATCCATCCTTCAGCAATTATGGAGACTGCAGTTTTCTAGGATCTTCCATCAAAGGAGAGATTGTTAGATTGTCTTGGTAACAGGAAGGAAAAGGAATTTTTAAATTCCTGAAACTTCTTTCCCGGCAGGAATGTCTGTCCCTTTCCAAAGAGCTTGCTCTGGGTAAAGGCATTGCTGCAGGGAAGCTAAGTTGCTGGGGATTGCCTGTGAGTCCTATGAAAGGGGGATGTGATGTAGTGGATCTTAAAGTAGGAGGACTGGAACAGCGTAGTCAGTGTCAAACTCAGTACAGGAAGCAGTGGTTATGACCATTGTAATGTCCCCAGCAGTGACAAAGGCCCAGGTACACACAGTTGCAGGTTCCCAACCATATGTACCAGGATGACCCAAGGGCATATCCCCATGGAGTGAAAAAAAGCTTGGGAACCTAAGAAAATTATGTGGAGGGATTAAAAAGGATCCAGGAGGATAAAAGGGCCATTTTTCTATAGGTATATTCTGAGGAAATCAGAATTTTTCCCTTGTCTGCAAGCTGAAAAAAATCCAGCTACCACTAAAAGCCTTCCTTTCTTATGCTAAGAGACAGAAGAAAAGGCTGTTCCTTTCAAGTGAAAAAAAAAGTCAAGTTCAAGCAGTCCCACAAAGGAAAAATCATACCTTTTAAAGTAATATGCAGGAGGACATCCTTGAGCTCCTATCCCTTCCTTGATGTACTTGACTCTTTGTAAATCTGTCTCTAATCCCACCCCGTTTCAAAAAAACCCATGTCTCTCCACATTGAAGCCTGTTCTGCCTTAACACTCTGCACTCTGCTTGCTCTTCAGAGCTGGGGGTTTTGATCCATTTCAAGTGTGAGCTGTTTGGGGGGATTACATCATTCAGGCAACACAAAAGCTGAGTTTTCACATCAGTTTTGTGGTGGAAATATGGATAGAGATAACAAAAGTTAACACTTTGATTGCTTTAGAGAATATATTCATTATAGGTTCAAGAGAGCAAATAAAAAGCCACTCAGCACTACGGCATCACTATGGAGGCTGAGCAGCAGAGCATACTCTGCAGCGTCCTCTCATATGCTTGTCGTGATGATACAACAATTAAAAGCAAATAGATTTAGGATCACTAGTCAATCTGTAGGTCATAGAAAAATAAATGATAAGTCCTTCTGAGAGTCCTTGTTGTACCAGAAAAATGAGATACAAACAGCTTTGGCTTCTTAGGATTACCTCCAACTTTAATAGAAACTGCAGTTATTAATGTGCTCTCACATAATAGTACAGAATGACTTGAGCAGGACTCTACCAAAAGCTCTGGGTGAGCCCAGTTTAGTCAGGTGTTAAATATTATTAACTGCAGTGGCTTTGGGTGGCTTAACATTTTATTTTCAACACCCAGTTTCTTACAGTGCCATAATACATGAGGCAATCTCAAGATAATATTGCTATAAATTTTTTAAAATGACACAAGAGCATTTAATGGAAAACATTAGTATTAAAAAGAAAGCAAGAGTATTTATGATTATTAACAATATATAAGATAATGTAATAAGCATAATACAAAAGTAGCATTCTTAGTATGAGAGTAGAGTGGTTAATTTTGCCACATAATTCCAGATGATAATGGGGGACTATACAAAGGTGGAAAACATTCTGAATACGCCACACACAGCTCAGGAGCCACATTGCTTCAAAATATGATAGAGACAACAAACTCCTTGTTCTCTGTATTGTGTGCTAAACTTCTCAAAGTCACAACTGGCTCTCAGAGAAACTTTAAGTTCGTCAGTGAAACAACAGCTATCTTCCTGTCAAACCCCACCTCCAATGCAACTTCTTTCAAGCCACAAATTTGGCTTCTGAGCATTGGGTTTGTTTAGCTCTTCTGGGGCTCGTGCTCCCTCCTGTACTGATTGTCTCACAGAATGTGAGACTTTATGCAAATGACTACAAGGTATTTGTGTCTGTCCAGGACACACCTTGGACCAGTTGCTGAGCATTTTCTGCATAAATGCAGTAGCAGTAGCAGACAGGCATCTCACTGAGGTAATGTGAAGGCAGGGTCTGCAGTCCCTGGTACAGCACAACCACGTTTATCTGCTTGAACTCAGGGCAGTGAGGAACACGTGTGAAATGCTCTGGGCCAGGAGTCGACATAGTGTGTTTGGGAAAGAAAAAGGGATATACCACTCCCTTATTTTTTATCAACGAGGGTGATGGTGCAAGGTGGTCTCTACCAGACAAGAGAGTGCAAGGATAACGGGACCTGCTTCAGCCTTCCCACCCACAGTACCAAATGGTCCTGTTGTTTTGAGCTGCTGAGCAGCTGGAGCCATGTTCTGTCAAATCTTTTATGAGACAGGGTATACTTCAAGTGTCTTGACTTTCAGTATGAAGTGCTGGCTTTTTGCTTCAGGGATAGTTTGTCTTCGGGGTTCTTCTCACAGGTTTCTGATTCCTGAGCTGGGAAACACACATCTTCCATCAAACTCTCTCTGTTATACAAGGTTATTCTAAAGGAAAAACAGGGGAGGGTAGCCATAACCCCATTAACTCCAGCCAGTTTACATAATTATTATGGCTGTCAATGTGCTGTCTCAGAATTTGCCCCTACTCTGGGATACCATTATACAATTCATTATTGGGAGATCAGCTCCTGCCACTTCTTTTTGGTACTTGACTGTCCAAATGTTTTTATTCCTGTAAATGGAATCTTGGCTAGAAATAGTAGGTGGATTCAAGTCTTAACATGCGATCTTATGTCTCATCTAAAGTTTTTTTAATGCTGTATCTAAATTATTTAAATAAAAAAATTAAACTTCTTGCCTTCAAATGCTGGTACTGCTATTTTTTATATTAGCAGGCTATTTCTTTATATATATATATACACACATATATATATACATACACACATATATATATTAATTATAGTGGAGCTTTCAGAATTACTTCAGCTTCAAATCCTCCAACTAAGAAAGATATCTGAGTGCAGAAATTGTCTCACAGCATCAAATTATTGGATTTGGATTTGTTCTAAGATCACAAAGAAGAAACCTCCTGCCAGGATCAGAGTGCTGCAAAATATTTGCATTCCTAAGACATTGTGGATTGCCTAGGTGGAGCTTCTAGCAAGAGTTAAGCTACTTCTGAACTCTCTAACTCTGATGCTGCCTTTGGGAAGACTGTCATTCAGCTCCTAACTCTATTAGAAATTTGGGAGGCTGACAGGCACAGCATGGGATTATTTGCCCACCATGTGGCCATGGGCACTGGCAAGTGCTCAAATATGTATTATTTCCTGCAGGTTTTGGTTCTCCAGATCTACTGTGCTTGTCCACAGCTTCACAACTCAGCAGGACAGTAAGTTCTGAGGACTGTGTGATTCAGGCGAAGGGAAAGGGAAGAGCAGACCTTTACAGTGGCATGTAAATATGTAGAAGGCACGGTGCTAAACTGCACCTGAAAGTTACACCCACAAAGTGAATGTACTGATAGAAGCATCCGAGCAGGTAAGCAGCCTTGTTACCCGTGTTAATGCAATCTTATGATTAGAGAAAGATAATAATTTTATGTGTAATGTATTTCTGCATTCTATATGTATTCGCATATATAGCAATGACTCCTGGCTAGGTTTCTTAAGGAAGATACTTTTAAAATAAGGGGTATAATTTTGAAGTATATTGTATAATAAATAAAATGTTGTTATTGAAGGAATTTAATATCAGAAATTACCAATTTTTTCTGCTGTTTTACTTGGTTTCAGGTTGTATCCTTTCAAATTGCCACCAAAGGGCATTCAGGAGACCTGGCTACAGCTGGGGGCTATCAGCACCCCTCAGTGTGGCACATTCCATGTCACACAGCATGGGAACAACATAATAACTCACAGCCCGACCCTCCCAGCTATCCTGCAGCTTCTTTTGGCCCTGCTCAGTAGTTTCTTTGGTTTTCCTTTTGTTTTATTTGGCTAATAAAGGCATCCTAAAACTACTTAAAAATTGTACTATTTTACATTGCGGTGCAATTAGATAATATTAAATTAAAATGTCCTTATGAGATGATAGATAAAGATACTCATCTTTTATGCTTATATATTGGGTCAGGATGCAACACTACTTCATGCTGCAGACTATGATAAGATTACTTACTGTGTTAGAGAGAAATTTCTAGGAATATTCCACCAGTGAAAAAAAATTCCTTTAGAATGCTATAGATGTGCTCGCACAGGGGGGTTACCTGCTTAGCACTATTGATTTTCCAATCAATATAGCAAGTATATTACACAAGGCTGTGTGCAGGCAAGGCTTTAGCATGGTTTAGATCTGTTTACACTGGTTTAGCTGTCAGCAGGGCAGTAGGTGGAGGTTTCCTTCCCAACTCAGCTGGAACTGATGAAGATCCAGCGCCTCGTGGCTTGTCGCCATCCAGCAGCAGGTTACTGCACCCACACCTGTCGCGTAGGCGCTCTTTGGCTCCTCCCCTTGGATACTCCACTGGAGGTTGCTCGCCAGCCTCGCTGGCACCAGGGACCTGTTTGGGGTCAGTCTGGCAGAACTGCCGCGGTAAATGGCCTTCTGCAAATGGTCGGTGAAAAAGGGCTGGGGAGAAATAATGACTCTGAATGGAGCAAATGTTTGCAAACTTAATTTGTGCTCATGGTGTAAATGTATAGTCATAAAGCAAACAGATAAAAATAGTTCTAAGTCGATGTAAGAGAAACCACACACGAAAATTGAACTTGTTTGGTTAATAGCGCATGAAATAAGTCCATATAGCTTCTGTGTGTAGGAAAGAGGTCCTGAAGGGGATTTTACATTATTTGCCTGCTGAAAGCTCTGCAGTGGTCAGGGCACAGCACTTAGATCTGCATTTTACACATGATCAGTTTGAGCTGGGAAATCAAATTCCCCATATTCTGAGGCTTTCTTCCATATTTTATCTTTATTTCCAATATTGTTTCTCATATATATGTGCAGAACTTCTCTATTAGCCCCTTTCTCTGTGAAAGTGTATTGTGTGCTCTGCTGCCTGACCAATAGGAGCTTCAGTCACTGCATATTATTTCCTCATCAGTAATTTACCATATTTACTCCTCTATTTTCAGTTTACCCAGAATTTGTATGACCACCAGAATGCCTTCAGACATTAAGTTGTTCTGATACATATTTCTGACACTAGATGGATTTTGCTACTACTTCAGGGACCTGACATATTTTCAATGCAATCCAAATTATTGCCAGTCATAAAAAAATTCATTAGGAATGCCACTGAGTTCAGCATGTCTTTGTCTTCCTTCCATCAAGGTCACGTCAAGGTGAATTTGCATCTGGCTTTTTTTTTGCATCTGGCTTTTTTTTTTTCCCCTCACTTTCAATGTGTTTTGGAAGGGATAAGCATGACATGTAGAATCAATATTCAAATGATATCAAGGAAAAGAGATAATACAGAAAAGAAAGCATACAATTTTATCAGGCTTTAGAACAGGTATCATGTTACCTGCACTGTGCCAAAACCAGTTCTTTTTGCATCTGAATTCAGGTCAGGTAGAGCCTAGGATGCTCAAAATGTGAAAAAATAATGCACTTAATAAAAGCAGAAAGTACAGTCATACATACACTGCCTATGATTCTCATCTGTGGATGTTCAAGTAGAAGATCTTTTGTATGCAGGAAGCCCTAAAGGAAGTGAAAATCTTTCATTCAGTAGAACTGTATAGTATGGACCTATGAATACTTTTTTCTTTTTCCTTTTTGATTTCTATATAATCCTGTCTAGGATTAAATATAATTCTGACAATAAACTACAATTATATTTGTTTGGGAAATTATGCCTAACTGCTGGAGCAGAGACATTTAACAAAGACACATGTTCTGGCTCCTGAAATGTGCTCCCAGTGTCTACTAATTTCTGTATGAATCCAAATAAATCAAACCCACTGTGGTTTTTCTGCTAAATGGCTTTGGAGATTTCCCTTGAATATTGTAAATGGTATGGGAACTCCTGAGATCAGTATTTTGCATATTGCCCATACCTTCCATTGTTAAACCTTATTCATAAACTTCTGGGAACTGTATCTATTACATCATCAAAGGATACTTCTCTGGGACTGTAAGCCTCAGGAAACAGGCCTTAGGTAATATGTTGTTTGCCTACCCATCTTGTCAGACCCTCTCTAGTAACTTTAGAATCCATAAGTTCATTTCATTTACATTTGGCTCAGAAACAGAAAACTTCAGGCTATGAAATTCCTCCAAGTTTTAAGAAACATAACAGCTCAGTAAAGGAAAGACTATTTCCTTCAAATTAGTACTGTGACTGAAAGGCTGCTGCCTGAGCTCAAAGGTTATTTATTATGTTGAGTTTGCTGGCAGCCAGCACATGCTTGGCTCAAAAGCAGCCACATCCCCTTGGTTCTCACCCAGCCAGTGGCTGGGAGGCAGGAGGAAGGAGCTGTGGGCACTGGGGGAAGGGAAGATTGATGATGGGCAGGGAACCTGAGGTGTGGACAGGGGGAAAGCATAAAGAATGGGGCACAGATCCAAAGAAGCCAGGGCTTTTCATTTCTTAAGAGCAGAAGTTGATCTCTACTTGGGAGTGAAGTGACTAGAGTCAAAAGCAACACATCAAAATTAAGCAGACTGAAGTGAGCTTAGCACCAAAATGGATTCTTAGTGTAACCAGCATAACAGTCGCCATTTTAACAAATTTTCTTTATCTTAGTTTATCTTCTTTTCCTTAAGCATCCAGTTTATTACATACAAAGGTCAGGATTTCACTACTGAGAACAGCTTGGTAATCTGATGCCAGTCTACTGTTATTGTTTCCGTTACCATTGATAGCACAAATATTTCTATTTCAAGCATGCTTACTTCTATAACAACCATGATAAAATTACAGCTCCCAGTGTTTTGTCTTATGCCAGAGAGTCCATTGCAAGTGATGGACTCAATGGGTTATATGAAGAAAGCTTTGTTTGCACTAGCAGCTATCATTTTGCAATGATAAAGTACTACTAATAAAGGAATGGTTAGTACTCAGAGTGCCCACAGTTACCAATTAGATTTGAGACAGATGATTGTTCCTACTTTATAGCCAGAAGAACTGAAACGCATGCGATGCATTTTTTCCAGTGCTAACAAAGTGGTTTGAAACAGTCTCCGAGTTAAATATGTCTCCATTAACTTACTATTGAAGCTTTATTTAAAGAGTGTACTAAATGCACTTCCTAAAATTTGAGTATCCTTACTCTGAAATGACAAACAAAAAAACCCCACCCTTTCCATGATTTTTTGCTTTCCAACAGTCCTGAAAAGCTCATGTGTGTGTAGAATCGTAATTCCTGCAGTTCCTCAGAAGTCTCAGGGTTATTGGAGGAGATTGTTTTACCATAGGTTTACCCATCAATAGAAAAACTTTAGTCAGGGGAAAATTTTGGTTTGGATGTCATGGCATCAGACTGGGTCTGCACAGAATCAAACACAACAGTTTCAAATTAAGGAAGATAAGAGATGAAAGCTCAAGTTCATGTGACACCCCATCACACTAAGGAGAGGTCAAACTTTAGAATGATATTATAGGCTCTTGGTAAGGATTCTGGTGGAGAGAAGAGCTGGGCCCAAGGTGGCAGGATAATTTTGGCTTTACTGGCCTCAATTTGTTTGTTTTTTCTGACAGTTGGACATACAGAAGGTGCAGGAACTTCCACAGCTGCACTTCCTGCTATCTGTCTGTCATAGGGTGTAGCTCTTGCAGAAGCCACCTATGAGCCATAGGTTGCCTATGCCTGCATTAAAGGTTGGAAGAAGCAGCATTTGTTTGATTTGATTTGATTGATTTTGTTTGATTACCGGTTTGTTAATCCCTTTGAGATCCATACTGCCTTCTTGCTGGCACCAGCAGATGGGTAAGAGAAAATGAACTGTAACTTCTTCCACCCAGTCCCTAACAATAAGAATTTGGTTGTTTCCACCTACAGCATTGAAGAAGAGAGCCATGGCAAAGCAATTAATCCAGTAAGATGCATCCCATTTCCTCCTCATTCCTTCCTCAGAACTTTTCTTTGGGTGACATATATATCCTGGTCAGCCACTAAACACCCACCCAGCTTCTCCCTTACTCCCCCTGAGGACGGATGGGGGAGACAATCGAAAGGGCAAAAGCAAGAAAAAGGCATGGGTCAAGATAAAGACAGTTTCATAAGGCAATGAAAGAAAAAAGGATGAAGAAAAAGAAGTAAGTGATGGAAAGGCACTCACCACCTCCCACAAGCAGACTGATGCCCAGCCAGTTTGCAAGCAATGGCAACTTTGCAAAACCTCCCCCACCAGTTTCATAACCGGGCATGATGTTACACAGCGTGCAGGACCTCTTTGGTCAGCTCATGTCAGCCTACGTGGTGTGGGGGCAGAGTGAGAAACAGAGAAGGCCTTGATGCTGCACGAGCACTGCTCAGCAGTAGCTTAAACACGGGTGTGTTATCAACACTGCTTCGGCCACAAATCTAAAACACAACACCACACAGGCTGCTGTGAGGAAAATTAACCCCCTCCCAACCAGACACAACATACTACAGAGGCGACAGGAAACCAAGGGCACTTTATCCTTCAAGGAAACATTAACATGGAAGTGAAATGTGCTTCAGCTTAGGTGCATTGATTTAACACTTTTGATTGTTCTAATTTTACTGACTGAGTAAAATTGGAGTGAAGGTAAGACAGAAGCAAGTGATAAAAAGTTAGCAGCAAGGGCATTCAAATTCTGTAGTAAGAGTGATTGTGAATGCATCATCCCCATGCTTCTAGTCTTGTTTCGTCATCTTCTGTGAAGCCAAAGTCACAATCACCTTCTCTTTGATACTTCATCCAGCCAAAAGCACTGTAGGGGTTTGACAATAAAATTTTTGAGGTCTGGTAGCAAGGGCTTAAAAAATATCTTTTCCTCAGCAGTCAGAGCTTAAGTCTTTACTATATATGGCATTAACAATAGGAATTTGACTCAGGATAATATTTTTTTTTTTCTGAGTTGTATTGGCAATATTGTAGCCTGAAGCATAAAAAGATTTTGGTCGGTTCCTTTTTTAGGCTGACTGAAATTTGACTGAGTGCAAATTTTTTACTGGTTGATGGACAGAGCTAGTATAGCTAAGTGATAGTTTTAGTAATACTTTAATATAAAAGTTTTCCTAGAGATGGGAAAATATTCTACCTTGCATGACAGGTAGAAAACCTACTCCCCAAAGAAATATAACCATGCAGGACAATGGAACTTCTGGTTTCTGCTCTCATTAGACCATCTGGCTTTCTTTTAAAATTCAGAGTTGCTCAACTTCTTCAGCATTGTGAGCCAGCAGCCAATGCTGTCATTTCCTATTTGGCTGTAAATACAGTTCTGGAATCTAGATAATTTAGGATTTTGCCACTGAGGCACAGATGGAGTTAGGAAATAATAAAATTAGGGTGGAAATAAGAAAACCAGAACTTCAGAAACATATTGAGGCTCTCAGCATAGGAGTTCTTAGGTTTTTCTAAATCTAATTCCACCATAGTTACACAAAATCATTCACAGGCAGGAGGGATTTAGCTCTTGGATCACTTGTTTCTTTTGTTAGCATAGCTCCTCATATTCTAACAAATTTTGTTCCAGTGAATTCCTGTGCTGGAAGTCTCCTCTGGACCATAGTATACAATAGCTGTAAATGACACAATATTAATCAAATATGCCTTTTCTCTCAATTTATTTTTTTCCATTTATCACCTCCCCTCCCCCAAATAATTTATCCTCCCAGCTAACAAATCCAAATGTATTTAGCCTCTCCTCATAGGATCATAAGAATGGTTGTAGTAGACAAGACCAGAGGCCCAACGAGCACATGATTAAAAAAGCATCTGAAAAGGGCAAGGAGGTAGCCATAATCCCTTCTGTATGCTTTACCATCATCCAGTAATCTGAGTACTGCAGACTTGCTAAGACAGTGCCAGTATTTTGTATTTAAAAGCTGTTGATGTATTTGTATTTTGCCATTTTGATTTTCTGGGATTTGGTTACTCAGTCCTGAACGTTGCTGTAATCCTTTCTATACGGACTTCGAGATGGGGTAACTAGAACTGAAAGCAACATGCAAGTAGTGCACTGCACTATAAATGTGTTTTACATTATGTTTTCTTATCCTTTTCCTAAAAAAGTTCATCTTTCTCATGTTATTAATCACTTCTGAGCACTGAACCTTTGTTCAGAGAACTACTCACAGTGACTGCAAAGCTTTTCCTGGTTGACAGTAGCTTATAGAATTTGTCATGTCTGTATGTTTTTACACCCTTGTGCATTATGCTGCTTTGTGCTTTGGAATACTGCTTTTCAACTACCACTGGTCACACACTGTCGTGGAAGCCTCTTGCAGTACTTTTCAATCAGCTTTAGATCTGAATTACTAAATATGTTCTTCAAACATTGTCACATCATCATTCATGCCTTTTCCTAGTTCATTTATGACCTGTGAACAGCTCAGTGTTGGGTATGAATCCTTGTGGGATAACCTTTCTGTCATGAAAACTCATGGTTTACTTTTGTCTTTTAACTGGTTTGTCCATGACCTGAGGGTCCTTCTTATGCCATACAGAATAACAGAGACATGGGAAAATAGGTCTGGAAAGAAGAACAAGAAATCTAATTTCTCATCACGTTAATGCTACCTTACCTACAAAATTTCTGACAGAGGTTTATCTGATATTTTCTTTAAAAAATCTAATGATTTTAATTTTAGTCTAATGATTACATGGCATCTTCAGACAATTGATTATGTAATTGTCTTTATCACGCAAAGGTTTTCCCCTATATACATCTCACTTGGTACAACTGGTGTTTGTTATTCCTTGTCCTATGTTTCCTACCCTAAGATGATTTATTGATGCCCTTATGAACATTTGCTGTTGCAAACATTTGTAATAGGGCATCACAATCTGATTGGCTAGGAGCAACACTAAAGAATAAATATGGATATTTATTCTATCTACATTGTATAGACCCATCATCAAACACTGATCTGTAGCTGTAGCTTGTATTTAGGATGGATTCTGTCAGTACAGTGGTATAAAACTTATTATATCCAAGAAAAAAGTTGAAAACCTAAGAGTAGAACTCAATGTGGTTCAGGTTATCTTTTTAGCGCAATTCTATTTCTTCTGTGGGAATGAATTTAACAGCAGAAAGCTATCAAAGCAGTTTAGCTGTATTCTCCTTTATATGCTTCAAGGGTAAGCAAAGAAACATCTTTCCTTTTTCATTACATGGCACTGTATTTTCCAGTGGATTCTAATGCAAAGTTTAGAATTACTTAACTTCCGAAAACTTTAACAACTGGCAAGGAAATACAGTGGATGGAATACGATGGTGCTAGAATGAGAATGCCAACAATGCAGGAAGACTGAATCCATGTATTCCAATGAAGACAAGGAAACTCATAGTTACACTGACTGTGCAGCTCCAAAGGATGAAATTTTAGGCTGCTATATTCGGAATTAGAGTTTATGCTTTCTCCATAATTATGGGCAGCTTCTACATTTTTGGAATTCAAGGCTTTCTCTAAATCTCTGCTTTGGAGGTATTGGCTTGCCTTCTAAACCAGCTGTCATACAGATTCTCAAATGTGGACACAAAGGCATTAGTTAATAGTATCCTCTGGCTTTTTTGTTATTTTTTTTTCTGTAAAACTGAAGCCAGCCCACGATTCTGCATGCTGCTCCCCAAATGAAATAAGCTTGTGCATCTTGTTTCACAATTCACAGGGAGTAAGTGGATATACTAAGAAAGATATACATGTGGTTACACTGCTTGAGCAATAAGGTTGAGGTATAGAGGCATAATGATGAACTCTAACACAGTGAGCAATGCAGAATTATATAATTTTAATTCATTCACTTTAATCACTATTATTTCACATAAAAAAACCTACTTTACTTTGTTGTCTCCCACTGTTTTTCAGTTGCTGAATTCTGAATTACTTTGATTTTGTCGAGTAAGTGTTCATACTTGCTAGTCTGTAAAGAGAAGGTAGGGAATAGCTTTTGCAACTGTTCTCTTAACATGGAGTAAAACAGTACAGACTATTCTGGGACCAGGTTCTTGGATTATGCTCAAGAAAAGCAGCACAAGGTTTCTGGTTTAGTACTATTTGGATTATGGTACTATAAAAATGAATTAAAAAACCCCCAACAAAACAGAGCTAGCCAAATAATTATATCATGAGTGCAGAAGTCAGCACTCCCTTCTTTCATTCCTAGCATGCTCTTTAGATTTACTGTAAAATCTTGATAGAGCCCCTTAGTTATGTACTTTGTTTTTTAAACCAATAAGGTTAATACTTTTACTATAGGGGTTTAGAAGTTAATTGACATAAAAAATGCCAAAATTCAGAGTTTTACTGGGAATCATAACATATGAACTTACAACCAGTTGGGGACTTTCTAATCTATCCCTATTAGAAATCCTCTGGTATGCTGTCCCACTTTCATTAGGCTCTTCACACTCACACTAATATGTTTAAAAAACCCAAGTATATCTCTACACATTCTGGAATAGGTCTGTTAGTCTTTCTCTACTTACGTAGAGATGATAATACAGTACATATGAGACCTCTGTTGATCCTAAGGTTTCTCTACTTGTATCCCTTGGAATTCTGAGAGCCATCCTTCCACTCTGAAGTGAACCAACATTGGCTTTAAATGTGACAGACAGAAGTCAACACTGAGAGCATATGTTTATTAATATCCCACTCAAGATCTACTGGAAAAAATGCTATCTTTATCCCTAAGAATCAAAAATTTCCCATTAGATTAACAAGTAAGAGCTTACAAAGAGCAAGTTAAGAAAAGGTGCTGCTACTTCCAAATGTGGCCAAGAAAAAGAAAAAATCCTACCACCTATCTTTTAGTCTCACCAACAAATGAAGAGAGAATTCTAAGAGATTGCCCATGGAATGAAACAAGCTGGAAAAAAAAAATAGTGTATCTAAAGTGCAAGGCAATCTACAAAGAAGAACAATGTTCTGCTTTTATCACTTCCTTGACATTGAAGTGTTAAAAACCAAATTTTTCCTTTAGACATTAGAAATTCACATCTCATCTGTGTTGGAGAATTGTTTAGAGATCTGGTGAGGATACTCAATTCCTCAACTTTCAGTCTTGCTTGATATATCTTTCACCTCCAGTGAAACTTAACCACAGTGACTTGAGATTTGGAAGAAATGGTGATTATAATGAGTGACAACGTGGCATTTTCATTTAGGCTGGCAGGCTGAAAAAAGTCCTGCTGAAAAAAGCCCATAATTTTCTGTTTTCTTTACTAGGGCTACTCAAACTTTCTGCATCAGCACAATTAACAAACGATATGGCACTGCATATTAAAAATGTGATAGTCATTTCTCTTCTGACCAGAAATGAATAACACAATTGGTAAAACACTTTAAAAGAAAACACAACTGCTATTAAATATGTTTTACTGGCATCACAACTTTTCCACTAACTTGGAAGAGCAATGGAGATGTCATAGTATTTTTCTGTCTCTTTTTCTCAAACAATTTGCTGTCACTGCTCTGTAAATGGCTGGTTGCTGCTGCTTCTCCTCTGGGAACCACCTGGAGAGGAGATGCCAGGCAGCTGTTTTCCAGTAGGTCTGACAGCCTGTGCCCACATAAACAGTTTTTTCCACCTTTATGAACTTGAAACGGAATCCTGCCGTATACTCCAATCTCAAGAAGAAACAAATGTGCCCATTTCCATCTTTTAACCGTGAATCAATAAAACTTCTGCACAAATGAGAAGGTAGCCTCATCCTTACCAGCCTCTGAGCTGGCCTGTGCTTGAAGCTCTTTAATTGGTTCTATGCTTTTAGTGGCTTTTGTGTGGCCAACATATGGATTCAGAAAGTTGAAGTAGGGCTGTGGCATGAGAGAAGGAATCAGGGCACAGATCACATTCTGTGTTTTTCACGACCAGATTTGTACCAGTCCACCTTTCACTGGCAGGGATCGTGAGGGGAATGACAAGAGCATGGCTTGATTAGTCCAGGAAAATCAAGGCTGTGTGGGGATGAGACTGCTGTCTTTAAATACTTTTGGCAGAGGTACACACATGAGAGCGGGAAAGGCTACTTCAGGACAGGAAGAAAAGATGGATGTGGTACTGGTCACAAGGAAATGTAGGTCTGACATTTTTAAAAGGCTTCCAGCTGTTAGAGAGGTTTCTCTCGGACAGCCTCCCAGTAGCAGCAGTGAGGGCCAAAAAATTTACTGGCAAACCACAATTAATTTACGGAAGAAAGGACAAAATGGCTGCTTGCAACACTAGGGAGCTGTGTACAGTAAAGGGTGGAGGGGAAATTATGCTGCCTTGGCTTACAAGTACCAGGTTACCATAATGGGGGTGCTCTTAGCCCTCTCTCAGCAGCACTGTGGACTTAAAATGAATTATAATAAAAGACAGTCTTGTCAGTACACCGTAAAATTGAAAGAGTAAAAACAAATGCCTTAGTGGCAAAAATGGACAATAATGGCTATTTTTCTTGGTCAAAGAGGGCAATGGGAACTACTTGAAGAGTTTATTATTACCATCAAAAAGGTAGTCTGTATTCCTATTGAGGTTAAAACTGCCAGCATAAATCTGGGTAAAATAACCTTCTACAAATAAGTTTTCTTTTTTATGTCTGTGTCCCTTTCTTCTCAGTGTTGGTTTTGATTACCAGGTGACCAAAGATGTGAACACTTTGCAAAATTTAAATGGTTAGCTCTAATTTTAATAAATGTCTTTAATGTTGACACTGAAAGGTCGATGGTGTTCTTTCTCCTGTTCAGGAAAATTGCCAGCTCATGATCAGGCCTTGCTCAGAAAGATCTACATCTGCAACTGGAAAGCAAAGCACTTGCCTTTCTCTGGAAAATATTACTTTGGTAAAGGAGTGATGAAGTTTTCTGAGAATTTCCTTTGCTAGCTACCTGTCCCAAGGGAAATTGTGAATCATCTATTGCCTTCTAGAAGAAATAATCACCTCAAAATGGCTACACTCCTGCCTTTCCTTGAGAAACAAACTTCTGGCTATGACCTTATGACTTAGCTATGCACTAGTAATCATATATAGCACCATACCTTATCATGCAGTTGACACCTCCCTGTGCTTTGTCAGCAATGACAGCTTCTCATCAGCTCCTCTACCCCTCCCATCCAGCATGTGGAAAAACTTTCCATTGTGGTAAGTAATGCTGGCAGAGCAGGTGATGAACTGAGATTGTTTCTATGTATGGAGAGATGCCATTTTTACTCTCCCCTCCTCTAATTTAATTCTGCCTCATTCACTTGCTACTGGCAGGAGTAATCTAAGGTTGAATATACGAGGTGGGGACTGTCCTTTGCTTCTAGAGCAGGATGTAACCTGAAGGTTGTGTAAGGTCACGTCAAGGTTGACCTTACACTCCCTACAATTCCCTGAAAGGAAGCTGTAGGTGCGGGTCAGCCTCTTCTCCCAGACAACAAGTGACAGGATGAAAAGAGATCCTCTCAAGCTGCATCACAGGAGGTTTATGTTGGACATTAGGAAGAATTTCTTTACAGACAGGGTCATTAGACATGGGAATGGACTGCCCGGAGATGGTGGATTCACCATCTCTAGAGATATTTTTGGAAAGAATGGGCAGGGCACTTAGTGCCATGGTCTATAGTTGACATGGTGGTGTTTGGTCATAGACTGGATTCGATCTCAGAGGCCTCTTCCAACCTAATTGATTCCATCATTCTGTGTGACTCTTCACACAGTTACCTCTGCGTGGCACTTCCACAACGCGAGCAAGCTTGCAGAGTGACGCTTTTCACAAAAATACCTTCGAGAGACCGAGACATAACATTAAGAGGCCTGAACGTTTCTGTGATCTCCAAGTACTTTGATGAAATCTAAACCCCAAAGCAGCGCCGCGTTTGTCTAAAAATGTCTCTGCTCGGGGCTGAGGGGGCACAGCCTTGCTACGGCATCGGATCATAGAGACGCAGCAATATGCCTGGGCTGTATCTGAGCGCAAACACAGTATGTGCCCCCGTATTTCTGTAAGTGATCGGTTTATTTAGCACCATCTGACTGCACGAAGCCTACAAAAACTCCCCTTTCCAACATGGACCCGCAGCGCCACAGCGCTGGCCCCGCCTGGCCCCGCCCGCCGCACGGCGGGGCAGCACTGACCAATCACAGGGCAGCATCCCGCACGGAGGCGGGGCCGGACCGTGAATGGCAGCTGGCGAGATAAACAAGCCGCTGCACTGTTCGGCGCCCCGCAGCATGGGGTGTGTGTCCACCGCCTATTCCTCTATTCCTCCCTCCCTCGCTCCTTGCCAGCCAGGGGCGCCGCGTCCGGCCGCGCTCGCCGCTCCCGCCTCTGCGCGCAATGTGAAGAGTCAGCAAGTTCCCAGCGGCCGCTGAAACGCTCCGGTGTCTCCGGAGAGGGCAGTGCGCCGACGCCGCCCGGCCGGGGCGGCCCGGGGCATGCCGGGAGTTGTAGTTCTGCCGCTACGGCGTCCCGCCTGCGGCGGCGGGGCCGGCTCCCGCAGCCGCACTACTACTCCCGGCACCCCGCGCGCCGCGCCGCGAGGAGCCCAGTTGAAGCGGGTGGCGGCGGCGGAACGCGCCCCCTCCCCCCCGCCGAAAAGCCCCAAACCAAAACAAAAACAAACCGCCCCCCCCGTCCCCCCAGCCCGCCGCCCCCGCCGAGCCCCGGACATGGCGGCGCTGGGAGGGGGCTCCGCCAGCTGTGGGTGCTGATCCGGCCGCCGCGTCCCCCTGCCCGCCCGTCCCTCCCCGCCCATGGGCGAGACATGGACTACGAGTTCAAGTCGAAGCTGGCGGCCGAGCGCGAGCGGGTGGAGGACCTGTTCGAGTACGAGGGATGCAAGGTGGGCAGAGGCACCTACGGGCACGTCTACAAGGCCCGCCGCAAGGACGGGTAAGGGCCGCGCCGAGAACCCCCTTCCAACCTCCCCCACCCGCCGCACCAGCGCCGTCCCCTCCTTCCTTCCCCTCCCTCCTCGGAAAGTTTCTGGCAGCGCGGGGGCCGGAGCGCGGAGCCCGCCCGGGTATCCCCCGCCCCGCGCCGGGAGCGGGCCCCGGTGCCCGGCCCCCGGCCCCGCGGATCGGTGCCCGGCTGCTCGGAGTCACGGAATTAGTTAGGCTGGAAAAAACCTTTTGAGATCATCGAGTCCACCCTATGACCGAACATCACCATGTTCAACTAGACCACGGCACTACGTGCCACATCCAGTCTTAAACACCTCCAGGGACGGTGACTCCACCACCTCCCTGGGCAGCCCATTCCAATGTCTAATCACCCTTTATGTAAGCAGTCCTACCCAATGTTCAACCTAAAGCTCGTCCCGCTCTGCCTCGCTTCCCCCCGCCATCCCTGGTGGTGCGGTGTCAGCAGGCTGTGCCCTGGGGTCGCCTTTGCTTTCACGCCGTGTTTCAGGTCGTCGCTTTCGTCTTTTGTGTGACCGCGTTCGTACTTTGACGTTCTGTTCCGATTACTTGCAGGGGATTGAGAAGCGAGGAGCACTTGGCTCCCGACAGCCCCTCCCCGGCTGCTCCTTCCCGAGCGGCCCGGGAAGCCCCCAGGGCGTGTGTCGGTCCCTGGTGTGCCCCAGCCCCGGGTACCCCGCTGATCCCAGTGCCGGCAACGCTTGGCTTGATGGCCTGTCTGGGACGCTCCTTGTAGGCAGAGCTGGTGGCTTCTGTCCAGTACTTAAGCACAGGTGTGTCTCCATCAGTTTCCCGTGAGAGAGCAGGATACAGGTCCCTGTCCCCAAACACTTGGCTGGTAGCTTGATCCAGAGAGATCCTTTAGGCATTAAGCCCACATATGTTGGCTAAGCAAGGTTTCTTCTCTGGGGAAGAGACAGCTGGCACCATGGGATAGGTATTACATGGATGCCATTTTCACAGTATTGTGGTTAAAAGAGCAGTGGGGAGCTAGGGTTGCAATTTGGGATTGTTTGGCTGGCATGCAGTTGTTGGAGGGGAGCAGTCCTGAGGCCTGAGCAAGGCTCTCATACAGGTGTGGGTTCCAAATAGAATCCTTTGCTTTCAGAAGAGCCATTGAGCACTTTTTCACTGTGGTGTGTGCCTGGTGCACAAACACAGGCTGTGTTTGCAGAGTGTTCTAAGCATACTGTAAGGCTGGATAAAATATACCTGTGAATTGGAGGTGTTTCCTTTCTGTCAGAATGCTAAAGGGAATAGCCTTCCATTATAGCCAAATGAAACTTTGAAAAAGAAGAGACTAAATGTGAAAAAATGACAACTTTAAAATAAAATTTTGGAAGTGGTTAAGGGAATGCTGCTGCTTTAGATTAGTAGAGAAGTCTAGGGATTCTGCTGTAGGAATAAATGGCATTCATGTGTGTCTTGAAAATTTAAACTCTGAATTAGGAGGTTGTAGTATAAAAGTGATTAATAACTGAAAGGTAGACACTAATTCCAGTGAAGGATTAGATACTGGGAAATGAGCTCTGATTCTGACTAGCTTGCTTTGCAACCTTAGAGCATAGCTAACTTGAAATATCAAAGCTTTTCTAGGTATTACAGCTGCCACTGAGCTTTTCCAATATTTTTGAGTTAAATGATCATGATTGCTTCTTTTTTCCTAAGTATTAATTTTATATATATATGTGTGTGTATACATATATATATGTATATATATGTATGTAAAACAGACATGGGATATATGAATGGAAGCGGTAATAAAACCACCAAAAATGCTAGTTAAATGTTTGTTGCTGTTCTTTAATATAGTAAGCCTAAAATTGCTGCTTGTGAGAACAGCATAAAAAAAGGCAGAGCTTTGGATTTACTGTTTTATGCAAGAAAGAAAGAAATTTGATGTAAGTTAAAACCAGACATTTTTCATTTCCATCATCTGCAAAGGAAAGCCATCACTGGAATTACATTGCTGCTACAAAGCACCATAAAGGACATGTCTTCAAAATCCCTACAATAACAGCAGTATGACAAATGCAAATGCGTAGTAAAGCAAAAGTAAATACGATAAAAAGATAGCTAATGTGTCAGAGCTGGGAATAATCAAAGGGAGACCTTGAGCTGTAAGAAAACTAACTGGTAAAAGGAAGTGCAAAGTTTCAGTGCTGTCAGATAGATTGACATGTAATATAACATGGCACAAATTCAACTGTACTATATACTCAGAGGCTTTACTTCATGAAGCTTGGAAAGTGGCTTATTTTTTGTCTTGGTCTTCATTTTATGGCATTAGTGAGTTCAGTCTTAGTTGCTTTTGTGTAACTTTAGATCCTTGGGTAAGATGAGAACAATTTAGGAAAAAAAATTGGAAAACAACTAAAACCATTAATATGAGATGATTTCCTTATGTAAACACCTAGCTAAAGTATATCTGCAGGTTGGAGGATATTTAGCATTAGTTCTGAAATTTAAGGGGTCTCTAATGAAAGAAATTAGCGAAAAAAATTAGCAAAGGAAATCTAGCAGTGGTGTATATTTGTTGTGTGCTGATCACTGGAGGCTTTTGAGCCTCGTGTAAAGGAATTAATTCTTCTTTAGCTGATTGCAGAGACTTTCAGTATTTCCAATTTGCAAGGCATTCCTGTATAAAAGAGAAAGATTCTGGCTTCTTGCTTCATATAGTCAATTTACTGTCTCAGGAGGCTGAGGGCAGTAAGAACCTTGTAGCTCTGCAGAAATTCCACTGAGAACTTGTCACTTCATGTTTCGAAAAGTTGGCATATGAATTTTATGAAATAGTAAAATGTGTTTATATGGAGCTTGGCAAGCTGTTCGATAAAATGCTTGTAGAAAAAGTGGTTGTGTTGCTTAGATCTCTGTGAATGGCTTGTGCATAAAAGCAGTTTTTTGACAAAGTAACAGCTTAGTTTGGCTTTTTCAGCCTAGAGTAGAATATCGTTTGGGCATGTTTCTAGTGAGCTGACTGGTTTCTATGAAAGTTAAAAAATTTTTCTTTTTTAAAAAGACAGATTTGAACAATATTGGTGTTACATTTGAATGCACTGCATCATTATGTTTTTAGATATTTTGAGCAGCTGCAGCTTCTATTTCGTTCAGCAGTATTTGTATGGTCTGATGAGGTCTGGAGGTACTACTTGTGTTATACATTTAGCTAAATTAGGCATCTGGGTTTACAGAACTCTCATTAATACCTCTGTAGTCTAGAAGGTGTAGAAAATAGGTATTTATATAAGCTGTCCAGTCCTTTATTTCATGTACACTGAAACCGGACCTGTGACTTTGATGGGGGAAATCATGGTGGAAGCCTCATGATTGCAATTCAGTCGTCAATATTAGGTTTTTAGCTCTTTATGTTGCTGGAAAATCTGTTGCAGGCTTTTTGTTTGTGTACTGCTTCAAAGCATCATGTTGACTTTTGCTAAGTGTTTTTTTGGACACATTCACATCTGTCTAGTAAAGCAAAGAATGCAACTTTTCCAGTCATGGTCAGGAAAATGTGGTTCTGGTTCATGCCTTACGTCTCCTCATCATGTTCCTTGCCACTTCTTTGATCACATTTTAAGCTATGATGTTATGCTTAGTTGTTTCACTTCTTGTATCTCCTCATATGAGAGGCAAGTTTTAGGATGAGTGAGGTTTGGAAATTCTGTATGTTGTGTATGCCCGACTTACATTCCTTTACTTTTTTGAAATGATCATTCTTCGAGTCCAGGCCACTACAGAGTATTTCTGTTCCTTCACCAGGATGTCTGTCAGTCCACCTGCAGGTGGATGTTTTTGCATGAGTCAGCAAGCTGAAAAGATACCACTGCTGGTTAGTCAGGAGCGCAAGGAATAGTGGGATACTTGAGTCAAGTAGAAAATAGGCCACTCTGTTCTTCATTCTGTAGCAGCGACAGGAGATGCAACTCTTGCAAAAGCTGAATCTTTATGTGAATAAAACCTTTCTATTTATTGCTGCTTCTGCTTACCTATAAGCAAACAATTGTTTTCTCAATCTAGGGTTGTTTTATTTTTTTATTTGACTCACTATCTGCATTTGGGCAACAAAGGTTATTACAAATATTACCTATATAGCTACTAGGAAAGAAAAAAAAGTTTGTCATTTTAGATTAATCTGTATGTTTCAGAACACCTTTCAAAAAGCAGGTGTGTGCTTTTTAATATTGTTACTGAAGGAATGACAGAAATACGAAGTGATCAGCTTTATAAACGATGGCAGTAGAAGGGCCAGGATTTGTACCCTGAGCAGCTCCCAGGCTCACTGCCAGCTCAGTAGCTGGCGCTGCCCTGGCGGACCCTTCTGCCATGTTAGCCTTTGGCAATTATAAAAGGTTTGGCACTGCCCCCTACTTAAAATGAATCAGCTGAACCAAGGATGTAGATTTATATGCTGCTGTAGTAGTGTGTACTTTTGTAACTTGTCAGATTACTTTATTGTTACTGTACCTGTAACTTTTAAAAAGAGAGTTGGTATAAAACAGGTTTCACCTTAGTTGCCAAATACCAAATTCCCTTTTGAAAACTGGGCAACGGTGATCCAAGTTCAGAAACATCACTGTGGAATACAGGCATAGGAAGAGGAAGACAAATGAAATATTCTTTCCCTCTTCTCTCCCCTATTTTTCAGTACTGTAAGCTTGTAACTGAAGAGGAGAGTCTGTTTTCCTCCTTGGACTGATATTGGTGTGCAGAAGCATTAATGTAAGGTTCTTAACTCATAGCTTCCAAGTCCACATAAGAGTTGAGTGCCCCCTTCCTGGCAGTATTCAAGGCCAGGTTGGATGGTGCTCTGAGCAACCTGGTCTAATGAAAGGGTTCCCTGCACATGGCAGGAGGGTGGAACTAGATGATATTTAAAATTCCTTCCAACCCAAACCATTTTGTGGTTCTATGAAAGGTAGGACATGGGGAGAGAAAGAAGGATGAAGTACATAGCCAAGGCAAGTATATAATCTTAACACAGGAATGCTGCTTGTGGTTGTGGCCATGTCAACTTTCATTTGTTTTATTTTTTTATTTAATGAATATTTTTTGTTTGAAGCAGAAGTGGAAAATATTAAGAGAGAAAAAAAAAATCTGCTGTGAAGCATGGCTCCATTGGAAAAACAGAATTTCTCCTGGGGCAACTTGGTGTATTTGGTATTTCTGCTAAATTGTTACATTGTTCAGAGGTTGCATCTGGTCGAGCTGATGGCTCAGGTCACTGTGGTGGTATAAAGCTCAAAGTGTAGAAGAGGTAAAGGTCATCTGCTTGATCTCTTAAATCAGTATTCGTATAGCAATTGTGTACTGTTTTCCCCATATTCTTATTTTGTAAAACTTAAATTATTTAAGTTGTATAGCAAGGGTTTGTCAGAAGAGGAAACTTGCAGTCAAGTTAGCTAAATGCTGCAAATGAACGACGTTGGTGGCAAAATGACAGGGAATGAGTACATGTGTACTGCAGTTGCATATACTCTTAAGAGAGGCAACTCACTGATGTGGCAAGGATTATACTCTCTTGAATGTGAAACTGGAATATCTACCAATGCAAGTTGATACTTGTAAGACATTTGAGAATCTATAATAATTTATATATTTACATTTTCTTACTTTCTCTATTTGACATTGCCTTGAATATAAGTAATTTGACTGTTGTGCTGTAGTTGCTCTTTACTAATATAAATCTGTGACAGACTAAATCACAGAATTATTGACCGAAGTCAGAACACAATGTATTAGATCCTAAACAATTACATCTTTCTGCAGGAAAATCTCTTATCAGTTATGGTATCTGAAAACCTGTGGTTTTCTTTCCACTTTCATATTTTTTCTTTTCCTGATGAAACTTCTTGAGGAAGGTAGAATGGCTGAAGGTGTTTATGCCTTGCTGAATTCTCTCAAAAGTGAATAAAACCTAAATATGAGATTTACCTGCAAATCCTGAAAATACCTCTTAACCACTGAATGCTCTCAATATGTGTGAGATGGAGCAGCAGAACTAAACCAAACTTGTCTAACTAGTTGCCTGCCATGCATTCTAATAGAGAAGTCCCCATCTAGGAAGAGATAATTAGTACTTCATATCTGTGCCTTAATGAGAGCTGCTGTTGCAACTGTACTGTGGCTTTGCTTCCCACCCAAGAGGATAGTGCAAGTGGTGATGACTGATTTTTAGTGTTTCCCACAGACTCTTGCATATGGTTTCTTCCATGGCTATTTTGTCATTTCTTCTGTTACTCTCCCTGAAACTAAGTGCAGAAATGAGCTGTAAAGCACATCACCACCTTTCGGAAAGCAAATACAATTTGGCTGATGTTCTGTCTGCTGCTGTGGCAAGAACAACGGTAGGAGCTTGAGGAAGAAAGGGGGTCAGTAAGGTGTAGAAGGGGTTGTGTTTGAGAGAAACAGATGAATTTTTCCCAAGCTTGCAAAGAAAGAATTGTACATAAATTAGCCCATAAGATGTGAAGGAAAACATTTCGAAGTTTAGTGGTGTTTTTTGGATTTTTTTAAAGAAATGAAGAGGGCAAGAAGGTTCTTGTTACTGAGGGGCTTAAGAGTTTTCCAGTAGAGCTGCAGGAAAAGGAAGTAAGAGGTTGAAGGGGAAGAATAGTTTCTTTTCTGCCCCCCATCTGGTAATAGGGTGCAAAGCAAGATAGACCCTGGACTAGGTCAGAAACGAAATACTTCTCGTGCGAACTGCTTGACATAGCAATTTAATGTGTTGTATTTCTGGGTCATCTGGTCTAACATGTTATATTGTGGGTAGATGTGTAGAGGTGTTTTTCATAAATTTATTTTCAACATGAGTATTTTCACATTATGTATGATTTAAAAAGAAACCAAAAAATCAGCATAAACCCCGAAGCCCCAGAAATTGCTGTGGTTCATAATGCTGCAGATGTGTTTGTACAAGTAATCAAAATTTCTGTGGAATATCCCTACCAAACTGTCCTAGAGATTTACCAGTGACATTAAATTTTCACCTATGTTTTGAAAATACCTCCTGAAATGCTGTTTGCCTCTTCTGAGGCCCTAATCGAGCTCATTATTTGCACAGACTTGGGTCAGAATGTGCCTTTGTCCTCTGTAGCCAGCGCGTTCTGCGTTGTGAAGTGACTCTGCTTGCGTGCGCTTGCCGCTGCTTTATGTTTGGTGCGGGAGGAGGTACGGTCTGCGTGTGTGATCGGGAAGGGATTCTTAGCAGCAGTGATAGGCAGCTCTTACATTCTGCTTCCAAAGATGTGTTGTTCTTTGAGCTCCTTTGCTGGCATTTGAGAACTGGCATACACTGCCGATTTTTTTTTTATTTTACTGAAACAAAGTGTTAGAACTTTAAAAAGATTTATTTGTTTCAATAACAGCGCATTTGCTCGAAGGAATGCTGAAATTGGTCCAGGACAACTGCATTTAAAATAAATTGGCTAACTCGGTATGTCACTTCAGGAAATGAAGAACAGTTTCTACTTGTGTAGCAAATACAAGAAGTTTATTGTTTTGACTTGACTTGAGTTTCATGTTTTCTAAATAATATAGGTTTATAAAAGACCTCCCAGCTCTGGGAGCTTGGTTTACATGGTTTGCTTGACTATAAGTTAGATAACTGACAGATAACAATGTTAGTTGTGATGATATTAGAAATTGTTATACCTCTTACGAAGTTCACTATCACAACAGATTCAAGAACAAAAAAGTGCAGAAATATATTAAACCAAAATTTGTTGTTGACAAAGTCCAGGGAAAGACTTCAACTCAATTGAAACTTAACTTCTATATCTGATTTTTTTAATAACATTTTTTTAGACTTTACTGTGGGAGTACAATCCTTTCATTTAGTAGTGGGGGTTTGTTTGAGAGAGTTTATGAAATACTAGTGTATCTAATAAGACTGGAGAGAAGAAATGTTGTGGAGATAGTGTCAACAGCCCTTTACAAAATGGGTGTCTATACGTGTGGGTTGGGGTTTTTGGTTGGTGTGCTGTGATTGGGGTTTTTTATCCTTTATTATTTAATTATTTTATTTTACTTTACTGGAAAGCAGAATTGACTTTTCTGGTTTTGAGAAAGATTGAAGAAGCTGGGATTACTGAAAGAGTGGATCCCTGATGGGCATTATTCGTGTTCATGTTTGCTTCTGTCTTTTCTGGGCTTAGCAGTCTTTAAAACAATATTTTCAAATGAGGCCACTGTATAACTGCTTGTTTCTCCTCAGTTGTCATCTGTTTTCTACAAAATGAACGAGCGTGAAATATTCTAGAGTTGTTCATCTTGTAGATGAAACCACACTGAAGATTGGCTTTCCAATAGGCAGAGCAATGGCCATAGCTTCCTGTGTGTGCTGGGACTGTCAGGTTGCTCAGTTAAGTATCAGGGTTCTGGGCTAAATAAAAGCACAGATATAAAATGGGAACAGTCTGGGACTGTGTGGCTTTAAATATGTGTTCCCATAGAGTGGGCCTTGTGTGCAGTATGATTATTTTTTTTTTTTCACTCTGTGCTGACCTAAGTAGAAAATGCTATTGATTTCTTTTTGCAGTCAAGTGAAAATAAGAGTTATAGGCAATTGACTTAGAGACAGGAGCTAAATCTGCTGGAATGGAAACTGCATCTGGAGGTATGCTTCACTGTTTCGAAGCAATGTATCTGCTTTCCTCATGCATTAGTTGAAGGAAGAATCAATCCTTTTTGTGGGCCAGAAGGTTTTCTGCCTCTTTTGTCCCTCCTTTGTTTTGCCTTTGTCTTTATTAGAGCACTTGGAAGCATTCACACAGGTTATGCTGGGATTCAGCTCTGGCTGAGATTATCCTTGACTTTCCCACCTCGTTGATAATGTTGTGGGGCCTGAGAGCCTACGAGATACGAGGGCCACTCATGCATGACATTTTTTCCAGCATGTTTGGCTCTGAAGGTCGTTGTTTCGAGAGAGGTACTTCTTATAGGTCATGAATCCTGCAAATTCAGAGGTGTTTAGAGAAAAATCTCACCTGTGTTAATAATGAATTATCATGGATTCATGCTAAGATTTAACACCTTGCACGTTCAAAAATGCTGCAATTTGTTGCTTGCGTTAATTATCGTCAGTGCAGCTGAGAGTGGGTGTCAGCTCATGTCTTTGAATGTGTCTATTGCTAAAACGGAGTTTCTGTATCAGTTGTTGTTCTCAAGGGCATTGTAGACTTCAAAGTTAGCTTATGTTCATATCTTTTGATTAAAACCAGTCATTGTACTGGATAACCAGTTGTTCCTTTGCCCAGTTCTGTCATGCTTCAAATGAGAAACAGAGGTAGACAAATTGCCAAAATTAACTTGACCTTCAGAACAACCAAACCAAAAGACTTCTTATGAGTAGAATGCCATTTATTCTACTTTTAGTGTCACTTCAGTGATGAGAAAAAACCAGCATAAAACTTCATCAAGTGATGTTCTTAAACCTCAGATTGTGACAGAAGCCTATTCTGACTGTGGGACATGGAGTTCTAAAATGCAAAGGAAGCAGAATGCCCCTCCCTTTCCCCAGGAACAGATACGATAGCTGACTAAAGACCTTGTTTGTTTTGGAGAAGTAGCAAGGTTGTCTTAGTGGCTGGAATTAAGACCTCTATCTTTGAGAAATCCTCATCCCCAGACACTGAAGTGAGGAAAAAAAGTGGAGATGCTCCATTAAAAAGAAAATCATCAAAAATTATGATTGTTTTTTTTTTTTACATTTCAGACCGAATTAAATTATACCTTGTGGTGACTTTATGGGCTTTCATCCCAGTCCTTCTACTTTATTGTGAGGGTGTTGTTTCAACTTTGCAACTTTTCTACTGTAATAAATGTGTTCTGTCGGAATTTGGGTCTTGCTGCTTATTCATGATCTGGGTGCATCTTTAGTACCTAAAGGCTAATTTACCACCTAAGAATTATACCCACATTTTGTTAGCAAGCTTTCATGTAGGTCTGGTTTTGAGAATTGTTAATTTCACTGTAGGTGGTTTGAGTTAGGAAATCTGAAGGAGAAGAACAGAAAATTTGTGATAGATCCCTGATAAATCTGAGCTTTCATGTGCTTTTGGGGAAGCATTTGATTATGTCATGAGTCAGAAAAGGAAAACTGAGTAACTGCAGCTTTTAGGCCATTGCCCTTCAGTTAGGTTTTACATTGAGTCAGTAATTCTGCTTATTCTGCTATAGGCGAACCTAATGCATTATAGGGATTTAGAAAAAAAATCTACACCTGGTATTTCAAACATTTTCTTGCTAAAAAAGACCCCAAAGAAGTACAGGCTTCCTACTATTTGGTGATTTGATAGTGATTTTCCACTTATCAAAGTTGCAGTATTTAGCCAGATTCAGCACTACATAGAAAGAGCTGTGATGCACATTAAGCTGGACTGTGTAGTTCCGGTATGGATTTAGGACTTAAAAAATTTCAAAACCAGACAGCTTATTTCTTCACATTTATAGTTAGTCGCAAGCATTCTTCTTAAGTGATTTTATGAAGCAAATGGCAGAGTCTTTTTTTTGGCATAGTCTTAGGACCCTGTTTCTATGACCTTAGTACGTAATTTGCTGACAAATAAAAATTTGTTTCCTCTTTATTTCAGAGGTATTTTTCTCCTTGCTGCTGCTGTTCCTTGTTTTAAGGTAACGAATCCTCACGTGTGGTATCCTTTCGGGCAGAGATGTATTTCCTAATTCTATTAATTTTCTGTAATCAAGCCTGTCTGTAAAGAAATAAAATCAGGTGCAGCTCACTCCTCTGCTTAAATATAGCAAATCCTAGAAGAAGCTACCTGGAGCAGCAGAATAATTTTACAGCTTTCAGAGTTTAATGTGAACACTTTAGTTTTTGCCCTTACAAACAGGCTGTCAAGTCTGCTTACCCCAATCTGCTATGAATGTACTTGTATGAAATTCACAGTTCTCAGTTGCTCCAGATACTTAGGAATCAGTCTAATTTTAGCAATGGCAACAACTCTGTAGCTGTTGAGGTCTCTGAATTTTCATCAATAAATTTGGAGTGAGAGTGGCAGTGACTGAAGTTGTGGTCTCTTTCCTTGCAAATACAAAGTTTTATTATCATAGTGTAAAGGCTAAATTTTAATAGATTAAGGTTAGAAAGATTTCCAGTGATCTGGTACTACACAGATCTTAGACTGGCTGTGATGTCAAATAATCTGAAATTGTTGTTAACAGTTAGAAGGTATCTATGCTACAAAGATTTGCTTTTAAATTTCTGAATTCGAAACTGCTGTAATAAAGAGAAGAGCATATGGTTACATGTAATGGTGCTGGAATACTTTTAGTCTTCTCACATTGGTATTAAGAGACCTCTAGTCCCAGCTCCCAGTCTAGTGAAATTATAGCTGGGAAAAGGCATCTTTTTTTTTGATGACAGAAAACCTTATCAGTGCTCAGATTCACTTTTTGTCCTTTTAATCAGTTGTCTCCTCATGCATGAAGAACACATCATTTATGTTAGGTGAAGTTTGTGGGGGATTTACACAATTCAGCATCTTTTGTGAGGCTCTGTGGAAGCAGGCAATGTCAAGGGTATTGTGTTTAGTGACAAGTAGCTTAGCATCACTTTAAGAACTTGGCCTTGTTCTTTAACATGCACATTTCCCCCTGGGTTCATAAACTGGTTTACAGAGGAGTAAACAAGGGGAAAGATAGCCATATCACTAGTGTGATTTAGAGATACATTTGGGGTTGTTCTACAGATCATAAAGCGAAATCTGTTTCAGTTTCTCATGGGGTGCTGTGATAACACAGAGTGTCTATTAATAATATGATGAAGTTGGTACTTTTAATATGAACTCTTTTAGCCTGACTGGAACATGGCATATTTTCCAGCAGGTGAAGCTGCTGGTTCTTCTGCCTGTTTCTCACAGTGTATGTGATGAAGATCAGGTATCTTCTTAAAAAGCCTAATTGTAGTAATCAGTTGCTCTGTATTTGAATGTCTCTGCCAATTTATAGTAGCCTTAAGCTTAGAATGCTAATTTCAACAAAAAAATTTTCTATTTTCTTGAAATATTTTTTTTAACCAACCAAGGAAAAAAAGTAATTATTTTAAAAATGCACAGATTGCATTTTGATTCCTGAGTTAGCCTTCTTTTGGCGTGCATTTATTTATCCACCTAACATTGGCAAATCTATGAAATTATTGAAAAATGGAGTAGTAAACCATACAGCATTCAGGAATTTGGTATTGTTGCATTTTGAGAAGAGTAACATCTAAAATGACACACAAGCTTCTGCCTTTTGAATGTGTTCTTAGGTTGTTCTAAAGGGTTTCATGGGTAGACTTTAAGTCTTGGGGGTAGCACAAGATAGAGAAAAGTGCTGCCGCCTTGTGTTATTCTGTGTATATACTGAGCTATCTGGTGTCATTTGATGTTTGGAGTGAGACCTCGTGGAGTTCAGTAGGTATCATCAGGCAGTGACACCAATGAGCTGAGAAGCGTTTAAGCCCCTTTTTGAAAATTGAGGTTGTAAGGACTTGAGGCAAAAAAAAAAAATCAGAAATTCAGTATTTACTGTAGCATATTGTCTCCATTCCAAAAAGCTTTTTCGTTTTGTTTACCTGGATCAGCCTTGGACATTCTATTTTCACTCTAGTTCTTTTTAATATTGTGTAGTAGAGACTGTCCTGTTTGATGTAAGTTTGTTGTATTGTTCCCACTCCTCAAGTTAACTTGTACATGTTTCAGATAAGATACAAGCTCAGCTCTTAAAGACTGAATAGTTACTGCCTGATGAGGAGGTTGGTTTATCACCCTGCTGTTGTCCACAAGATTGGTTTTGTTACCCAGTGGGCAACAAGCCGATAACTACACACTCCAGAGAGACATTGATTATTTTATTTCAGAGTTCTGCAAGCCTGGGTGCCCAGTGGAATTCCACAAATCAAGCACAGCAACTATCAAAACCTTTTGCTATTTATACATGTCAGCCAACAAAGGAATTAGTGTTCATTGGCTACATGTTACATAATCCTTGTATTAATTAGTGTTCCATCTTCTATGGGTTAATGATTCTCTCGCTTCTCATGCTAATCAGTCCCATGGTGTTTCTCTTCTTTTGGGCCCATGGGTTTTTGGGTCAATGATCCAGGAGTCAGTGGTCAGGATCTCCCTCTGCAGAATTACCTTTTACCCAGTCACAGCTGATCCAGCACAGTTGCTGGGTAAGGTTTATTCATTTCTTCCTTATCTTGAGGGTTCTGCCCAATGTCCTTGTGGCCCATAAATTCTGCATTCTTTGTGTCTGCTGTCAGTGGTACATCCTTCTCCCCAGCTTTGTCAACCTCCCTCTGGGTGTGAGATCACTGAAACCTGCCAGGCCCTAAAGCTTAACAAGGCAATTCTACCCACCAGTAATTTATCTTTCTAACACCTGAACATCACTTAGAGCTTGTGGGCTGCTGTCTCACAGACTACATCTCTCATCTTGTTGATAAGGCTTGAAAGTCTCTCATCTTGTTGATAAGGCTTGAAAGTATACAAAGATTAAACATTAAAGAACATCCTTTCTTGAGAGAATTTTACATGTTCCACATTTTGCAACACTGCCACTAAGAGGAAAGCCCCTCTAGGTGATATACATGTCCGCTCTTTCTATATGAGAAGTCCTTTCCTGTGACTGACATACGTGATATTCTGTTTGCAGCACCAAGAAAGTTCCCACCAAACCTCTGGGGGATGTATTAGCACTGAGGCCAGCTATGCAGTCCACAGACATTACTGAAACTCTTCACAGTAGCAGAATGAGGCACACACCTGCTGGTTTTATCCATTCTTTCCATGGCCAAAACCAGCCAGTTGCAGTTCATGTCACAGTGAACTTGTCTGGGTCTGGGTTGTAGAAGCAGCCTGTAGTTGCTGTGACGTTTTAGCTGCTGCCTGTGAAGGTGAAGAAAGACAAACCTTTTAAAGGGCTGATGTGGACAGGGGTTTCTTTTCAGATTTCTGCTTACCATCCTTACTGTTTTACATTTTGAGTTTTTTATGTAGGTCTCAAAATGAACTAATGCAAGTGCATTGTACAACATGTATACTGCTGGCTAGAAATAAATTAAGACCAATCTGTAGATTCATAGCCTCTGTTATTTGTGACTGGTTGTCATGTGGATGAAAATGAGCTGGCTGAGCTGCTGACTGGATAAGGCTTGATACGTTTGGAGGATAGTGGTAAAAGAAAATTACTTTCCTAGTCTGGTAAAGAACATGCACCGTAGAGACACCATGTGTAGATTTTTTGATCTAGTAATTATTTTGGCTTAGTGACTGTATATATATCCATAAAAACACTAAAGCACAAGAACTCACTACTTTCTGGAAAGGATTATGTCCCTTTTTCCAGTCAGACATAGACTTCTTTTTGTGGTACTGTTAACCATTGTAAAGGGTTATGGCCATGTGCTAAGTACAGGATTAAATCCATGAGCAGTTTGCCTAAGGCAACTGGTGCTGAGCATGATCTATTTAGTGGCTTGGCTCCCGTGTACCAGATTAGGTTTTCAGTCAGCTTCTAGTTGCACTTCAGTGTCGTGGTTTTGCCTTTTCTCAGGGGGAAGAAAGGTTTGCAACTCTTTGTGATCTCCTGCTGAGTGCTTAACTTAATGCTGTCTGGCAGCAATTAAACAAAGTGATCAGAATGTAACCAGATACCCTGTATGGACATTGTGTTCCAGGCAGTGCTGAGAAGGACACTGAACTCCGTAGTGTTCCCAGGCTTTGTCCCACAAAGTCACAAATACTTAAATTCCATTAGTGTAGTTACAGGGGTGAATTGTTGTTCTTTTCTATTACTTTTTTTCTAGCAAAGTCTTGAAATGGTTTTATGGTTCACTTTTCTTTTGCTTAAGAAAATGTGCACTTTAATCATTATTTATTTATGGTATCGTGCACTTAATTTAAGGCAGTTATTATTAGTGTATACTGTAATGATAATATCTATATAACTGGTGCAGTAGTTACAGTTCTAGCTTCAGAGTGATTGCAGTCTTTCAAGCCAGTTCCTTGATGTGGATAATTAATTCTGAAGTTGGGATGTGTGTTAAATTATCTGTGAATTCAAGAGAGACCATCATTGAGTCTTCAAATTTGAATAATAGGGATAAAACAATTGTTTGAACCATGCACTATTTTCAAATCCTCCTATTTTTCTTATGGTCTTGGGCAAGTTGTTTCTAGTTTTCCGTTCACTTGTTTGTAAAGTAGTTTCTCATATGATGGGAGGTCTCTGAAGTACAATTGCAATAGTTAAGACAGTTTAGCTCCTTTGAAATATTATAATTATTCTAAATCTTCTGAACTACATTTTTTTTCAAGTGAATTTCATACTTTGTTTTTTCCAAAGCATTTGGAAAATGGAAACTGAGAGTTTTACCCAGAAGAAGTAGTAATCATATTTTAATTTTCTGTGTTGAATACTGCAGCTGAGACATCAACCGAGTACAATTTTTTGTGGCAAGAGGACAGAGTTTTCCTTTGCACAGTACAAATTAAAATATTGACAATAACCTTAAGGATTGCAGAATGGGATATTTATTGGTGAGGGAGAAAAACTTGATCTTGAAGACCAAGTTTTTGTAGTAGAGGAGTGTTCTCAGTACTTGCTGGCATGCGTGAGGACTTCTGTGTTTGGGTGCTGCCTATGGCAGTCTGAAGTACCAGTTGGGAAGTTTTCAGGAGGGCAGTATTTCATATTGGCAGTGTCACTTTGGTAAAAAGTTAATCCCTCTTAGAATAGCATGAATTGTAATATTTCTGAAACCAGAAGCAACGCTGATTTTAATCTTTAACCCGTAGTTTTAGGTAAGGGAGCTTGAAGTATAGAGAAGCCTTGTAGACGTGTGATGTGGTGCTTGTTTTATCAGGCAAATTCTTCTGCATCGGTTTTGAAAAGCATTAATAAAAATTGTTAACTCACAGCTTCCTAAAGTTTGATTTCCCTTTCAGTTCTGCTTTGCTATGTTTTTTGCTCAGATTAGTGAACACATTGCCACCATTAACCTGGTGGCTGTTTGATGCAACCTGCTTGATTAAACCTTGATCTGTGCCACTTGCTTCCTGCCCTCAGACAAACTCCCTTACAGCTGGAGGTTATGACCTTCAAGTTAGTTGACCCGTTCCTGAGACAGTGGTTCTGTGGACCAGATAAAAATAGTTGTGGGCAAAGACCTTGCTGTCTGCTTGGCTGTCCCTGGCATGGGTGCCTTTTGCCTCATACCAGAGCTGTATGGTTTGTGGTTGTTGTTTGGATTTGGTGTTAACTTGATCATGCTTGCTTTGCTCCAGTAAAAAAATACACTTATACACTTATATAAGATCTGTCAGAAAAAGATTTATAAAAACTTTCCTGCTGTATAATTCCGTACGATTTCTTGAAATGTGTTCAGAGTTCACTAGAGTTTTTCTGAAATGAAATATGAGTACTTCCGCCTGTCTCAAGTGTTTCATGAGAGCATTGGTCTTTAGGGAGTTGAACAGTATATTCACCTATCACACACACCATTTGATATTATTTATTGAATTATTACAAGTGAGGAAATAGCTAATAAAGTACCTATGTGTTCTTTTCTTTGGACACTTCACTGAATAACCAGAATTGTTTGTTTAACAGATTGTACTGACTGACTCAAAGTTTTGAATATGCTTCTTTCTTTTTCAAATTATCTCGAATGGGAAATATTATTAGCTAAAATACCACTTGGTGGACATCTTTTGGAAAGTGCTTTAATTAGCTATTATGTTTCCATAATAAAGACAGTTAACTTTGGAAAAGTATTTGTATAGACTTGCATTTCTGCCAAAGCATGTAAATAGTATTGAAAGGAGGCTGTGTTTATGATTCCAGAGCTTTTGGTAAAAAAAAAAATTATCAGGTCAAGAATACAATCTTTTTGGAGTTCTTTATCCTTGCCACCCATTTATCATAGATAAGCTTTTCATTATCCCTATTTTTGCTCATTTTTTACAAAACCTAGTAAAGTTTTAGAACTATCTGGGTTGCAGCTTAGTAAGACTGCCTCCTTTTCCCACATGCTGTAATACCTTAGGTTATTGGATTGGTTGGGTTTTTTTTTTAAACACCTTTCATAATTTCTTGTTTGTATCTTAAAGTCCTGCATGGAGTGGCTGTCTGTCAAGTGCTGACAGCCTCGCCATGGCGGTGGCGTTCAGCAGTGCTTGCTGAAGGCAGTGTGTGCCAAGTGTCATGCCTGGTCTCTGCAGTGACCTTCACTCTGTGAAGGTCTGAGTAACTGGATGCAGTGCTTTGCATGTGGAACTAGTTCAAGGGTGGCCATATCAGTGTGGTCCTGTCTCCAGTTCAGTAGATGTGCCAAAAGAAGGATGTGATGCACTGCTGTAGTGACTACACTGCTTTGGGATTCCAGCTGATAGTTGTGCACAGGATTGTTTGTGCTGCATAGTTTAAACATGACCAGAGTGAAAATGCCATGATCAATTCTGTATGTCCAGGGTTGGTTTTGGTTCTGCAGACAATATAATTTTGTCTTCACTGTCTCTGTAAGCGACCCAAATTAATGGAGTTAATACTCTGCAGTGTATGGAAATCCTCTGCATAGATAGCAGGACCATGTATAAGAGGGGATGGGCATTTATTATTTACTGTTTAAAATTTGGACTAATTAATGAAATCAGAAACAATTCCTGAGAGATAAGGTGTGATCTTATTACCTGTGAAGTTACCTGTGTTTTCATGTGTAGCTGGAAAACATCTGGAATTTTTCTTGTTAAAATTTTGTTTCAAGAAGTGTAGCTCAGTGTTAACTATAGAAATGCATTGAGGGTTTAGCTGCTACTGAAAATCACTGAGAATAATGCTTGCCTGTGTTACTTGTATTATGCATAGACAGCTATTATTTCAAGTTATCTCGTCTTGTCCCTGCATTTTTCCACTCAGTCACTTCTCATCCAGTCAATTTTGGCGGGAGAGGGTCTGGCGGAAGGTGGGCAACAGGCTGAAGCTGGCAGGGCACAGGCTTGGAGTTCAAAGCCAGAGAGACTGAAGCAAGTGCAAACTGAGAATCTTTCTGTGTGGCAGAACAAAATAGTTTGGGACCGGAAGAGGGGCTAACTGAGGTCTACCAGAAATGCCATGGGGAATTTGGATAGGTGCTTGTGGATTGTTGAATTGTGACTGGTGAGTCTGCAAAGGGGCATCAACACTGTGGGCATTGATGCCTACCAACATCTGAGACTGACAGCTGGATCCTGCAAAACCATGTTGTAGGCTGGTTCTGTTACATCATGAAAGCTTCAAGATTCTACCTCCTTTTCTTGTTCTTTTGGTGGTCCCTCTAAATCACTTCAAGCTGTGATTATTTAAAAGGATAGTACAGTGTTTGGGCTGAACGTTTTCTCATATTCTGGCTTTGTACATCAGAGCACAGAGTTTCATGTGCTGTGTAAGGATCTGTCAGTAGCCAGTGCTTATTATAGAATTAGTTTAACATAGTAGTATTTCAGAAATAAAAGTGGATTGAGAGTGGCTCATAAAATCAAGAAAAAAGCTTGCCATTCCCAGGTATTTCTAGGAGAGTTTTCCAGGCATGGGATACAACTGCGCTGTTTTCACAGTAGTAGACAGTGTCTTGGAATTTCAAGGAAACTGTCCTCCAAAATTCTGTGTTTGTAGTTATGTGCAGATATTATGTCTGTCTTCAGAGAGAAATTGATATAGATTAACCAAGTTTTTTATAAAGAAGTTTTTGTTTGGGAACTGTAAGGTCTCTGTTATAAGAAAGCTTGCTTTTCATATCAAAGTGTCATTTATGCATAAAAGCAGATTGGCTTTTCAGCTTCTTGATCCAGACCCATCGATGAAGTGTTTCATCATTGTACTGATATTGATTGGTGTAATGTAAGTCAGAGCTAAATATTTTTTTCTTTCTCTCTTTTTTTTTTTTTTCATGTGTGTACAGAAAAGATGAAAAGGAGTATGCACTGAAGCAAATTGAAGGTACAGGGATATCCATGTCGGCCTGTAGAGAGATTGCAGTAAGTGTACATAAATGAAAGTAATTTTACTGACATTATTACTCAACAGGTATTTTATTTTCCTAGAATTAAGTAACATAAAGATTATCCAAATGTTTTCTCTAAAGTATGCAAGCATGGAAGATTATTCAGATCTGAGCCTTTTTAAGAAGCTTTTAAAATCATAATTTTCTTTTAGCTCTTTTCAGGTAATAGCAATGCCTCTTTCTGATGTAATTTTGTTTCATCTTCTTTTATGTTTTGAGAGGGAAATAAGTAGGAACTTCTAAATGAAGACTTACTTTAAAAAGGAATGTTTTTAAAATGACTTGAAAGAAAAAGGTTCTGAAAGATTACAACTACCATCTGAAGTCCACTTACTAATGATGTATTTTATTTTAGACTAATGGTAACTTCTTTAGTATCTGAGAACAGTTTGTTCTCCTCATTTTTAATTTGTTTTGCCAAGTACAGAGATGTTACATAGCAAAATGGAAAATAGCTTTAATTATATTTTTATTACATGTGTCTTATTACATACCTATAATTCCTTCAAATTTGGTAAAAATTAAGTGTTTGTAAATGAAGGTAGAAGTTGATCTTTAAATGTTTTTTATGTCTGAAAATGTACATTACTGACAAAATGCTGGATACGGCGTGAAATTTTGTAATGCGAGTATTTCTTGCATTGCAAAAGAAGTGCACATGCTTGATTAAATATTTACCTTGTCTTAATGCTGTCACTATGCAGTCAGCTGTTGAAATGTATTTTACGATTGTGCCTAAAGCTTTTTATAATCTGGTAGTGTTGCACTGAAATACAGCATTCAGATGTGCAGTGCAATGTGAGGCATTAGAAACTCATGATGTCCATGAACTGAACAAACCACTGGGTTGTGTTTAGTGTAGTGTCCATGGTGATTCAGTATGAAGAGACTTAACAGATAAAACTGCTGTCCTTTTAAAGTGCTTATCACTATAAGGTCAAGGTCACTTGTGGATTTGAGAGGTGGCCACATTGCTGTCAGTCACTTTACACAGGATTTACCCAGTGACCTTTTTTTGCTAATATTTCTGCCTTTGGAGGAAATAGGAAATCCTCTTTTAACATCAGTACTAGGTTATATTCTTGGTACTACACAGTCATTTTTGACAATATTGAGGGGTTTTTGTTTCTTGGATTCTTGTCCTTTGTTTTAAATTGTACTGCTGTGGAGATGTGTGGGTTAGTCTGGAGGACACTTACCTGTGGGCATGGTAGCACTGTGATACGGAGCTGGTTCTGTCTACCTGGACACAACAATGTAAGGAGGGAGAGAGTGTCAAATTATGTTTTAACTCCCATGATACATCACTTTTTTTTTTTAATTAGTAAAGCTTTGAACAAAGGTCAGTACAGCTTGTGAATTTTGGCATCTACTGTGTAAGTTACTTGACTGCTTTCAGTGGTTCTTCTGGTAATTCTTCCATGAGTTATATTTCATTCTTCTTCTTCAAACCTTATTGTAAAACTCTGTAACCTGAGCTAATGCAGCACATCAGCATTTGCCTCAGTGAAATTTCAGGTCAAATATTAGAAATGTGAAAAACATAAAGGTGAAATAGTTGAAAAAAAATTACAAACTTTTTGTCATACAGAAACAGGCCAAAATCAAGTGCATTTTCCATAAAAAGAAACAGACTTCTAAATAATGCATCAATAGCTTATCTTGAATTTAAAGGCTTAGATAAGTGACAAAGAGGGTAATGTTTACTGATTAAATAAAGATTATCAGCCTAAGCAGAGGCCATTTAAAAATGTCGTGAGTAGTTCTTTTGGCACTTAACCCTTCCCCTTTGCTCCAGCAGCAAAACAAACCGAAATCCCACTTTGGAAGATGAGCAAATGACAGGGGCACCAGTGTACCTGATTGTGTGTGTATGTTCAGAATATTTTAATAGTTCTTTAAACTTTAGACACTTGACATTGTACTCAAGGAATATATTGCTGAACTGAAAGGCATTCAGTTTTACAGTCCAAGACCATTTTGTTTGTCTTACTACATAGATACCTATAATAAGATCTGCTGGCTAACTTTCCCTAAAGGAAAAGACAGACGACCCTTCTCTTCTGACATTACTGATCAAGTTGGTCTGTCTTTGCTTAGGACTTCAAAACCCATAAAGTTTCTCTTAGCACTATTCATTCATAGGAGCTTTTTCTGGAAGAAAATTTTTATCAATAAAAACATCATATAGGCAGTGGTTCCTGTGGCTAGTAATTGTTGCTTTATTTCAGCTGTAGGGTGATCCCTGCTTAAAGAATCCTTATTTCAGCCAATTCTGTTGTATTGAGTATGAGAATATTAGAAAGGACTCTTTATACCTCAAAGAATTGTGTGTATGTGTAAAAACCTAATTAGCTCCCTGTAACCCAAGTGTGTCCTGAAGATAACTGAAATACTAACTATTTCTGTGTTCTTATTATGAGGCAGATTATTACTTGGCTTAAGCAACAGCACTTTTTTGAAGAGCAGAGCTGTAAAATGTGAATGAGAGTAATGAAGTAGAGTGTTTCTATTTTTAGATGATTAGTTAATGAATGTGACATTTCTTTCAGCTCAAGGCTTGCATTAGCTTATTTTGGAACCTGAGTTTGGTTGAAAGGAAGACTTTAATTCTGCTGCTTTTGTGTTTTACATTTTTTCCTTACCTTATCTAAGTAGGTTCTTTAGAACAAGAAGTGGAGACACAAGAAACAGACCAGAGGAGTATTACTTGTTAAGGCTGTTTTTTTCCTGTTGAATATCTTGGCCATCATCTGTTAAGAACCAAAAGCTATGACTTTAAAAATCTGCAAATAGGTAGCGGTAATGGAATTTGGTATTTCTTTATCAAAAAGCACCAGTGTAATAGCTTTATCTGAGTTTTTTTGTCCCTAAGGCTTCACTTCCTGTGAGAGTACATCCGAGTTGATTCAAGGACTTTGTTTTTCACAGTAAAGAGACTATAAACTTTTAATTGTGGATTTTGGGAAAAATTAATTCAGAAAAAAAGAAAAGTAATTAGCCTTTTCTTAGTCAGTGCCATTCACCAATAATGTAAATTGTAAATATATGGATATGTATCCTGTCCCTGAGTATGGAAGAACTTCTGTGCAGTTGTTACTAGCTTATTTAGCTGATATGATGAGGTTCAAGAACTTAAGTGAATGGAGCATGTCAAAAAGCAGGATCTCAACCCTGGACTTTAGGAGAGCAGACTTGAACCTCTTCAGGTATCTGCTTGGAAGTATTCTGTGAGATACAGCCCTGGAGAGAAGAGGGATTCAGGAAAACTTGTTGGTATTCAAGGATCACCCTGTCCAAACTTAAGAAAGTTCCATCCCAGCAAGTGGGAAAGCAAGCAAGAGCAACAGGAGGCCTGTGTGGATGAGCAAGGAGCTCCTTATTGAACCTGGACATGAAATGGAATTATATATGAATTGGAAGCAAGGATAGGCAGAACAAGAGAAGTATAGAGTTGCTGTTTGATCTTGAAAGAATAGGGGTTAGAAAAGCCAAGGCTGACGGGAGTTGGGTCTGGGAAAGGACCAGAAGGGCAATAGAAAGGATTCTACAAGTACATGAATACCAAAAAGAAGACTAAAGAAAATACAAGCCTGCAGCTGTATGGGAATAAATGGTATGGAAAAGGCCAAGGTACTCAATATTTTTTTTGCATCAGTGTTTAACAGTAAGTCCAGTGTTCAGGAGTCTCATGGTCTTGAGACCAGAGAGAAAGTTGAGGAAGGAAGCCTTACCTTGGTGGAGGAGGTCCAAGTTAGGGAGCACTCAAACTGGGCGTACACAAGTCTGTGACACCTGATGAGTTGCACCCACAAGTGCTGGGAGCTGCTTGGAGTTCATTATGAGACTACTCTCAGTTATCTTAGAAAGATAATGGTGAATGGAAGAGAACAAGTGTCACTCCTGTTTCCAAGGAGGATCAGGGGAGCTGATACAAGCTGGTCAGCTCCACCGTAGTTGCTGGGAGGGTGATGAAAAAAATCCTCATGGAAACCATTTCCAAACACATGCAGGACAAGATGGTGATTGGACATAGTCAGCATGGATTTTCAAAGGGAAAATAATCCTTAATCAACCTGTTCATCTGGTATAAGATGTCTGGCTTGGTGGATGGGGTGAATGCTGTAGATTCTGTTTATCTTGACTCGGTTTTTAATGGTTTTTAATATCTTCCATAATATTCTCACAGAGCAGCTAACACAGTCTACAGACAAAAATGACTCTACTAAAGGTTTCACATGAACCAGTGACTTGAGTGAAGACTTAGATGTTCTTTGGTCAACTTCTGGTCCTTTCTAGCTTTTTTTTGCACCCTTGCCAATGAGAACCTCTCTTCTTCCAAGGATAAATTACCAACTCTAGCTTTCTTCCCTGTAAATACTGACCTTAATTCTAAACTTAATTCAATTTTTCTATATCAGGGTGGTTTTATAGCTCATTCTTTTTTTTCCTGTAGAGGGAAAAAAAAGAGACCAAGCTGTTGCAGATGATTTAAATGGGGGAAGCAGAGACACAAACCAGCATTGCTAGTGTAGTGTTTTTTAAGGAGTGCCCTAAATTGGTGCTGTTCTGCCCTGTGTGAGTGTTGGGTCTGGGTCCTGTAACTGTGTTGGTTGCCACATCCTGTGCCTGTGTGTGCTGGTTGTTATGGAAGGGTGCTCCTTCTGGGAGGCCTTGAAATGGTGCCAGTATGCTGTGGCACACTAGTGGGAGCATTAGTTGGCCTTTGTTGTTCAAACTTGCATTTATGGGTCCAGGCTAAAATAAATTAACACTGTAATGTTAGATGAGTTACTGAAAGCTCAGTTGAACAATTTGGCATGCAGTATATGTTCCAAAGTACTACAGCATACAAATATTTTGGCTTCTGAGAGTGGGCAAAGTTTTAGAAGCCTTACAGGTTAAATAATATATCTTTGTAACCTTTTTGTGTTTGTCAGCTCTCTTGAAAGTGGCACTTTCTCACTGTATTTACTCTCTTTTCTGCCTCCCTGCTGTCCATGGCCTTCCTTTCTGTGTGGGCTGTTCTTCTGGGGTTGTGTCCCCTTCTTCCTGGGTTTGGGTATGCTGTGATGCTGAAGCTGAGCCAAGGAAGTCAGGCAGACTTACTGTCTCCATCTTGAAGCACTTTGTGCCTTTGCCATGTGTTTCCTCTGGTGCCATTGGCAGCGTGGCACAGGGACTCAAGGGGACATGTTGTGCCTTGCTGGTAGAGCTAGTAAAACTTACTTGCTTTTACCTCCGTCAGGTGCTGCACATCATTTACAAGCTGCTCTCCCCTCCCTGTTTGGAAACTGCTTAGTCAAATGAGCTAAACATGAGGTTTCTTAGTTTGAGACTGTGGACCAGGCTGGCCTTAAACATCTTTAACCTGTCTCTACATCTCTTAGTAACGTGGAAAAGGTCAGCTGTACAGGAATAATGATAACTTCTCAGTATTTATAAAACACTTAGAAGATTTGTAATGCCATTGGCTCTCTTCAAGTGAAGTTGCATAAAATTTCATAATAGGTACAAGTTCTGTGCTTTGGCTATATCGACCTTTTCTTTGTCCGTGACTATTACAGCGGCTTGCAGTACTTGCTGCTGCGTAGACTTATGTAGACTTTGGTCCCTGGCTTTGTTGGAGGCAAGGTTGAGTAAAAAAAGGCTTTAAAAAAGTCTGTGTACCTGAGTACATTTGCTGTAGGAGATCTCTTTTGAATGTCAGGACTTCTTTTCCCGTGCCAAGACAGAATAAAAGAGTAGAATATTTGGCAATGTAAAATCTCCCCATAAATTCTCTACTACCTAATTAAAAAAGATTGTTTGTGGAAACTTTGAAACTCCAGTCCCTCCTTCAATAGCTGGAGGTAGTGAAATAAGTGAAAAAACCCATTTTTTGAAGGGGTTTTTATTAGAGAGCTACGGCATGTGTTGGCTAGGAGTGTCTATGCATTGTGATTTTATGAGTATGAATCAGCTGGAAAAAGGTTTTTTGGTTCAACTACATGACAACTCGTGTTTTGCGTGCCATAGGAAGAATAGGAGCTCTCTGTACTACATGGTCTAATCTTGTATAATCTGTGTAATTTAAATGCTTTTTGTGTAAGGGAGTACTTAAATTCCTGCTTTGGTTATTGTTCAGAAGGGTTCTGTGGACATTTTTTGTCTTCTTTATTTTATTGCATCTGAAAAAACAATTAACTTTATTAAATAAAAAACTACACAAGTAATAAATATGTGGAATAAAACTATTTTTGTTTAATCAATTAAGTTGATGTTTCTATCAGCCCATAAATACACTGTAGTGTTTATGAAAATAGTTTCACAGCTTGAAGTACAATTTTATATCAAGAAGTTGGACAAAAGTAGAGCATCATCTGAAGCAGCTACTCGGCTCCATTGTCTTAACTACAGATGTGTCCTTCGGCAATTTAACAACAAAAAAGAGCATACAGAGGAGAAAGGAAAAGGGAGATGCTGCTTTTAGATTTTTAAATGCAAAGTTTGCAACTTCTTTTCATGCAGAGGTTACTTTTCTTTTCTTGAAGTTGTGTTCTTGCTCAAAGCAGGAGAGCAATATCAGTACATCTATGGCAAGTACATTAAAAAGAAGAAAGAGAAAGCTTTTACCCCATTCTAGCATGGTATGAGCCGAGGAAACATCTCTATGGGTTTGATACTTGACATCAGTTAGGATATATTCCAAATTCCCAGTGCAGCTGACTAGGGAAAATGACTGTTCAGTGCTATTTAGGCTCAGTTATTTTCACTTTGAATTTGCTGTTTTGTTCAGATCCTGAATATTTTCAGAACACACAAATGCAAAACCAACTGATGGTGCCTTCAGCAGAAATGAACAAAAAACCAAAGGCAAACTGCTTCAGATTAAGCTTTAGGCAGCAATGCACAAAAGGCTACTTTATCACTCAGATAAAGAAAAACAGAGTTGCCGATAATGAAAAGAAGAGGTTTTTAAATACTTACCTGCCAAACTTAAATACTCCTTTCAAGACTCTGTGTGTGTGTGCATGCACAGGTGAACATATATACTTACATCTTTTAAAGCTTCAGTTGGAATGTTTAGTAAATTTTGTGTTCTTTTCTGAATTAGTCATAAACTTTCAGTTTTCTGTTTCTCATTCTTTCTTTCACATTACATATTTTCCTTATGTTCCTACATTTGTGCTTTCCCTGTAGTTAAATAAAATTAGTTTGTACATGTTTTCAGTTTATTCTGTGTGGAGTTGTAAAATTGTTTGAATTAATATATTGACTTTGCATAACTAGAATGTCTCTAATTTAACATTACATGTGACTATTTTTATGCCTCAGGCTGAGAGGTGATGGCATGAGTTTTCAGGTGATGGATTATTTTTAAGTTGGAACTCCTATTATTGATTTGTGCACTTCATTTAGAAACAGGCTCACATTTTCCTGTGCAGCCTTTCATAACCAATGTTAGTAGGAGAAGCTCTTGTTGCACCCAACATCCCTTGTAAGTGTCAAATCAAGGTGAGCTTCAGCTCTCCTGACAGCATCCCTACATGCCTGGGCAGTGTCTGTAAACTCCTCCCATGTAGCCTGTCCCTGTTTGCACCTCCTCTATACACTTGCATCTGAGCTCTGACAATCTGCTTAGCCAAACAGGTCTGCTTGTATTTCTTAGTAGACCTTCCAGTTTTACTGAGCAACTTTGCTCTTCAGAGCTGCTTCCTGTGGCTACCTACCAGTTTCTTCAGTAAGCTGAATTATGCTGTTCTGAAGCTCCAGGTCTGTGCTCTGCTACATGCCTTCCTCACTCAGGATCTTAGAATCATCGGGTAATGGAATGGCTTGGGTTGGAGGGGGCCTTAAAAGATCACCTAGTTCCATTCTTCCTGCCATGGGCCAGGGATGCCACCACTAGATCAGTTTGCTCACAGCCCCATCCAACCTGACCATGAACGCTGTGAAAGATGGGGCACCTTTTCTAGTTCCTCACCACCCTCTGAGTAAAGAACTTACTAACTTCTAAAAAATCTTTCCTCCCCTTTTAAATTTAAAATTCTTCTCCCTTGTCCTATCACTATCTGTCCATGTAAAAAGTCCCTCTCCTTTTTATAAGCCCCCTTTAGGTACTGGAAAGCCACAGATGATCTCCCTGGAGCCTTCTCTTCTCTGTGCTGAATAACCTCAGGTGTATTAGTTGGTGGTTGAGACAGCCAAAGCTACCTTGTCAAATCTCCAAGCAGTTCTTCATTGTTTGATAACAACTGTGTGCTACCTTTATTGGCCCTTCCAGTATGTGTATCAAGAAGCTGTTCCTGATAGCCTCCCAAAATTAACTGAGTTAATTCCAGTGGGTGTCAAGGAGGTAAATGTCTATTCATAAGGATGATGGCTTGTGGATTAGAGACTTCTCTGAGTTGTAGAGAAGACTTCACCCTATTCCCCATCCTTATCAGATGGTTCTGTAATGTACTCCCCACGCAGTGTCCTCCTTACTGGTCTCTCTGATGTCCCAGATCCGTAAACTGCCTGAGACTTTTTGGTTAACATGGAGTCTGTGAGGCAGAAATGAAATACTATTGGTAGTGCCTAAACTGGATAAATTTAATACAGAACAGAGATGGCTGGATTGCAAATGGACCATCACTGGAAGAAAAAAAAAATTTAGGAGTTTGATCAAATGTTGCTTTTTATCAATAAATTATCTGGCATTGTCTTCAGCCCTGTGTATGGCTGAGTGGATAGTATTTTTAGTCTGCAGTCATATTTTACTCTGCAAGTTTTTGAGTGCAAATTATAGTCAGCTTTGTTATTGAAGGCAAAACGTCACCTTCTACTAAAACTTCATTGACTTAATTGTATTCCATTATGTGAACAGTTTCATTGTGGTGTTCGTTTTCTTGTGAACCTCTGTGTCTACTTCCGTGGTAAACTGAACAGTAGCTCTTTTTAAATACAGCTTCTACTGTACCCTACTGAGATTTTTCTTGTCTTTATGATGATTTGAGACATTAATGTATGGGGTTTTTAAGATACAAGGCGGCTTTCCTGTTTTGACCCTGTATTTAAGAGTACAACACAAAGTGGATAGCCTGGTGTCTTTGATTCTGTGATGCATCTTACCTTGTGATGCATAGTTTGCATTTTGATAAGAAAGGTGTGAGCATCATAGTCTTGTTCCCTGTCCCATTTGGCCATCTAATTTGCAAAATGCTTCTGGCTTGTAGAAGGAGCATCACGCTCATGCTTCCTCTGTCACTGCAGTGTCAGGATGCTTCCTGGAACCTGCCTGTTGCCTGCACATAGTGGATGTACCAAGTTGTGGGTATGTGAATATGCCACAAGTATGCTTGACCTTGAGCTTTTTCATATGCTGCCACCTGAGCATACTGAAATTAATGTAAGTCCAGACAGGCTATACTTCTGGAAAAAATTACTAGTTTTTGAATATGTGGAATATTGAAAAAAGCTATCAGTAGAATGATTTGACTGGAGGCAGCCATGAAATGGGAGATCTGCTGCCAGTTCTTGAAGACATTGAGTCCCTGCCTTTTCTTTCTGTGCTAATGAACTTACTCCGTCCCATGGCCCCTGCGAAGTTTATTTCTCAATTGTCATTGTCTTTCCGTATTTTCACTTGCTTATTAGATTAGTTTCATTTTTACCTCAGTTGCCTTTTGTATTATTTCCCTTGCTTTCCTTTATCTCCAGATGTTTTTAATATTTGCAGGCAATATAGTGTTTTTTTGTCTGCTAGTTCTATCTTGGATCCATTTTGGTTTGATTTCTCTAAGCTCCTACCCTAAAAAAGCTTCTTATTACTGTGATTAATGATCTCTCTCTGACCAAACTCCAAGGTTTGTTCAGTATCCTCGTTTGCCTTAGTATGTTTGCACTTCAGACTAATAATTGTTTCTTCTTTTTTGACATGTTATATTTGTTATGTATTAGTGATTTTCTGCTTGCCTAGATTTCATCTAGTCTGTTTAATTTTTCTGAGGATGGGTGATCTTTGCAACTTTACATGCTGTCTCTAAATATTTATTATACTTGTGGCCTAAAAAAATACTTTACTGTTGCTAAATTGTCTTTTGTACTGTTTCACATTTGAAATTCACTGAACTTTGCTCAAAGTCTTCCAGTCAAAATAAGGAATTCTACTGTGATATTATGTTTTAATAATTTTCAGCTACCTCTATTGTTCAGATTTTCAGTCTAAGGCCAGATGGATGATTTAATTTTTACTTCTGCTGGGCATCTCAAATCCAGATGGTTTTCAAGCTTTTATTTTTTTATCTTCAGTACTTTTAGAGCTCATGCTTTTTTTTCTTTTTCCCCAGCAGAGATGAGCCTGAAAATCAGATCTATGGTGCTTTCTCACTGGGATTATTTTCATACAGTTATAGAATGGTTTTGGGTTGGGAGGGACCTTAAAGATCATCTGGTTCCAACCGACTTCCATGGGAGGGGACACCTTTCACTAGATCAGGTTGCTTCAAGCCCCATCCAGCCTGGCCTTGAGCACTGCCAGGGATGGGGCATCCTCAGCTTCTGTGGGCAACTTGTGCCAGTGTCTCACCACCCTCACAATGGAGAATATCTTCCTAATATCTAATCTAACCCCACCCTTTTCCAGTATGAAGCCATTGACCCTTGTCCTGTCACTACATGCTCTTGTGAAAAGCCCCTCTCTGACCTTAATGATTCTACAGTTTCTGTGTTCATTGGTCTTCCATCACATGCACACGGGAAAAAATAAATCCATCCATCTTGCTAAAGCATGCAAAGGAATTTGGTCATCTGGTGCACTTCATTGCTGTTGTTAACATTTTATCAATATTTGTAGAGTTGTGGTGAGTTTAAGGCAACAGAAGGCATCTTCAAAGTTTAGTCTGCTGCTTCTGTCCTGAATTTGGCTAGAGGACACAAGTGAGTGCCAGTAAGGGATGAATCTCTTTAGTGCTAGAATAGCTCCAGTAATCAAGAGGGATAGCAGTGAAAGTGACTGTTTCTGCACCACATTCAGGGGAACGGAGCTGACAATTCTAGATTCCGTAAGACTTGCTCTCAGAGTACTCGTAAACTGCAGCATTTTCAGCCTGACAACTTGGCAATCACGGTGGTGGAAACTGCCTGAATACGGAGCCTCAAAGTGACTGTTGCCTGGCCAAAGGACAGTGACACAGCTGTTGCTTTTAGTGCATGTGAAAGTGGGCTTGAGCGTATGTGATCGTATACATAGGGGCTTCATGTTAAAAAGTCACAGCATTTGGCTGCAGTAGTGGTGATAAGGGAGCCGTGGGGAGACTGTGCAGTGTGACTTAGGCTGATATTGCCCTTTTACAGTGCATGATGCTCAGGATTCTGTTGTCTAGGTAACAGGGTCTGTACTTCATTTCTTAAGAAAGATGGAGCAGATGTTCCTACAAGAAGCAACTAATTATCACCAGTGAGAGCATTGGCAGTATTTAAACTAATTGCTTTGTTGTTGCATACAGTCTGATTCATATGCTCTGAATAGTGAAGAAAATTTAAAGGAAGGAGTCTTCTTTGCATGGATTTTCCTGAATGAGGCTTTTAAAAAATATTTGCAGTTTATAAAATAGTACTCATCCAAGTGCCTTTTGAGACTTCCATTTATCATTCCTTTTTTCTCTATATCATCCAGTCTTTTTTATTTGATATTTGTAGTGTCTCTTTCATAATCCACTGAATCCCATTGCTCCATCACATCTGTGTCAGATCACATTAATTTATTTTGTTTATTTAAAATACCTAAAGATCTGAAGGCAGTGGAGTAAGAGATGGAAGGGCTTTTCTGAGTGATATGTTTTCTTAGATAGGTGGTTTTTTTTTTTTTTTTGGTGGCAAAATCCAAGCACGGCAAGTCAGGTAGGGATTGTGCTATTAAAAGCTGGGGCAAAAGGGAGCCATATAGACTGGTGTATACATGAAACCCCACCGTGGGCTGCTTAAATGGGGACATAACTGGTGTGTGCTGAGATAAGCAGGTGGTGACAGTGACAAGAAAGAGAGAAGAGCTGAAGACAACCATGTAGAACAAGGAGTGCCCGAGCTCTCCCACTGCAGCACTTATCAGCAGTGTGCCTTGTTTTTGTGAAAAGTGCTAAATTAATTTCATGTATGGATTCAAGTGTTTGTTTTCTTTATGGATATGGCTTTGTCAGTCTGAGAGATTATTGTAGTCCTTATAGCATAAGATATGCTCCTGTCTTTTATAAGAGATTTAGGGGGACGTGTGTGTGTAAATCTACTTTTATACCTTTGAGATAAAAATCTGATGTTGGGTATTAAATAAGGAGAGAGGGCATTGGGACCAGATTCTCAGAGCACTGTTTTAGCAAAGCTAAACCATAAGGTTATGCATTTTAGACAAAAGATCTGGCCCATTGCCTCAACTTTTCCATGCTTCTTGCCAAATATAAAGGCAAATATTCTGTTTTTTAGGTAGGGCATTGCAAAAACATGTTTTTTGTCTTGGCAATAATAGGATAAAGGAAGAATCCTTGACTTGCTCTCTTTTTTTTTCCTCTGATAAAGGATGTGCTATTCTGATTTTTATCTAACTGTGGAAATTGTCATAATGAGTGGAAACAAAGTGCATGTTGCTCTTCTTAGATTATTTGGCTGAGTTATCCTATTGTATAGTAGTGACATGTTGATTGGGACAAAATGTCTTACTACATTCAGTTATTTCAATAACCATTGTAAAAAATTTGCAGTCTGAGTAGGAAAAAATTATTAATTCTAGGGTTTTTTAATCCTTTTTACCAGACTCCTTGCATGTAACTTGTAATCTTCTCCTTGTCGACCTTCCTCTGCCCTGGCTCCTGGCTTTTCAAATGTTATCTCTAATTTCTATTCCAAACCTTTTCTTTATTGTACAGTTTCTTCTTTCTCTAGTATCCTGCATATTCTGTTGCTTAGACTTCCTTGTGATATCTGGTGTGTGAGTATTCACAGCTTCTCATTTGTGACTTCATTCCTGCTTGCTTTTCTTCTGTTGATACAGTTTTTGATTCTCCTTGAATTTCCCTATTTTATCCCAGGGTCTGTCAGCAGCAATATTTACCACTTTTGCTGCTTCTCTTGTATTCTAGACTACTTATAATAAAATCTTAATCACCTGCTTTTGTGAGAGTTTTCTTTATTTTTGCAGTTTAATTGTATCACATATTGCCATTTCCAGGTTCTTCTCATCACCCTTGACATAAACTTTGAGCCCTCCTCTTCTTCTGCCACCCTTTTCCATGCAAATCATTCCGACTGATTTTATTCCTGAAGGTCATGCTCAAACAATAAAAGAATTTGACAAGGACAATATTTTTTTCCATTTTCTGTCCTTGGAAATAGAAGTTTCTTCCTTATGCCCCTTCTTTTCCCAGCACTGGTTGATTTCCTTTATGCCTCATTTTTTCTTCTTTCTGACCTTCTGCTCACAGCACAGCCTGCCATCTTAAGTAACCTCACTGTCATGGGAACTAATGCTTAAAGGAGGAGAAGAAGAGGACAGTTTTGCCAGAGGTTTGGTGGGCCTCTAGACTTTGTGCCAAGGTTAGGAGGAGCATTTGCTGTGTTGGACACATTTCTGTGCATCTCTCCTCCCTTGATATTTTTTGTATTTGCCCTTTGCTTTCCCCTCCACTACCTTCTCTCTGTTCTTCCCACATAGTTCATTCCTTTTTACACTTCCATATCCCACTCCTCACCTCACCAGCACCATTTTTTCTGTGTTCAGCTTTGCTAGTGCTTTTTTTTCTCCTCCTACTGTTTCCACAGCCAGTTGCATTCCTCATCACTGATAAACCATTGTTGTCCATGAATCCTTTTCACATGGTCTAGCATCGTTCTCCAAGGTCTTGCAGTTATCCTCACTTCTCATTCCAACTCTGCCATTTCTCCTGCTCAGTGTTGCTGAGCAGAGCAGCTGGTAAGATGCACCTGTGTTCTTTTCCTCCTGTGGCTGCCATGCTGATTTCCTTCTCCCTGGGATGGTTGTCCTGACAAGCTTTTCCTTCAGCTTCTTCCTACCTCTCTTTCTGGAGTGAGTTTCATGTGCATTGCCCCATAAGAAGTCAGCCTTCTCCTCAGGGACTGAATTAAGCAGGTGAAAAATGAGGGACCCTTTCTCCTTTGTTTTGGTGCCAGAGCTGTCTCTGACCTGCATCATTTAATAGCTCTAAAGCTCTTTCTACAGAGTATGGTCAAATAGTTTGGGTTTTTTTCCCCCAAGGGAAAATTAGGCACCAGGTGGCAGTTTGATGATAAAAAATTGCTTAGCCTGATTTTGGTTACTTTGCTAACCTGTGCAGAAGTGACAGAGATCTCATAATACTGTGCAGCTTGTGTAATAAAATTATTTGTATGTCTGAATTTTAATGTAGTGGAAATGGGAGAGAAACTATCCTACCTATTTACAGACAGCAGTGGCTTCTTGAATGATCATTATTCAGTGCAAGTTGAGGGTTAGGGGAGACTTTGTAACTCTTCTTCTGTAAAGAGCTCCAAGACTAGGAGCAGTCAAAAAAGCAAATTCAAAGTCACTAAAATGATTTTCCAGTGAGTTGCTTAAGTCAAGACCTGAGAGCAAGTCACACTTGGTCAACCACATCAATGTATGTTCAGATGATGAATGTCTTTGTGCTATCATGGTCTCTTTACACTTTGGAAAGGATACAGTAGCACTAGTAAAGGTAGAGAGAAGGGGAATCAAAAAGGTTGGTGATGGAAAACTACTTCTGTATGAACAGAGACAAAGTAGACTGAGAGTCTGTGGGTTGGAAGGGAGGGAAGCTGAAGGAAGATGTGGGAGGTCTAAAATCACAGACTTAGATGGGAAAGTTAATTATGGAATTGTTATTCAGTGTTTGTCAGAACAGAAAAGAACTAAGGCAACTGAGGGAAGATAGCAGTCTCTGGTTCTTAAATCCCTGATCTGGTGGGTTGCTGGAAGCTGACTGCTCATATCATAAAAGGCTTGTAGTGTCTGTGTACTGCTCATCCTGTTCTCTTCCTTGGAGTTTGCCTCAGCTACCTTGGGGGTTAGGATAGTAAGCAGACTTTAAATGAGTCTTGAGTCTGAATCAAGTACAGCAGCTCTTAGTTCTTTGACTAGGGATACACGTATATTTTGTGGTTTTATTGCAGTGGTGTTCTTATAAATGGCTAAATGGTTTATGTGAATAATCAGGGGTTCACTAGTGCCCGGACTAGAAAATGAGGAGCAAAAAATATGCAGGAGGCTTGCTGTATTCTTAGTGGGTCATGGCATCATTGTGTAAGAAATTTACCTAACTTCTGAAAGATGTAGTTCTTTTTCTTCAGGCAGTCCAAAGTTGTTTCAGAAGGAAGATGCACATAAATGAATGCTGTAATTTTTGCTGGGATTAGAAAAATGTTACTTGCTGCTGCTAAATGCATGCTTAATGAGATACTGGAAGAGTTCTGTTGCAGGTCTTGAGAGACTTCCAATTACTCCTTTCTGCATAACATTTGGGGCAGTGTCTGCAGTCAGTTCTCAGGAAGAAAGTCTAATGTGAGTGTTCGTGATATGTTGTTTTCAGGGCCACATGGCTTTTGCTGCCTTGGGCAAAAAGTCAATTCACTACCCATTTGCTCGCAGTCAAAGTCTCTTTAGAGAAGGATTATATTCATTGGAAAATAAATGCACAGTGCCACATGCTTAACCTCTTCTGTTGGTAAATATTAGCCAGTTACTAATTTCTTTATCTCATAACAACCTAATGTTGTTTCCAAGGCTTTCTTACAAAACGGATGTTTTTCTGATTTCTTACGGGTTGCTGTAAGATCATATTTAGCATACCTTGTTTATATTTTTATCTTTTTGCTTACCAAGTTTTGTAACTTGCATTAAGCCACCTTTTGAGCCTTCCTGAACTGTATTGGTCCTTACTGAGGGAAATGTGATTTTGCTGCATTCATTGTCTCATTAAAGGATTTTTTTATATTTAATAGAAGAATGAGGAAATAGCAGGCTTTAGATTACAAACTGACTTTTTTTATCCAGTTGCAGTCTGATCCTGAGAGTATGAGAAGAATCTTGTGGTAGGCGTTTAATGACTTGGGAGACTGCCAATGAACATCTTGTTTTAGCTTGCTTCACACATTAGATTTGTCTAATGTGTGGCTGAAGATTGCAGAAAATTTGGGTGAAAAGTGGAAACCTATGAGCAAAAGCAGAACAAATTTAACGGGTAATTGTGTTAATGAACATTAAGAGCGTTCTAGTGTTGTGCTTCCAGAGTGAAATGCTGAATTTCGTGAGTAACTATCAACAGACTAATTATAGAAGTAATTCTTGAGTAAAAACTCTGAAAGAGTAATATTTCTAAATTAATCTTATCTGGAAACAGTATATAAGAAACCTGATCTATGTGTGCAACCTTGGCTATTTTAAACAAACCCAAATTAATAAAAGGAAGTTAAGACCCCAAAATAATACATTATCTCCTGCTGTCTGCAGGCACATTTCTCATTTGGAGCATGATATTAGACTCAATGTACACTTGCAACTACTGGCTTGTGTATTAGCTTGTTTAAGGAGAGGTAAGACATCTAAGACATTAAAGCACATTAGTTGACGTACATCAAAGTTTAATGGATGCTGTCATTCAGAACTAAAGCAGTTTTAACTTGATTCCCATAAGGAACAGAGGTTTAATATGCTTAATATGTTTTGCATTCATACCTCTGATTTGATTTAATTTTCTATTTAAAGAAGACCATAACTGTAAATTATGTATCTAAATGCCTGCATCCCAGTCTCGAGTAAGTAGAATGAGTACAAATGAAGCATAACCATTAGGATTGTGTTTGGTTGGTTGGGTTTTTTCCCCTTTTTTTTTTCTTTCTTCTTTTCCCACATGAACTATACAAAAGTAGCATTTTCTTTTAATCCTTAAATGCTAAAATACATACAAGTTGTCACATAGTAGTATCACGGAAAACTTAATGGGATTTACGAGACTGTGTTATTCCTCCATGAAAAATCTGCTGTTTCTGATTCAGCATCACAGAAATGGTATATAACAGAATTTATCCTGTCTGGAGGTTGCTGTTTTGTTGGTAGATCAACTTTCTTGTTTGGTCCAGATTGGGGCATAGACACTTAATTTAATTTCTTCTGAGTTTCTCAGCACATGGACTTTATGCTGGCTTTAGGCAGACAGGTGTCCTGATTCTGGCCATGACAGGGTTAATTTTTGCAGAAGGACCACCTCATGCCATTTTCCAGGAATGGGGGAAGGGGTCCTTTTTGGGTCTATGTTGTCAGACCCCCTGTGGTGTGGTGGTGAGCATTTGCATATGAATCATTCACCTCTCTTGCACATACTTTTGTTATTAGTATTGTTGCTGTTACTGTTCTTTTTCTTATCACAGTGCTGTTTCCAGTAAATTTTTCTTGTCTCATGGCAGGATCTTTGCCTTTTGTGCCTTCAATTCTCTCCAGCCCTCCAGAGGGGTTGGGGCGGAGGGAGGAGTGAGCAAGTGACGAATGGTTTGAAGTGGTTTTGGTGGGAACACTAAATTGGAGAATACCATTCCTAAGCCATGACACAGGATAGCTGATACCTGATCTAGCATACAGCCCTGGATACAAAGTTAAGCCAAGTTAGTTATTTTTTTCCAAACAGTTTTTGAATTACAAAAGAGTGTTGTGTTAGTACTTTGTATTATTAGAAGAGTGCCTTCTTAAAATGCTATTAGACATGATAAATTATTGTTAGACTGTGGTCTCATTATAAGTGTTGATTTATATTTCTGTATTGGAGAAATAATTGCCTGCAAGTTGAGAACTTGGATGTGAGAGTACTCAGTAGCAGCACACCTGACCTTGAGTAATACACCAAATCCTTTTACAAAGCAGGGGTAGATTTAAATTCTGAAGTTGGATTTGTAACTTGCAGCATGCACGGTTGAGAAGCTGCATTTTTTGGCCCTTTCCTGGGAAAAGGCTGGGATACCTTCCTTCAGGCTGTAGGGAGACACCTCTTTTTACCTGGAATATTGTCCTGAAGTGCTCGAGCTGTGTCTTTCCAGGCTCTGTGCCCCTTGTGTTCAGCAGGTCAGAGCAGTGGAGAGGACTGAGGCCAGGTTTGCCACTTGGTGGGAGTGCTTTGTTTGTTGAGCTGTCAGATCGAGAGGAGATAATGGCTCACAACCAGTCTGTTATGGAGCCAAATGTGTTATGCATCATCTGAGAGAACCCCTCACACATTGAATTTTACAGGTGGTTTTGGCAGAAACTTTGGATCTTGGGTATTGGTGTTGGATCAGTTCAGCATTGTCACACTTGATACACTCTGGTTCTAGCAAATGTGGGAAATGTTCATACTATAGGATAGAGAACTTCAGGATAAGAAGTAGAGGCACAGAATTGCACTTTACCCTGAGCCCAACAAACATATTTACCAAGGTAGGAGGCTGGTTATTACCACTGTTCAGATACAAGAAGTTGTTGGGTGTTGTTTTTCAAGATCTATTTCTTTTTTTCAATGGTGACTTCAAATAACTTGTTTCACAATTTGTGTTTATACAGTTTGTAATCTATAAAATGTGGAAAATGGCAAATAATTACAAAAATGAAAAATTGCTTTAATAATAAAAGCATTAATCAAAAAGTCAGTTAAGTAGAGGAGATAAATAAACTTTAGGAATAAAGGGGAAAAATGGACTGTAAAAACATTATCTTTGCAGGATAGTATTGCAATCCCTGCCCAATATTTTGTGTAGGTTAGAAAATTATTACCTTTTGGGAGATGCATCACTATGGTGTGCCATAATTAATTGAGGTTGGAAAAACATGCTTTTTGGCCATTCTTTGCTAAAACATTGTCTTACTCCGGTTCATATACCATTTATCTTTCTGAAGTCTTCTTGGGAGGAAAATCTTCTTTGAAAAATGAATGATCAACATTGATGTCTACTCATCCTATTTGCCCTTCTGCAAGCGTTTCAGAACACCTCAGTTGTCATCACTGTTTATTCTCTATGAGATACAGTGCTAGAGGAAGGTGATAACTGGTTGCCAGGAATTCAGAAAAGTGTGGAAATGTTAGAATAAGACCTGCAAGAGAAAACTAGTTGCAGTTTAAAACTCCAGACTGAGTGTAGGTTTGGGGAATGGTGTTATGCTACTTGTGATGTGTTGTATTCCCTCTGCCCCATTGTAACATTTTAATATAGCTTTAGGTTTAAGAGTCTCTGCTAGTTTGATGGGAAATTTCTTTATCCTTTCAGTAACACAAGAAATTTCTAGTGAACCTAGAAGCAAATTCAGGGTATCGAAAAATCTTCAGAAAGGACAAACATTTACTATTACTTTTTTAGCAAGTTACTTTCTATAGGTGTTTTCAGTTTAGTTGTTGGTGTTGAGTGGTTGGATGTTCTTTTATTGTAAGCCAAATAAGAAGAAAAATCTCTGTAGAGAGAAACAAAGCTTTAACGTATCTATACCTTTCAGCTGGGAGGAAAATGGTTGTTGCTATATCTCTGCCAGACTGACCAAAATTACACAGCTGCCTTTAAAAGAAGAGAGAGTACAGAATTCAGTTGTCCTAAAGGAAATGAGGTTTCCTTTAGGAAGATGCCCAAATTCAATAATAATTCAGATTTATTTTGTATAAAATATATGAAAATAAATTATATATTTAATATGTGCACTGGAGCAAAGCTGATATTGTGTGTTCTAATGTCAGCATTTCCTTATATAGTTGTATTAAAAATTGAGAATTTTCTTGCTTTGGAAGTAATTTTACAGTAGTCCTTTGTCTCTACTATTAAGAAGTCTGTGTTCTGGTATATGATACTAGTAAGTAAAAAATGGAAAGAATTTTTATACTTGTATTTATGCTCATGTGCTTCAAGATAAATGCCAAAGATATTTTTTTTTGCTGGAGACCTTAAGAATTAAAAATGCAGTTATCCTAGTTTCTATTTCTTTAGTTTAGTTAAAATGTAATACTTACAAGAAGTCTTTTGCCAAGCTTTTGTTTCAGAATAATAATGTTATTTAGCAATGCCAGACCATTTTCAGCTCCCCAAATGAAAATATTTATCGAATACTTTCTTAATCCTTCTCATAGTATGAGGGTGTGGCACATTTTTGCCTTCTTCCTGTTCTGACATTTGGCAGTTTACTGGTTAGATTCTGTTAGTTGTCTTCCTTTTTTTTTTTTTATTTTTTTAAAAAACAGACTTGATCTTTCTCTTCTGGTAGTTTGGAGCCCTTGCAGCTTGGGGACTGTATGCTTTGAAGAGATGCAAGTGTGAAGAAAGAAGGGTGAAGAATGTGTAAAGCATACTTGGAGGGATCTTTTAATATGAAGGACTGCTTGGGATCAAACTGGTCAAAATTGGATGCATGTATAAAGAAGAATTAGAGGGAAGAAGAGAGTCTGCATGGATTCTACTTAAAGTCTGTTTTGAAATATTTTAGCTTGTTAATTTTAATTTGGAGTGTGCCTTGTAAACTCAGGCAGCACTCTTAGCAGTTTGTGTAAGAATGGCAGTTGTTAATTTTTGGCCTTTTACTCTACCTCCCCTCCTTGGTTTTGCATGCCAAAGGCAGTCCAAGGACAGGCCTTACCAGCACAGAGCACAAAGAATATGTCCTTTCTAAAGTAGAGCTTAAGCTAATGCTTAAACTTTTACCTTTCTTTTTAGATTCTTTAGATGGTTTCTTTTTTGTGTGTGTGTGTGTATATATATATATATTTCTCCATGTCTGTATTCATGTTACCTGCATCTTTCTGAGACCTCTTATAGAAGTGTCAGCCACGGACAACTTAAAGCTGGAAACAAACCCTCCATACCTGCTTGGTTTGAAGGTATTCCTATAAAGTCTTCTGGTAGTTCAGTTATGCAGTAACTTTGTACTTGTAATTTCTCCAAGTAGAAATGGGAATACAAACTGGAAAACCCTTAACTTCAGAATCAACTAAAAAAAGCTGAATTTTGAGTAGTTTTCTAATGTGGAACCCTGTTTGAATTTGAATTCCCTTCTCTTTTCTTAATGACTTCCTCTTATCTTGATAACTTCAAGATCTGTAGCACAGTTAGCAAAGGATTGTTCTTACATGTTAAATAAAATAAATAGCTGCCTGGTTTTTTTTGTTTGTTTTTTGTTTTGTGGTTTGGTTTGGGGTTTTTTTTTTTTTTTGAGAGAGAGAGGCCAATATATACCTCCCTGAGGGAAAAGCTGCAGCATGAGCTCAATATGATAATAGGCAGCAGAGGGTCTATGGAAAGGATAATATTAATAACATGGAGGTGAAGATCTAGTATTGATTAATAGCATCTAAACTAGTTGGAATTTTAAAAGACCTTCTGAAGCAGTACAATTATGATCTTTATGTTCCTTTGAAAAGCCCAGCTTCAATTAAAAAAAAACCTTCAGTGACCCTAGAGGCTTAGAATAGATTCATCACACGAGAGGCAGCTTTAAAATTCTGTAATGTGCAATTGCTTTTATGAGCAATCAGCCTCACGCTTTGGCCTTTCCTGTGATTTCTTGTGATCCACATTTCTGCCTGTTAGAGGATTTTGTTCTAACCATGAAAATGGTTAAATGCAGTACAGTGTGCTTTTCCATCAAAGGAACTACCAGTGATCTTCCAGATCAGTTGAAGTACATAGATCAAAAGACTGAAGTAAACTATGTGAAAGGTGGAGGGGTACACCTCTTAGATGAGATTGCCCCCTGAATAAATTTTTTACGGTGGTTATGGGTTTTGTCATCACTGACACAGAAATACATGTTTGCTGCAAGATTTACTGGTGTCAGTAGTGAGAGCACTGGTTTGTCTTCCTGTTTCCTCTAATTTTTCTTAGGTTTCCTTCACAGCGAGATGGACGTGTCTGGAAAGCGTTATTCATCCAGTGGCATAAAAGTATTTCTGGGCAAGATTTATTTCCTTGATGAATGTACTGTTTGACTTGTGTTTAAATGTGCTAAGTGCCCTCATAATTGATCATGTTGTTTATATTGGTAACACTGCAACTCTTCTGTTCACACAAGTTGTCTGTCTCTTTGGGAGAAAAAAGGGAGAATTTTACGTATGTCAAAAGATCAAGAGACTTCCTAGTTGCTAGTCTACTTCTTGTAAGAAGAACTTGTATTAAAGGGTGATAGATGATTTGCAGGCTAAGTTCAAGCATTTAAACCAAATTGCTCTAGGAGCTTGCTGTCAATCATCTTTTCCATCTGCTGGAGATGATCAGTAAAACTTCACTAAACCTATTTTTTATGAAGGCTTCTACAAGAGCACGTACTACACAGGCATCTGTCTAGGGAATCTAGTGGTGACAAATTTGTCAACTCAATTTGTTGTCCAGTGTTGATAAAGAAGCAGATGAAATATACTGTTTTCCGTGCTATTGAGAAGCTATTCCTGAACCTTCCTGTTCATGAGATGCTAACTTGCAGGGTAGTTTTATCTCTTATTAGCTGTCTTTCTGTTCTTCAGCCATGATTATCATCTAGTGTAATGATTTCTTTCATCATTGATGCTCATATCTTTGTATTTTAGTGGGTATCCATCTTATTTCTTTCAATATTTGATCAGTGACAATAATTGAGAAAGTTACAGTAATTGAGAATTCTCTGTTGAGAGAGAGATTTTTTTGCTCCTTTGGTCACCCTTTGCATCTTTCTGGGAGAGTTCATCTTCTGTGTGGGTGTGGAGGGGGAGGTGTTTGGGCAAAAACCCCTGCATATTGTATTTAAAAAATACATCACAGAAGCCTTTTATGTATTGATATCAATACATCCCGTTCTCTCCTGTAATGACCTCAACTAGGATATCTAATATCAGATTTACCATCTCACTTTTCTTTGTTGTTTTATGGCAATCCAGTTCTACCATTTGTCACTTGCACCTGATGATTTTTCAGTCTATAGTAGAAATTCTTGGTTAGTTTTTAGGTGCATGAATTCAGATTTTGTGCTGTTGATTTAATCTTGTTTCTGTTAATCTTTGTTAACTCAGTCACAAAATAAAGTAGCATAAAAGATAATGCGATATCACATTCCTTTTCTTCCTTGGGAATGCTGCCTTTATTTATTCACATAATTTAATTCACACTCATGATGTTGATACTGAGATGGGTTTTATTAATAAACACAATACTTTGGTAACTCCTCAAATAGTTAATATATAGAGCTACTTTACCTTGAAATGTGTCCCATTGTCAGCTGCCCTTTTAGGGTATGTTTTTTGCTCACCTTGGATGTATTCCAGTTGTCATCTTTCCCATTTAATGAAGTACTTAAAACTATTATAAGGTTGAAATTTGAACACAGATCTTCTGCTTGAGTAGAAAATCAATTATCAGAGAAGAAAGTCAGGATAGTTTGTTTTTCACACATTTTTCTTTATATTCATTGTTTCAAAATTTTTTTTTGCGTGCTTTGGATTCACAAGTCTCCAAATGCCTTGTCTCCTTTGTGTCCCTTTTTTGAATGTATGTGATGTGACCTGATACCACCTCTGAGTTTTGCTTGTATATGACTTGTGCTAGTTTCCACTTTCTTAAGCGTGAGACATTTCTATTATCTGTGTGTTCATTCATTCCATAATCAGTAGCATAACTATTATTAAAATCTGAGCTAAAACATTACAGATTTTTTTTCTTTATGTTTTAGGATATCCCACTTTTACTTGCTTAATCTTGTATACTCTCTTGTGCTTCTTCTCTGGCTAGACAACCTTTACTCTTTACTTGGATTTTCTATGCAAAGTCTACTTCAGCATGACTACTGACATTTTACATTTCCAAGTCTTCAAGCTTCTATACCAATGCTATTGCCAGCTTAACTTCTTTTCAGGCATCAGAGGCTTTCACATCATGACCTTCCCCTTCCCCTGCTACAAGAGACATTCACTTGCAAGGGAACTTCTCACAGTGTGCATCATAGAGAACTTATTCATCAGACAGTTGAAGAAATTACTGGCAATTCTGCATGTAGCAGATATCCATCTGGGAATCCTAGAAGCTGTTCCATGCTATTTGGGCTATCCAAAAGCATAATTTTAAACTTTAAGCTGTGGCATCAGCTAAGCATGGTGATAAACAGAGATACTTGTACAATTCTCTTGTTAATAACTTTAATAATGATCATCATAATCTGTTTAGATGAAAACCATTGTAAGGAACTGTCAAAGTTGCACAGATGTTGACAATTCACTATGAAGTCCTTCTCAATGTCTATCTAAACTGCTTTGTGTGCTGCTACAAGAAAGAAATGTATCGTAACTGAGACAGGTTTCTATTAGCATTTTACCTCAAGCTGGGTATGATGGAACTCAAATTTTAGAGGAACATTAGGTTAAAGTACTGTTCAAATACGATACTGTGTTGATTTACTAAAAAATTATATTAGTTGCAGATTCTTTTTATGTTCAGGTTATTGCCATGTAATAGAAGATGTTGTCAAGTACACTAGAATCTTTCAATTACTAGGACAATATATGAATGTCTTCCTTCCAACTTCAGGCTTAAATCAACCAAGTCTCCAAACTGATTTACTTCTGCAGAAGACCTAAGAAAATAATATTGGTATTATGTTTCATTTATCTGTTCTGTTTGTTTAAAGTTTATACAGCAGTCTTCTGCAGGAGAATTGCAGACAATGACTTGCCACATCCCTGAAGTTGTCCATCTGGTTCTGGGTAGGGCTGAAATGCACATTTGTGAAAGGTGTTTATGATGATGGAGTGGCATAACAATCATATCACATAAAGTTGCATCACTTACCTGTTAGATGTATGTGGCATCTGTAGGAGGTAAATATTGACAAAATTCTAGTCAAACATAAAAGTTGTTAGGGTAGGTGGTAGATTCAATCGTGATGCAAGTAGCTTCACTGTCACCCTAATTTTCACATTGTTGGCTTCCACCTGTCTGCTGTAATGAAAATACAGTTTCTGAAGTTCCTTGTTTCTTTTTGTCTCAGCCTTAGATAGATACTTGTCTTGGAAACACTCGTCTCAAACTTGCTTTCTTTTGATTTCCACTGCTGTGTATTTGGTACTGCCCAATATTCCTTTCTGATCACATCTTTTGAGTGCTTTTAGAATGACTTCCCTTATCTCCACTCTTTATGTACCTATGAGTTACATCTCTTCAGTCCCTGTGGTCACCCTCTCTCCTGCAGAGCGTGTTTCTAGATGAGATGTTTTTTATCATAAATCTGACCAACAGTTTGTGTTTGTGGCTCACGCTCATCCCTTGTACCTTACATTATCATTTTTGACCTCTGGTTGGTGTGGAGCACCACTGCAAGCCCAGCATAGCTAGAGTAGAGCTCTCATTCTTGATGTGGTGTGTTGGACTCCTAGAGCCAACATTTCCTTGGTTGCTCTCGTGCTGCTGAAGCATTGGCTGCTGTGGTATGCAGCCTTGACAGCCAGAATGTAACAAAGAACAAGTCTCACAAGGAGCTGCTGAGGGAACTGGGGTTGTTTGGCATGCAGAAAAGGAGGCTCAGGTTAGGGAAAGAAGGGAAAATAAGAAAACACTTCCCGCATGGTAAAAAAAGCATCTAAATTATTCATTTGCTGGAAAACTGGGATACGTTGAGGCAGCTATGATATTCTTTAGATTTCTTGTCTTGACAGGTATCTGTATAGTTAAAAGATAATACAATTTAAAATCAATGTTTTATTTCCCCTAAAATAAACATCTTGAGTCTTTTTCTGTAGGGTGAAAAAAGGGAAGACTCATTTCTCCCAAATGTGCCTTAGAACCGACTTCATTTACAATTTTGCCATTATAAATTGATTCTTGGCAATGTATATACTAGTGCTGCAGATGTAAGCAATTTCCAGAGAAGACAGAAGTGATCAATCATTCTGGTGACTACAGTGTGGAGAGGGGGAGAAAAAGGAGTGATTCCATGGAAATTATGTTTTTGGGAGTACCACTTCCCAACTCCTCCTGAGGCTGGTTTAATCTGGCAGAAAGATGACTTCAGCAGCAATGTCTCCTTTAATATGCTGTCTAATTAGTGATGAGACCTAGTTTTCTTTCTGGCAAGCAATAAATAAATATGGGATTATTTCTGGATTACAGAATAATAGTTGAAACAACCAGTAGGAAACCCATTTTGATAAACTTTTCTTTGCAAACACCCTCTTTTCTGAGAACAACAGCCTGTGAACTTTGAGGCAAGTGAGGCAGGGATCCAAAGCAAAAGAAAATTATTGGTAATAAAATAATGGTGTGGTGATCAAGAACTCTGTTGTCCAGACAAAGAACTGGACCAGCTGCACAAGCTTCATTCTGGCATCCTCAATTCCTGATGTTCACTTTTGATAAGAAAACAGTTATACTTGTGTGTAATAACTTTTTTTAAGAAAGATACTGATGGCAAGCAGGATGAATAGGTGGGATGGGCAGCTCTGTGCTGAGTGTAGGACAGAGAAAGGTAGGTAGTGATGGGCAGCTGTGCTGTTAGAACAGCAACCCGTGCCACGGAGGGTGGGTATATCCTGATTTTGATGTTTGGAGGATAATGTGCTGAATCAGTGGTGTCTTTCCTTCTAGGGCCTGTTTTAGGATTACTTGTTTGCTATTTGACCTGTTCAGTGGTTTTGTTGCTGTTTGCTTTTCTTAACAAGCACAGAAGTAACAAGAGCTTCTCTGTTTCTCTGCAGCTTTTACGAGAGTTGAAGCACCCAAATGTGATCGCATTACAGAAGGTTTTCCTTTCTCACAGTGACAGAAAGGTTTGGCTGCTGTTTGATTATGCTGAGCATGATTTGTGGGTGAGTACAGATTTCCCTGAGTGTTTGAGATTGTGCAATAAGAGCTTGTTCAAATTGATGTGTGTGTGATGTACCTTCATATGGGCAGAGATGCATTAATTTCTTGCTCTGCAATTAAGGGTCTAACTGATAATCCTGTTACTTTTACACTTTAAAGCCTGCCAAAGACTATATGGAATTTTTTTTTGAGTCAGATTGGGTTTTGAAGTGAAAAGGATTTTTCTGCAAGCTTTAATTGTAGTTAAAGAAAGCATTCCTAAATTTAGATCTTCTAAAACTGTGTTTGGAAATGTATTTAATACTTTTTTCCTGACATTCTGCACATATACAAGAAAAAAAAGAGAGGGACTACTTTGATGAGTCCTCTCACTGAGAGTGACTGCAAGTGACTGATCATGATTTATATAGGTGATTTAATCATCTATATTTTAAACAGAGATTTTGTGAGTATAAGTGGAAATAAAATAACAAGTAAGCAAATTGGGCCTACTGATGGACTCTCATTACATAGAAGAGGAGTAGAGACTTAGATGTCTGTTTTTAAGTTTCTAGCAAAGTATGATACAATTTGGTTTGGTCTGTTGTAGAGGTGGATATCAGTGACATTGTGATGTGAACTCAGATGAAAATATTCAAGTCTCACATCTGTTGATAAGCTGTGAGTTACTTGAACCTGGATTTGTGTTTAAGCCCGAAAGATATCAAACACGAAGTGTAACCAATATGTTTATGATACATTTGAAAATACTGGCAAGGAGAGGAAGTGGTAATTCCAGTATTACTTTTGAAGGCTTCAGTAATATAGATGTTGCTGTTACAAATGTTAGAGACAAATTGCTCAATTTCTTCATGCTTGGCTCTTGAGCTTGTAAATGATACAAAATTTTAATAGGATGGAAAGTAAACTTAGACCATCCAGGAAGACACTTCTGTCTCAGAACATGTAAAAACATGGTAATTTGTTCCTCTTCAAAAGCTTGAAAGATGTTTAATTCTATTTCTCTTATGGGCTAGCAGGTTTGTATGTTGCAAGTTTTCTTCATCAAAGTTCAGTGGACACTGAGAGTTTGTGTATTTCACATAACTGGTGGCAGTGATGATGAAGAGAAGTGCATCAGCTCTGTATGACAGTTTATTTGTGTGTTAAATGAGTTTACTTATTTTATGGAACAGTCATAACAGACACATTTTACTGCTACATTTATTGCCACGTGTTTTTTCCTAACCTTTTACATTTGATTTTACTTTGAGCATGTGGTTTTTACACTACATAGTGATTTTTCACATGATTTAACAGCTTTAGAAGAAGAATCACTGCAGTGTGATGTTCTTGCCGTTCCTTCCATATTGCTGGGTATTGGATATAATCTCAGTGAAGTTAATTATTTTCTATTTTTTAAGACTGAAATGTTTGTTACCATGAGGTACTTGATATGAACTGGTCTCCCACTTCCTGACTCTCTTTTGTTTTTATTTTTTCTATGGGACATGCTACACAAATCATTTCTCCTTTCCTGTATAATTGCCCATGTTTCCTTGCTTCTTAAGCCTTTGCCAGGAATTTTTTTCCTCCCTTGCATAAAGTTGGCCATGTTCAAGGCACTCTTGGTTCTGGCTTAACCTTGGTCCTCATTTCCTTTACTGTCAGCACTTCCCAAGCATCGCTCTTAATTCCCCTTTTGTCTGTTTTGCTCACTCCCAACTTTGTGTCTTTTTCCACGCTGCCTCCTACACATGGAACAGCCTCCCAATTAACGTACGTAAAGATCCTTCACTATCCTCCTTCAAAAAACTCCTGAAAATCCACTTATTTTGTAACGCATTTCAGTAATACCAACCACTTGTCATTCTGTCTGTGTTGTGTTGTGTTTTGCATTTCCTGTGCTTTACAGCTTGTGCCCTTTCAACTCTTTGGGGTAGAAATTTTAGTAGGGGTTTAGCACTTTTTTTTTATTGCTTAGCACCATGTGCTTCCCCAGCACTACATAAAGACAAAATAAGTCTATTTATCGTGGATATATCAGTTTATAAGGAGTTAAGTTTTGGAATTGAAGGTGTGCTGTCACTAGAGAGATGTAGATTTCCAGAGACTAATGTTTTCAAATGTAGGTGGCTTAGAGTTACTTACCAAAATCAGTAAGTATGGAAACTGTCTTTCTGTTCAAAGCTGCCCAGCTTTAGTAACTCCTATTGGCTTCAGTGAGAAGAATAAATGCTCATCACATTCAATCATTAGATTAATTAAAATCATTATATTTTTCAGCTTCTGTACTGGAAACATTTGGCAAGAGATGAATAAACTATATTAGATGCTATCCTATTCTGTTAATTTTCTAATACTGAAAAAAAAGTCCTGTTTTAAAGGGTTGGTGCTAATTAAACTTATTAAAAAGTTCTTCTGTGATGAGCAAGAACTCTTTCTTTTTTTTACTTCTCATTTAATTTCCAGGAATGAAACTGCTCAGATCTGAAATTTTATGTTTAGATAGCATACACTATTATTTTCTGTAACTTCTGCTGATACCATTACCAAGGAATGTAGAAGCTATGCTAATTTGAACTGCTTTAGGCAAGTATTGGGGAACACTGATTATGCTGTCCTTGGCTACAAAGATAGTCATCAGTTTTAATAACTAAGCCTATCAAAGATACTTTCTTTTCTTATCTCTCAAGTTACATTATACAAAACAGTGCAAAACCATGAGATTACCATGGAGAATATCTAAGAATATGGGAATTCTTTTGACAAATTGATTTATAACTAGTTTCCTTTGATTACCAGAATTCTTAGTATAATACACAATGTTATGATTTTTCTTGGCTATTTGTCTCTGCCAAAGAGAACTGGTAAAGTTCTGAGGCTGAAGGATGTTAACTTTTTATTTTTATAGGTCAAAAATTTGTTTCAAATGCCAGAGTTCCTGCTGTCTTATCAGCAAAAGAATAACTTCTTTTTTTATTGAACTCTCATGGATGTTCGTTATCACCCTAGTCTTATACTTCTAGACAGTAGACTGCTGTTCAGAACTTCCTGTGTAAAGCTGATGCATTTAAAGACATTATTCAAATTTATATCAAATGCTTTAAATGCTCGATGATTACTAAAAAGGACTTTAAGAAAAGTTTAATACAAATGAGGTCTGTCCTGGAGGTGAATTTTTTTTGTCAATCTAGTTACTTTTGGCCACTGTATTTAGAACTTTTCTTTTGTTCCCTTTTACAGCAGATTTCTAATATTGAAAATATTTTCTAAAGCACATGTTTTTAGTACCACAGATAAACACACATTCCATGAGTTCAATTTCATAGTCTCTATACTTTAGGCAGGATTTGTAATTCTAACCAACATTTTTGTTATAATTTTTTTGTAACTTTTTGTATTGATAGGTTATCTATATCCCTTTCCTAGTTATGGTACAGAGTTAATTCTCAGACTCATTTAGTATGTGTGTATAATGTCAAATTTTTAAGATCCCTTTTTCTGGAAATATATGTCGTAACTTAAAAAGAAGCTTCTGAATGGGTTTGATCTCATTCTGAAAAAGGGTGACATTTTTGTCATAGTAAAATGTGTTAAATGTGGTTTATAGCAATAAAAACACTGCTGGTTCTTAATAAGTAAGTACATAAAAAATTAACTACGATTTGGTAATATTGAATGTGATGATACATTCACTATCCCAGACCTGTTAAACCATGATCTGTGAATTTTTTAGGTTTGGTTGAATGTTTCTCTCTTATTGTTAGATTCCAGTGATCTCTAACAACTAAATGCTTAGCAGCAAATACTACTGAGAAATGTGGAGTAAAATTCATCTTGGAATTACTGTTAATAATAAAAATATATGGGCAGACTGGCTTTGTTTTATAGTAATTACTTGTTTTATTTTGCTTTTAAAAAATGTAGAGATTATTAGCACAGTCATGAGTACCTAAATACAATCACCAAATAATGGAAAGGAGAAAATATTCTTCCTACATGTGAATTTCATAGCACTACTTGACACTCCCAGTCTGCAAATAAATATACTTAATTTCAGCTAATAACATTTTGAAGAACCTTTTATGATAAATGAAATTGGGAGAGTGTTGCATACTGATATGTGCAATAAACCTGTACATTTGTTTAATTACATGAATATTGTCTAACAGCTCAGTTTTAACATATTCCTTAAATATGGTATAATCAGTTAGTTTTTTCTTCAACAGGCTTCAGTTTAGCTCTTAAATAATAAATATAATTCAGATGCTAATTGATGACAAATATCTTTATATACATAAAAATACTTTTCTCAGTGCAACAGGTTTTTTTATCTTTTTATTTTTCTAAGTCATGTCTACACTTGTGGTGTAATTCAGGTGGTTCTGCCAGGTGATTTTTCATGCAGTCTTCTCTCTTGTATACATATTTACCAGTATAAGCTGGAAGAAGAATATAAGATTTGTCGAGACAGAAGGGAATGGGCTGGTCTTCATGTCATGATTGATTCCTTCCAAGTGAAATGGATGGGGTTTTTTGACCATTAAAGTGATGGTTTGAATTCTTGCAGAGGGCATTCCTTGCCCATAGCTGTTTGTCATATTCTCAGAACATACACTTGCTTTTTCTGCCATCTGAATTTGAGGGTAGTTTATGTGGACTAATTTTCTGTACCACAAAGCATGAGAATTGGAAAAAACAACAGATAGGAGCAGGCCTCAAAACAAAGGCAAGGTTCAAAAGCATAAATGTGTGAAAAACTAACGTGAACAGAGTGGTATATTTCACTTTTATGTGTACTGAAAGGACAGCTGAATTCTGATGATTCTTATTAACATTGTATAGAGTTATTTTGCAATATTTAGGACTGAAAGATATTATAAGACCTAGAAACACCCAAGCAAAACCTAGGAAAATTATATGGGATCTGTTTATGCCTGCTCTGTGTTTCAAAGCTTAGATATTTAAAGCAAGCTGGCATTAGCAAAAGTTGGCGTATTAAAGTTCTGTTACTAAAAATGTTCACCTCTTGTCACTTGGAATAGGGTCTTTCATTAGGCAGTTTGGTTAATGACATTTTAAAGAAGATACTTGATGATGGCCATGCACTCGCACCATTTAGAGAGAACAAGCATGCTTTTTTCCCCTCCTCTCTTGAAGGACAATTTATGTTCTTTGCGTAATGTTTCCAAAATTGGAAATTAAAGTGGTTGCTCTAGAGGTACTTCTACCCACTTCTGCTTTGATTTATTTTTTTTTCCTTGCGATAAGTAAATTGACAAAATTTTCTTAGTTTCTAAAACTCCGATGTCTGAAATGAGTCGTAAGTGTAGGCATATGAAACTATGATTTATTTTTGGAACAGGAAACAAATGTTACTTAGGTTCATTGGGTCCTTGCTGTCTCTTTTTAAAAATCATGGAAACAATGCATGGTTAGTTTTTATACCACCTTAAGATTCTGATTTGTTCTTTCATACCCTTTTTGAATGCTTTACATTTAAAGTAAATATAGTAATTTGAGGTAGTTTTGTGTTTAAAATGAGACTGGAAGCCGTATAATATGAATCCTCTTGGCCTTAGTACAGATTTAACACGTATCCAAGCTTCCTTCTCCTCAGTATTACAATGTAACTTTACTTTTTGTTGGCACATTGACATAATTCTGTTTTGTTCTCAAGGGCTGGATTAGGGGTTGGATAGAATGCAGGGTTTTGCTGAAGCGTGGGAGCGCAAGCAGTTTGCTTCAGCAGGGAGAGGCATCTGCATTGGCATGATTGCATTTCAGATGTTTGATGCAGATGCTTGTAATTTTCAATAAGCATTGCCTTAAGCAGTAGAACTCAAGCAGTAAGGTTTTCTAGAGGCTTGTGTCTATGGATTGGCTCATGTATGTTGAGGTGGGAGCTCACTGTAACTTCATTTAGTCAGACATGCATAAAATCCCTCTGTTAGCTGGCTTCCTACTTTTGTGAAAAGTTTCTAGGTCTAACTTGTTTGTTTGCTTGTTTTGACCTCTGTCATACTGAAAGAACCTCAGCAGTTCTTGGAATTGGGAATGGAATGACACAAAGACAGACTTGGAAGCAGACTAAAATTAGGATCTTAATGAATGCTCACCTGATTAAATCCTAGGGATTTGAATTTGCTGTATTGTTATGCGTTATGTTTGCCTTGTTTGTGGTGGAGAATTTAGAAAATGCTCATAGTTCTTCACCAACTAGCTTTCAAACCAATTTCAATGCACTAGGTAACATAGGAGAAGGCAGGCAAACTCCTAGATTGAATATTGTTTCATCATTTTATTTCCAAATGTCTAGCTCTGTTTCTCCTCTTCATTTTTTATCATTTATGTGGTCTTGCCTTTGCAAGAGCTAAAATTGTCTTATTGAAATAATGTGGTTCATCCAGTTTTCCTTGCAATTTTATTACATTTTTTGAAGTTGAAAATTGGGAATAAGCAGTTAGTAAGTAAAACCAATAGTCCCAGATACTGCAAACAGCAAATTACAGCTTCCTTGCTTTCCTAGACTGCTAATGAATGTGTACTTTAATGTTGGTCAGTGAAGTGTTAAGTTAATTTAGAATAAGGACTTAAAATCACTTCTACAAAGTTTCTGTCTTGTTTAAGTTAAAACCAAAATATGTACAAGCAATAGAAAATTTTTTACATTATATTGATATTTAATAGTGAATGCCTAATTGGCTCACACAGTTTTTGGGATCCAGTCAGTGGCAGCATGTTTTTAAGATTTAGCAATCAGAAATATGGAATCACAGAAAGGGAAAATGGCTACTTTTGCTGAATAGATTTCAGTATTGCTTAGAGTTACGTTTGCCTCTTATGATGTGTGTTCTTTCATGTTGAAAGATTTTAAATATATCAGAAGACAGCTTGCATCTTCAGTGTTCTAATGAACTAATTAAAATTAATTGATGTCTGTATAACATTGTGGATGGGTTTCTGTTCTGTAGCATGCAACTGGTATAATGTGGACTGACTACAACTTTCCTCATTAATTTTGCTGAATGATTCTGGGTGTTTTCCAGCTTTTTTGGCCAGGTGATCTATCAGGATATCTGAGGTATGTTTAAGGAGTTGCAGTGAAAAAAGACGTGGGGAGTACTGAAGCTTTTTGACCCTCTGCTTATTGTCTTACAAACATGCCTCTGACTTGCCTGGATTGTGGAAGTCCTGCTGTTTTGTCCTTAATGGTTATCCATTAGGGGTACGATTCAGCAAAGAACTTGAGTATGCCTAAAGGTTAGAAACTGCAGTGTGCAAGTGCACCTCATGCTTCCTAGAGAGAGAGGTGGAATGTGCTTCCTACCTGTCATGGTTCAGATTTATACTCTCAACTCACAGGACAGTCTTAATTTTGTGCTGTTCAGCAAAAGGATTTGTTGATTGAGAGAAGTGTAGTTTTGAAGCCTAGTGGTTAGGTCACTTTTCCAGGAAACGGGAAATGCAGGCTGTAATTCCTGTAAATTATTCCGTGCCTTTATTAGGTGTAAGGTTCTGGCTGTAAGGTGCTGTACTTGAAGCTGCACTTTGGGACTCTTCAGGCAGTGAAGCTATTAGAGTGCCTCCTCCACTTACATAGCGCACTTACGTATAAAGAGCATCCTAGTTTGTGCTGGTACCTGTACCTATTTCTACACCTGAGATCTCCGATTTAGACTCTCAAATATGAAATATTTTGACATGAAAGGAGCGCATCTCCCTTCCATAGCTGAAGTCAGCATAATTGTTCAAGTTAAAAAGTTCCTTTAGAATTGTTGTACTGCTGTGGCATCCTTTGCTTTGAAGCTTAATGTACACCTGATCTGCCAGGTCACCAAAACTTCTGTCCCGTTGTTTTCTGATTTGATGTCCTTATCTATCTATTTTTTTGCTTATTTAATATTTATAATTTCTCACAACAGTGGTAGGGCCATATAGATATATTTCTGAAAATACAAAGTAATAAAAGAGAGTTTAGGCTTGCTGCCTCCAGTGGAAGAGATGATGCTCAGCAACAGCACCTGTTTTCTCTTCATTTCTTAGATGAACGCTGCCATTAAAATTAAAATTGCTGTTTAGTGTTTGTTAGGTGTGTTGTTCTTTCTTCATAGGGCTAGTTGCTTACAAGAAACTGGATGAACTACATTTTTTTAGACAACTTTCCAGTGAAGGGCTTGGTCACAAACATTGTGGATTCATTCCAGTGTCATGGGGCAAATCTAGCTTTTCTGTTCCCAATACTACTTGATCCTGCAGTATATTTTTAGCTTTTGTTCAGTTCTCTAAACTGTGATGGTTGTGATCTTTTGGATATAAACTTCCATAGAGTAAGCTGGCAACAACAGGTTTTATTTGCTTCTGCAGGAAATTGGATTTTACCTACTGGTGATATTGCTTGCTTCAAGCAAAACTATCCATTTTAATTTGCTTCTGCAATTCAATAACCCTTTCAAGAAAGGAGCTTGTTTCCTCAGCCCTTCTAACTGGGAGCCACATGGGGGGGCAGGGACAGAAATCCGATGGCATCAACCTGGTGCTGTCTCACTCCCAACCTCCAGAGGTACCAAAGCAGCTGAGGCAGAGCCAGAGGCAGAGCCACGTGTGTTGTTCCTCCTCAACACATCTGTGGTTAATTGTGTCCCATTCTGTCTCATGAGACTCCTTCATTTTCTCTGTGCCTAAGGTCTAGTGTTTTGTGTGGGTAGTAGTTGATTTTTAGATGGGTGTAGAAATCCCTTCTAGTGATTATATGCACCTTGAAAAAGGGTAGGACTGGATTTATGGGCCTCTGTGTATGACCTTTGTTGGTTCCTCTGTATTTTTTCATCTCCTGTATTAATAAACATACTAATTTGTGAGTTTATGGTATTATTACTGCTTTATACATCATATTGTAATTACACATGAAGGTCACTATCCGGTGAGCATTGTGTAGTACTAGGGACTCCTAGTTGAAGTTATGAGACACAGTCTTCTTGTGACATCACAAGAAAAAATTTTCTAAGGAAATAATCCCTTAAAGCATATCATTACAGTTTCCAGAGTGATTGCACAACTAAAGGATCAGGTACTAAGAGCTTGTCTTGTTTATTGATCGTCATGAGTGTATTAAAAACTGACAATCCTGTAAATTTCTAGTGGTTTTTAGTACAAACCCATAAATATTGTACTTTTAGTGGTGGAAGGCTCTGTGGGAGCATTGTAGATAGGGAGCAAGCAAGCTGTTTTGATTTATATGGCATTTCTTGCCTTTCTTATTTCTCATTAGACACTATTGTTTACACTTTTGCTAAAGTTTGGCAGTGGCTAAAGTACTGGTGACAGCTAGAGGTAGCATTTACCATGAGTAAACATTAACTCATTACCATTTTCATTGGGAGCAGTAGTGACAAACTGGGTGGGGAATGGGGATGGTGGAGGAGGGAGCAGTGGTTTAATTAAAACACAGCCTTTGGCTACCTCTTTAACCTGGGAAGGGAGAAGATCTTTAGCTAGATAAATCATAGTCCTACCCTAGCATTTTGTGTTGTTTTCAGTAAAAATGCAAACTGTCTTTATCATTTCCACCTTTCAAAAGGCACATAATTGAAAACTGTTTTGTTATTTGAGGTGCATCATTGAATTGCCTTCCAAAAGGAGATTTCTTTTTTCCATCTGAATGAACATATTTAGTTGTTTGCTGAATGACCATATATTAAGATTGGATTTGTGCCTTGTATAGCCCCACCTTATCTGAGGATTGAAAAGGTAGAGTGGCCTGACTCCAGTTTATTTCTTCTACAGTGTAGAAAAACCAAAACCTAACCCATCATCTCCACATTGATCTTAGAATTAATTAGTTTATAACTATTTCATGATCTCTCAGCAATCTTTCAGTGTTGTTTTTTTTTTTCATTCCTTCAACTAATACTGGGGTCCTTTACTGCATTCTATGTTTTCAACTGGTGTTTGTCCTCTAGTGGACAGACTGACTTGTGTAATTGAAGAGCCACCAGCTTGTCATCATCAATGAAGTATGCAGCCATAACGTGGAAGCAAGAAGACAACCATTTTAGATGCTTGAAGTGATCTCACCCAAATGTTGTGATGTGGGGTTTTTGGAGTTACACCTTTCCCCCCTTCAAATATTTATTAAAATATTTATTAAAATATTTATTTAATCTGTCTACTGGGATTCTGATTTTTGGGGCAATAGTAGTTGCAAGTATGCTAGCCTTGGTGTTTTTGAAGAGGAGGAGGGAAAGTCTCTATGAAAGCATAGAGTGTGGTCCTCCTACTTGGAGATAGTTCTGGTTTGAAAGGTTCTGCTCTAGCTGGCAAGGGTAAGAGGATGCCATATGGGGCGGAGGGAGGAAGGAGAATGTCTAAGACCCTTTACTGGAGGTAAGTAGCCAGTATTTAGATATTCACAAAAACTTTACAGCTGTTTTTTGAAGCAACTCAGAAAATAAAAACAATTTAAGATAATTGTGAGTGCATCGCTATTACTTTAATTCCAAAGTTCAACAAACTTTTTATTTCATTCCATTATTTAATGTTAGTAGTTAAAATACCCCAAAACACCCAACCTTCTCACCTATCACCTAACTTTCTTCATGTTTCTACTTGTTTCATTTCTAGCATATTATCAAGTTTCACCGTGCCTCAAAAGCAAATAAAAAGCCCATGCAGTTGCCAAGATCTATGGTTAAGTCCCTACTCTACCAGATCCTCGATGGAATCCATTACCTCCATGCAAACTGGGTGCTTCACAGAGACCTGGTAAGTGTGGCGTGTGATACCTGGCTAAGAATGTTCCATGTGGGTGTTGTTGGGTAGGACAAGAAAAGCCCCTGTTAGTAATCTTGCGTATCGATCCCTACAGCTCTTCCTGTTATTGTTGCAGGAGACCAGTTGTGACTTTAAACATGAAAACAAGCTATGCTTTCACATTGTTTTTATCTGAGTCATCTGAGCTCGGACAATGATGCCAGATCCGGTAAAGGATTGCAGATATCAATATCCAAAAACAGTACGTGAGACAGCTGATATATGTTGGTTGAACATTCTTACAGCTTTTCACATGACTTTGAAAAGGCATCTAAATAGGAGAGTGATTGATACCCTTTTACATTGTTTGGCTTACGTGCAAGTTAGCATAAAAACTAGTGAAAGAAGTTTTTTCATGGAGTATTTCTTTTCCATGTGGTATTTTTTCTGACCGTGGGAAGAGAACTGTAAAAGAGTTATCATCTTGAAATTTCTCATGACCTGAAGTAGCTCTTGAAGATGATTGCAGATTACAAGGGCAGCCAGTTGCCTTGTCTTAGTTCCGCTATTCCCCTTAAAGTTTTCCATTGCTCCTCATAATTATGTGAAGTGCTACCTTGGTTTACAAAAAGAATATTGATACAGGAGTGCTGCCACTTGCATTCTAACTAGAATGTTTGGCATGAAACAGTGTGATGGTTAATATACCAAACAACACTTGTAGGTATGGTAATCTCTGTATAAAGTCACTGCTTTTAATTGACAATTTTTCACAGTTGCCCCAGTATGTCAAAATAGAGCTGCCTGTCCAGAAATTTACGGTCACTAATTAAGTTTTGTGAGACATAGATTGTTCTTGAGTTTTTAATAGTAAGTAGGGACTTTGAGTAATTTTTGATTGCAGACAAATATAAACCAAGGCAGGCCTGGAATGCAAGTCACAAACATTTTCTGAACTGAATTTTATGTAATTTTTATTGTAAGACCTAACAACAGTGGCCAGAGTGGGTTTCAGTTTTCGTTATGGCTCATTTTTTTTACTTTGTTCCCAGGTTGTTTATCGTCAGTTTTTCTGTTAAATTCCAGATGTTAGTATATTTGGAGAGGGGTAGGGGGTGTGGTTTGCCTTTGGAATAGTAGCCATGACCAAAAAACAGGAAGCATGTACAACTCTGATTTTCACGTTACAATTACTACTTTCCTAAAGAGTGAGCTGCTGCTTTGGCAAAGTGCTCAGCTGTAATTAGCTACAGCTTGAGAAGTAACACCTGAAAAGTCTATATCCAGCTCTGATATAGCTGTTCATGAAACTGTTAATTATATATACACTTAAATGCCATACATGAACTCATTATTTTGATAGGAAACACAAGATGGTATCTAAGATAACAACAAATACCCTTGAGAATTTTCTTGCTGGTGTTGTTATTTTCAGCCTGCAGCACCAGGTGTTTTGCGTGACTAGTGCTGCTACTTTACAGTTCTTATCTGTTGCTGATGAGTTGCAGCAAAGCTGTTGTCTAATGTCTTTCTCTTTTATTTTGGAATGTTGGGAGATGATGGTTGCTGTTGTGAAAAAGACTATATTTTTTTTCTCTGGAATGATAGTGCTTGAATGATGTTGGCATAATTGAGAAGGGCGAAGAACTGTAATTTGTGAAGTCTTAGTGTGTTCTTGGTCTGCAGTAAATGTAAACAGATGGATTCTGGGATGCCTCAGTAAGACAAAGGAAACCATTTCAAAAATTGCTTTGATACACTAGTGATTTAAAGGTATAATCAGAATCCTTTGCCTTTTAAAATTTTTTTCTAGATTTCTGAAGAATTCAGGTATGTCAAATAGGTATATCTTGAGCATGGTAAGAAAAAAACTGATGTTATTCTGATGTGTCCTTGTGTCTGCACTTCAAATTAGAGGTTAATAACTAGTAACCAATTTAAATACTGGATTAACCAAATTGTTTTATTTATCTGTAATTTTTATTTGTATGCTCATGCTTGTGGCTTTTTGCTACTAAGAATGATATCTCAGGCACAATTGCACTGGAATCAGTTTCTTGCATAATACATAAATACCAGCTCCTCAGTGTCTTCTTAAGATGGGGAGCAGTTTTTCTGGCGGTTTTCTCTTAGCTGTTTGAATTTACACCTGCTGGAAAAAGTATTTTTCTATTTTATGTACACCAAATTTTGCATCAAAACACCTTGTACTTTCTTGGTTTAATATAACTCTGTTCTTACTATTTTTAACCTGTATTTGGATGTAGACCAAAAATGGTGACATCCATAAAAGTCCTGTTATGCTTATTTCATTGCTTAATAAAATTAGATTCTCCAAGAATACTTATCATAATATTAGTCAAATTCTCCTGAACCATAGAAATGAACTCTGTAATTTATTTAACAAATGTTGTTGTGAATAAACAGAAACCTGGGAGGTTAAGTATTTGTGTAGAGGTATTTGAAGAACATTGTTTAGATCTTAATTTACTACTGCCTTAAATCAAAGAGGTTTTTAAAGAAGCTGGAATATCAAACTTGTTACTTAAAAACCTTAGAATTACTAAGATATTTTTTAGTTAAATAATTTTTAAGATCAGCAGTAGCCAGCAAGTGCATAACAGGGTAATAAAAGTGGTGAACAACGTGAACTTGCTGACTTGAATTCCATGTCCTTTCCTTGGGCTGAGCTAATGTATGGGCATTACCTCAAGGAGACAGTCTCGTTCCTCTGTTCAGTGCCAGGCAGGGGACACTCACCTGGCTCACGGTGGGCTCCTGCAGGGAGTTAAACCCACAGAAAGGGTCACAGAAAGCTTTTCACCTGCAGAGCTTGTTTTCTGCAGGGTTAGGTCCCAGAGGGACCTCACTTGGAGCTTAGCTGGGTGTGCAGGAGCTAGTGCAGAGGCAGCAGGAGGCAGGAGGTGGTGGTGGAAAGCTCAGCAGAGGCCATTCCAGCATCACCTGTCATTAGATCTCGTTATTCTATTATTAAAATGCACTATTTTGATTCTTAGGAGGGAGTGCAAGTTTTCTTAAAAGATTAAATTGGTATAACTTTGTAATGCAAGACTTACAGCAGCTTAAGGCTGCCAATGCAAGTCCAGCTTTAGGAAAGTGCTCAAACTGAGGCAAACACCAAATAGACTTGCACTCATGCTTCTAGAAATTAGAAACTAATTTAGTGTTATGTATCTTTCAATTTTTTGTAGTATTTGGGTTTTTTTGAGTCTGACTTTTGTATCCTCAGGGTAGCTGAAAGGTGCTAAATGACTTTTTTGGTGTATTTTTTTAGCTAAGCTGTTAATTTCTCTCAGTTAAAAAACATTCAGGCTTTATGGTAAGATTCAAACAAGTATAGACTATGGGACAGAAGCACTGCGTTACTGATTTCTTTGCATAGCCTTGTGTCGGTTTATACACCTTGGAGTTTATCTAAGTCTGTGAAAATCCATAGATTTGTTGTCCTGTGAGCCCATTTTGAGTGGGATTTTGCTGTTGAATTTCATGTCATTGGGTAATGGTAATTTTGCCTTTTCAACTGAGCAGCATTCCTGAAAGCCGTGCACGAGAGGAGGGAGGATTTGTTGGCTTTGCTAGCTGCTGGAGCGTTTCATTATGAGCAAGAGGTTAATAGAGATAGATATTGGAGAAGAAAACTTTGAGTACTAAGCTTTAGGCTTTTTAAAATACTCTATATGCACTGTGGGCTGTCCACTTGAACAGGGACTAATCAGTGCTCCATACCTTGAGTTAAGAGCAAGTTAGAAGATGCAGCACTTGAAGTACACTATTTCAGAGTGTTCTGAGATCTTTGTCCCCTCCTCTCCTAGAAGGGAAATATTTAGATTATACAGGAATGTTCAGCAAAGGTCTCAGTTTGCTGAGATGTCAAAAAATGAAGATCTTCCATATAGTGTTTGCAATGTCTGTTCATGTTAGCAACTGAAAGGATCTGAGCACCTTCTTGTGCTAATAATCCCTCTGTAGATTAGTTGCTTAAGGTCAAAAGCAGGTAGAGACCATATCCTTTGGAACCTGATAAAAGCAATTTCTGTTTGTAACAGAATGTATTTTCCTGAAGAGAGGTGTTATCTATGGGATGTTTGAAGTGCACAGAATCCATATGGAGAAATTAATTTAAGATTCCACTTACGTCTTTGGGCATTTCTTTAGAATACTGCTTAATATTAAAATGACTGGTTGAAAAATGAATGTTGGAAATCAAACTCACCAGAGAAATGCAGATTTCTTCTTCCCCTGCCCAGGGAGTTAAATGGCTGCTCTAAGGATTCTGAAATAGAAAACTTGCTTGTGATGGTCATATAAAGTAACTTTCTAAAATGAGCGAAGTTGCTTAAGTGTTTTTATTATATAAGCATTAATCTGGGCATGTCTATGTCCATGTGAGGTTTTCTCAGTGTAACCCGTTCTCTCCAAATCAACCTTTTCACTCTAATTTCACTAATTCACTAAGGAGAGAGAGGAGGAATCCAGTTGTGGTAAAGACTTTGCTACTGGTTTCCTATATTCAGCTTTTTTATTGCCATCTCCTTGTCTCTTAAAGAAGGAGAAAATAATATCTGTGTTCTGTAGTTTGTTTCACTATGTCATCTGTATTGGGAGAAGCTATTTTCATTGTGTGCTTAAGCTAAGCAGTTTCTGTTTCTTTATAGAGTGGACTGGGGAGGGTCTCTGTGCTTCTCCCACCTTCAGAATTTATGGAGAGCTAATCTGGCATTTTTGGTGAAAGCACGTAGCAGACAATTGAGGTTGACATAATTTGACTCCGCATATCTGTCTGTATAGTAAATATCTATACACAGCCTTTAGGATGATCAGATGCCTGAGCTCTCAGATTCAGGCATCTTAACAAGTCCCCTGGATACCCAGCTGGTGTAGTAACAGAAAGCCCCGTATCTTTGCAAGGGTAAATTTTGAGCAGAGCCAAGAGATGCCAGTGTGGTGTCTGGCTCTGGCTGGCCATGACTGCACTCAGGGCAAGCTGTTTTCTCCAGTGGTCCTGCTTCACAACTCTTGTAGAACTGTGTGGAGTGGACAGTGCAGTATTGTTGCCTCTCAGGGTTTCCTGGAAACTGCAGCCATCTGGAACTTGGGTTTTCTTCTGTCAGAAGTAAAGCAGAAAGGGAAAAGCCCAAACTGAAGGGGTCAGACAGATAATTTTCTGTGGGAATCTGCAACTTCTGTCTCCATACAAGCACAGCCTATTCAGAAATGATTGAACTAAATAGGTTTTCATCCTCTAACTCTGATAATTTATGGGGGTATTTTAAAATATTTTTGTTTATTCAGAATAAGTATTTTAAATGACCCATCACAATGTTTCTATAGAATAGCAACATTTTAGTAAATTTTCAGAAATTCAGTTATATTAAATTCAATAAAGCTCTAACAGTTTTCAGGTTTTTAGTTGGCTGATCAACTTTTAGTTTAGGGAAAACCCCTGGTCATTTTCTCATAGTAATCCTTTTCTAGCTAGTATGTAAATATGGAGTCTCTTACCACAGACCTATAGCTGGACTCTGCTCTAAAACTTTGCTCCCACATTACACAACTCACTTAACTTGTCTTGTTCTTTGCCTCTGTTTCCCAGTCTGTTACCTATTTATGGGTCTGTTTTGTAGCTCCCTGCTTAATGTGCTATGAAATTGGTATAGTATGGTATGGCTTATGTAGGTGACTTATTTTTGTCATTTGATGCTCTTCTTCTAAAAATAAAAATAATTGCATGTTGTATGAAGGCACCAGAAAACATAAAATTGTTATGTGGATACTCACTTTTTTCTTCTGCTTTTATGCTTTCATTTCAAAGCCTTTGATAAATAAATGCTTCTTATTACTAGCTTATGTCACTTAACTACTTCCTCAACTTCCTTCCTGTGCCCTCCCAAGATTTTCCAGTAAATGATTAGAAAAGTTACCCAAAAAGCAGCAGAACTGAAGTGGCCTTTAAATTTCCCACTTGCATTTTGCTATGCAAGCAAACTGTGGGTTTGAAAAATAAAATGTAAATAGATGAGTGTGGGAAACTCCCCTTTTACTGGCAATTCTGAAATGGGATTTTTTTTGTGCTGATATCAAAAGTAAATTTAGATGCGGGTTCATGCATCCCTCTCTTGACAGGCAGCTGCTGTGTAGGAATGTAGAACTGTTGGGTCCTGCCTTCTGCCAGTAATTTTGTACTGGCTTGAAAACTTCTTGGCCTTGTTGCACCCATTTGACCATGCACATGACTCCTATAAATAAATACTGTGTCAGCCTGTGTACCAGTTTCTTAAAACTTGTAAAACTCACTGTAATTGTAATCTCCACCATTCTGTGTCATCATGTGTGTGCGTGTATGGGAAGGGTGCAGAAATATGTATGGACATGCACTCCTGACTCGCATTCTTCCCGAGCTGTGTATGGGTTCGGGCCTCCTAATCATTTATTTTTCCATCTGCATGATCTCTTTGGGATGGAGGACACTTTCCACACTGTCAGAGAACCATATGAATGATCATACTCAGCTTGCAGATTTCCCAAAAGAAAGGAAATGCAAGGTAAACCCACTATTTCAAGAAATAAGACTCCATTGATGACTTTAGAAAGTGACTTGAATTTACTAACTGAAAGGTCAACCCATTTTTCCTCTTTTATATCTGGTTAGAGAGAAGATAATTTTTTTTATTTACTGGTGAGGAAGAGCAGTATGAAGGTGCCTATAGCCATATCTGTATGTGCTTCTAGATAGATAAATGAGCCAGAAATTTTACATGCTGATTAACAATCTGAGTTTTATCAGCATATACTTTTATCTTTTTCTCTTTTTTTTTAAGTATTAGGCATATATTCAGGGCATCTTTTAAAAATGGTGTGTTTCTCATTACTCAGAACTTTGCTTTTGTCCTTCAGTTGTAAAAACTAATCTTCACATGATTTAAAAAGGTATGTGAAGACGTGCAGACTGTTACCTGTGTTGTGTATATGGAAACAGCAATTTTTCCATGGCTGACTAATGCATACCTTTTGGTTTGTGGCAAGAGTATTAAGATGTTTGTAGATTAATTTTTACTAATAAAAATAATTACAGTTGAAGAGAAATGCTTTACCTCAGGTTCTGAAACAAGCTTATGCTCATAAAACCCTGACTGCATATAAATTCAGGTGAGTCAGAAGAAACAAAGGGACTGATTTAATGTTCTTTTGGCTGCATTTTGCTGCTAAAGTCAACAGATGACATATGGCCTGTGAACTTCTTATCTCTTTTCCTGAGGTGGAAAAAGGGCGACAAGGAAGCAAAAGTATCAAAATAATTCTAGAATTTATTTGTGATTTTTTTTTTTTCCCTGATACAGAATAAACAGATTGAAAACGTCATCCTTTCTAATAGCCCCAGCTTAGGTACCATCTGCCGTAACGAGGTTTCTAATAAATATGTGATGTATTTAAGCTTACTGGTGCAGCAAACCATTTGGAGTGAGGAAACTGAGTTTTGCCTTCTGAATAAAAATACAAATGTTAGAAGCTGCTTTTAGAAGTTTTTCTTTTGTAAATATTACTACTTTTTTTTTTTCCTCTTGGAGAAAGTACCCTTGGGATAATGGGATTGACTACAAGTGCATTTATAGGATTATTTCTGTTTTGGATTCATTACCTCTTCTGAATAAGGCTACAGAGGTTGGCACCATGTTGTTTTATAGTAATAGAAATTAGTGAAGCTTAAGAAAAGTATGTTACAATCAGTGAATACACCTAATGTACCAACATATAATCAAGAAAAAAATCAAAAAAAGGCATTTTTTTCCTCCATGTTGCTTGCCATCTTGTGCTTTCTGACTTGCATTTCTCTTCATTTGCAAACATGCTGTAGTTATTGCTGCTGCTCTACTAAGCAGTTGCAGTAATATTGCAGATTGTCTTCCATTTAAATTAAGCATCTTTGATTAGTGATCCAGGAAGTTGCAGTGACTAGCAAAGGATGTCAGTTCATTTCTCATTTTAATGTGTGTGAACTTTGTCAAAGAAATTGGCTCTGCTGCAGAAAATGACTGATCAGCTGGTGTTTTCCAGATGGCTTATCTCAGGGCCTCTGTCTTCTCCAGCCTCCATGCTTCTGCTTTCTGGCTAATGCTTCAGAAATCACTGGCCTTATGGTAGCTCTTAAGACCGAATACCACAGTTAAAACAATGGAAATACTTTGCATAATCTGTGAAGTGATGCTACTTGTGAAGTGATCCTCTCAGAAACTGGGCATTAGGTCTTCAGATTCATCTTTAGGGAGGATTCTGAATATCACATAAAACCATCTTGGAATTAAAATTTCACGACAATTAGTACAGGAACAGTTCCTTCTGGAATATCTGGACCACTGGTAAAATATTTATAATATTTATAACATTTATAATAATCTGTCACCTATTTTAACAGCGAAGCAGTAAAGATTTCAAGACAAAAAAGGCTTGTCATAGTGCAAGTAGTCAAACACACACAATTTTCTGAATACCAAACCTCAGTACTAACAAGATTTTTTAAACTGCTATTCTGTTGTTTTCCTGCCCTCTGGAAGCCAAAGCCCATGTGAATATGACAGTTGTTTTGACAGACCCCATTCCACTTTGTTCAGCACCTCAGTGGTGTTAGAGCACAATTCACCTTCTGGTTCCCTCTGAGTGGCTTGTAGAAGCACTTCCAAGCAGTTCAGTAACCTTCCTGTGCTACTATGTAAAGTAGTTGAAAACTGTGTAGAAATTCTTTTATTCTATTTAAGTTCGCTGGTGGCATCTGAAAAATGTTCTTTATATTGGAATTATTTACATTTTTCTGCAACCCCTTCCTCCCACCCCAAAGCTAGCCCTTCATCTGTGATGTTTGGGCTTCTACTGTTGTAATAATCTTTGAGCATAGGCTGAGGTTATTTTTCTGTTAGTTTATTTCTACTTAACCAGTTCTAGTGTGTTGAGGATGTTTTCTGGGTTTTTTTGGTTGAAGTATTTTACCTAACCAAAAAGTAGTCATAAAAATGAAGTCAGGTTGTAGTAGGATTTTATGCCTGCTTGTTTTGCTAGTTTAAATATTGAGCCCAAATATCAAAATTTGGCATGGTAGTGTTCTGTGTAGCTGGTGTTCTCAGATGTAACTCATGAAAAATAAAATTCCATAGCCAATATTTTGCATTCCTGAAAATCCTCTTGGAATGGGGGATTTCAGCTACTCAGGCCGTTTTGTCTTACACTGTAGTTGTTGCCAAAGAGAAGATTTTTCAGAAGTGTTTCTTCTGTTCTGCATTCTTCTCTAATCCATGAAATGCACTTGTACATTTTTACTTTGATTTGCCTTTCATGTAGTTACTTTTGATGTAACAGTTGTGTATGATCAATGTTAGAATTATGAAATAAATGTGAACTCCAGAAGGTTACATTTTAATGAACTGATAGTGACTTGTAATGCTGTGAGAACTGTTTAACTGTGAATATGATTAGCTATTTTCCAGCTCAGCTGAAATACAATTTTTTAAATAAGATGTTTAAACTTTGGTTTGTTTCTTGGCATTCAGAATGTGAATCCCAGTCTCAGCCCTAAAACTGTTTATCAAGTAAATATTAATTTGAAATCTTGATAGCTAAACCAAATAGAATTGCAGACCCATTTAGGTTTTGGGTAAGGCATGTGCTTGAAATTCTGGTTATAGCTGGATAATATAATACATTTTCAGTAGCTTCTTAGTACATTTTTCAGTAGCTTCTTAGTACATTTTGCTGTCAGCAAATGTATATGCTGCTGCTCTTTTCTAGGATGCAGGATTTACTTGAAAGTTGTTTCTCTGTGCGCATCTCCTTGCTCTGGTGGTGAGCTGCTCTTCTTCTTTAGTGCCAGCTTTTCTGCAGTACGATGGGAAGAGCTTGCAGTAGCACTAAACCTTTTAGGGCACCTAAAAGTAATCTTTTCTAAGTACCATAAGAGTGCCTGAGTGTATATTGCAAGTGGTTTGATAAGTTTGAAAAAATGTTAGATCAAGCTGTTTTGTTGTTTATCTCATTTCAAGATTTTTTTTTCCCCTTCTGCAATATGAAGTTTTGATTCTTATTTTTCCCCCTCTCTATAGGGATATGTATTCCTATTCTTTTATATTCCTTTTTGTATTCCTTTGTAGCTCGTAGCTTACTGAAGTGCTGTTCCCCACAGTTCTGCTCACTTCAGGACTTGACTTTCTGCTTCATTGGAAAAATACTAGATGCTGTCTTCCTCACTCTCACGGATGGTGTACGTGGGGACACTTGAGAAAGTCTGCATAAAGTGTTGACATAGATTAATGAAACTGTGTTAAACTTGTTCTGTGGCTCTTCTGAGTGGTCTGAAAAGTACCTGTTTGGCTGTTCTGAAAGTGGTCTGTGCTCAGTCAGCTGTACAGTGCGAGGCCGTGGTGTCCCTGCCCAGCCCTCTGCGGCACTGGGGGCGATGCTGGGTACCATGCACTCAGGGATGTGAGGGTGCCTCTCCACTGGCTCTGACCCAGCCCATGGTCCCAGTGCTGCCTTTGTGGTACTAGAAGTAGACTGGAGTGCTGCAGCAGAGGAGCCCATCCACTCCAGCCATCTGCTGCCTGGGTGATTATTTCCAGCCAAGACAGCATTGGCTGTTAGAGGCAGCAACATTTTAAGCTATACAGCTGTTTTTCTTGGTGTGCATGATGTGGAACCCTTTTTTAGTATTTCGGTAATTTTAATTTAGTTGAAAACCTTGAACTAATGCGGAGGGTATGACTACATGAACAAGTTACAGCAAGGTAGTCTAGGGTGTGGATTTACTCTGCATTAGGTTCTGTAGTATCTGCTCACCTGCATGTTTTTATTCTGCAGAAAATGCGTAGTCTTTTGGTATTTCACTCCTTAATAGGGTGAGATAAAATGGTTCTATTTACTATCATTAAAACTAGACAGCTATTTCATTAATTTCCAGGTGCTTTACATTATTTCTGAGAGCAATTTCATTAAAATGCAAGTGTCTAAAATGTCAGTACAATAATGACAGTATGGTATTGAGTTTTTCCGACTGGTGCCCATATGCTGAGCTTGTAGAACAATGCAGACTTTTCGGTACAGTTCTCCTACAGTGTGTGTATAGTTTAGGCTTCAGCATGCAAGAATTACTTTAGTCTTACAAAAAATTTTGTTCAAAATTGGAGATGTGAGTTTCTCTTTTCATCTTATTAACATTAGATTTCAAGTTGTTAAATGTATTGATAGCTTTGGGATTTTTGGTAATAGGAACATTGCAGCCATTAAATCTTTATCAAAACTATTATTGCGTCCAATAAAGCTTCCCTAGACTTTAATTTCTGTCCTAAGTTTGTGACTATTCTCAGAACTGATGTTGCAACTATAGAGAAGAATTTCACCTGATGAGCATAGACTATACAAAACAAAGGACGGAGTAGCAGGAAGTATAAAGTGCACTGATGCTGTGTTCTGAAAGCCTGAGATTTTCTCAAAGACATTTTGTTACACAGTAAACTTTTCAAAAGTCATAATCGGGCTTTGAGTAACAGGACTTGAGTGTCTAGCCTGTTTATGCAGTTTGAAAAAAGAAAATAAAAATTTCCACAAGGAGTTTGTTTGCATTTAACGCACTTGATTTTTGTGAGAATGTCTAAAGACTTGTTGGCAACATCAACAGTGAGGACTAAGACTTGAGCACTGAAAACACAGATATTTTATCCAGTAAGCTGAGGCAAAGTTGCTGTAGCAGGGACAGTTCTGTCTTACTTTAAAGTGTGGTATGTGTTTGGAGTTGTTTACTTTTAAAAAAATAAAAATTAAAAAAATTAGGGCAGCTTGACCTGCAATTCTTTAACATGCTCATGTTTTTGATGTGAATCACAAATGTTTCTCAGGAATCTCGCAGCCATTGCATGTCTACGCAGGTTGTTTTTCATTTTTTAAAAGGGCATAATTGTTGAATGGAAAAATATTATAATTAGTTCTGAACTACTTCAGATTTTGTTTTCGGCACGTAGAACCTTCTTCATAACAATTCTTCTGGTTTTTTTCTTGACACAAATCTTTCATTTGCTTCCAACTTCCTTCTTCTCTGCCCACGTTCCATATCTGTTGATCTGCCTTTTGCCACGTCTTAAACATTACTCATATAACCTTGACTCAGCTTTGACTTTCCTGAAATACTCCTCTATCTCATCTTCACAATCTTAATTATCGCTCCTCCCTTTGGCCTTCATAAGTTTGAGTTCTGTGGCAGGTACCGGTAGAATGCTGTATTTCATAACTTGACCCCCATGTAGGAAAAGCTCACACATTCCAGGTGGAGTGACTCTCCTTTGTTTTAAGTTCTCATTAGAAGTACCATGCTCATACAAAAACTTTATGGACTCATTAAAATTTAGTGTCTAGATTCTGAATTCAGTAACACTCCTTACTGTAGTGGTTCTGCCTCAGAAAAGAAGTTAAGACTGACTTTTCTAAGGCTTTTGTTTCCCAAAACAGTTTTCTGTGTTTCCCCACTCAAAATTATATGTACTAAATCTTTCCCTATCTCTCTAGCTTTTATCTTCCATTAGTAGCTTTATGTGTGAATATAGTCATGTATGTTTAAATTGCTCCAATCTATAGTTCTGATATATCTTAGTTCTTATGTAATTCTTCTAAAGCATTTGGAGATCATTGGGAAAAGAGTTTACAAAATAAAAAGGGGGTTTGGCAGACTTTTTTGTTTAAACAGCAAATAACTGTTTTTGTCAGTACACTTAAAAAAAAAGATGGAAAAAAATCAAACTTTCCAGAAGTGTTTGTGTTATTTGTATTATCAGAAGTATATGTATTACTGACTACAGGGTTTTTGTAGTTAGTTATCATAATTAACTAGCTTGCATGAAAGTTGAAAATCTTCAGCCAGAGACTTAAGTCTAGAATCAGCCTTGATTGACAATTGATTGAAAAGCTTTTAGTAGTTGGTGCTGTAAACTGTCTAAAGGCATTCCAAGTCAATAATTAATCAGCCATTCCACATGGTATTAGATACAGCGCAGCAACTTCACTTGTAAGAGGGGACTTGATGCTCGCTATAAAACTATTGTAAAACTGCTGCAATTAACTCCAGAGGCATTAACAAGGCTTTATTTAAATGTTCATGTGTTAGGTTAAATTTTTCTGAGGTGACTTAATGATTTGTTTTGTGCTGGATGTGTCATTTGGAAAGAGCCTAATCTTCAAAAGTAGTTAACAGACTCTCACATCTTGTCTTAAGCTGGCTTATCTAAAATATTTAAGCATCACCTGTTAATATCCTGCCAAGAAATGCTTTTTGGTTTGCATTAATGAGGACAAGTAATACTAATACCTGATGTATTTGTTCATGAAAGCATGTCTTAACATAATTGTCTTCTGATGCATTTTTATTAGGTAGTAAAATAAAAAATGAAGATTCTGGCAATATACAACAGAAAAAAAGTTTTAAGAATCTGAAATGCCATGTTGTAGCAGTATGTTACACTATATAAATATATTTAATGTACCTTCTTTCCTCCCAAAAAAGCTCTTGTACACTTCTGAAGAAGGGAAATAAAGAAACAACTTGCTTCTTGTGTCACTTATTCTGGCCTGGTTGCCATCACTGCTTCCTCAAATATGTTTTTTTCTTCTGTTTACATTCATAAGTCAAGATGTTTTTAGGACAGAAGGTTAGCATTTTGCTTTAGATATTGTGCAGCTTTTAATAAACGGTAGTAATTTCCATTAACACTTCAAGTCATTGTATCAAATATGTTCAATGCCAACACTTCTTTATCTACCTAGGTTATTGTAAATTTAAGGGTTGAAAAGCTTCCATGCTTATTATGGAGGCCTAAATGGAATGACTCATGCATCTGACAGTGTCATCACCTCAATCTTGTGTTGACTTCGTGGGCACAGTAAGATATTGGGTCAGTTGGATAAACTCATTATTAATCTGGAGAGATTTCATCACTGATCTGCTGCACCTCAGTTTTCATTTCAGTTATCGCTGTAGTCTTTAACCTGAGACTTGCAGGTCAGAGTATAAGCATGTTTTGTTGAAGGACATGTTATTGTGGCTGAGATGGGGAATATGAACTCAAAGCCCTTTAGCTGCTCTACTTGCCTGTGGGCACACTTTTACCAGTGGTATCGTGTGGTAAATGTATGTTCGTGCCTTCATAGAAAGGAGCAGATTGATTAGTGCTTACTGCAAGATACCACATGATAAGAGCGTGCCCATGACAGTTACCTGCCTGTTGGTGGAGGTGCTGACAGCTCCTGCTTTCATTTAGCCTAATTTGTTCATCCAGCTGCATGGATATCTAAGGCTACTCCAAACGTGTTACTCTGCACGTGAAAATGCCCATAGCAAATATTAAGAGTGTAATGTAACTGTTTAATGGATGTGTTTATGAACAGTTTTTAAGTGGGATCTCACTCATTTATGCTGTTAAGAAGTATGCCATTGAAAACCTACTACTTTTGGTTATTCAAGCAAATGTATGAGGGGTCCTGGCAACTTCCCACTAGCATGGAAGTGCGGTGTGAGCTCTTTGTGGCCAGAGTTTTTATGTTCAAAAACAGGTTGTCTAAACTCTTGTGAAATTTTTGGCTCTCAAACATGATGTCATTGCTAGTAAGAGATTTGCAGACTGAAAGGAGGGAGCAGTGTTACCAGCTCTGAAGGGATCGTGTTGTGGACTTAGGAACCTTCCTTGCTCGTGTCCAGCATACTTTGCCTCAACCTCTGCAGAATCTTTATTTTGAAATTTTGGAGGTGCTGGTTTGAAATTAATGGCTGCAAGTATTCCGTGAAAGACTCTTCTGAATAAATGATGTTTTTCTGCCTGAAAACCTGGAAGCTGCATTAACAGACAAAAATACTCGTTCCCAAGGTGGCAGGGTACAAAACTACTTAAAGCCTTTGCTTCCAGCTTGTCTTAGGCTGTGACTGTTGATACTAAAACACAAATTACAAATGTCATTCTTTAAAGTGAAACTGTTTGATTTTCAATAGTGGTTTTTAAAATAGAAATATTTATCAAGCTGTGTAAATAACATGGTATCTGAGAAAGGAATATATTTTTCTTCTCCAAGGCAAGAAAACTTAGCAGTCTTGGGGTATACATACAGTAGCTAGGTAACTGGGATAAATGCTCAAGAGTCTTAAAAGATAATTTGTGGTCTCCATAATTTTTTAATTGGCATATTAAATCTTAACTTTAAATAGTTTTCGTTTTCTTCAACAATTTCAGGTTTTCAGTCTCTGTATTCAGAGCCTTTTTTTTCCTTTTTGCTTATACACCTTTCACAGCCTTCACCAGCTGTGCCTATGGCTGGAGAAGCCTTCCTTGGTCTCTGTCCCTTGCTCCTCCCAGTTTCAATGTTTTATGTGTCAGTCTTTGCTGAAAAGAACCTCTCTGGTTACTGTTCTCCAAGTTCTCTCCCTCCCTGCAACCAAAGCCCTGAGCTGTGTCGGTGCAGTTGCTGTGTCTTCCTTACACAACGTGCCCTGCTCTCTGCTTGCTCCCGTGTTTGGGTGCTGTACTGGCCTTTCCCAGACTCAAGCTTTCCAAAGCAGGAGCTGTTTTTCGGTACTTTAGATATTGTGCCCTTTGTGCAAGAAAGGCTGCATAAACAAACAATAAAATACTTGAATTGGGTTGTTGTGTAGGCAGTGTTCACTCATGTTTGGAATAGCAGTATTCCAGATCTATGCCTTTCAGTTGTTTGTGGTAATTTTGGAAAGTACATTCTGTATTGAAAGGGTTTGTGCTTGTTCCTGCCTGGCCTGTTAGAAAATTATTTTAATTGGTGGAAAACCTTCTTAAACACATACGACCTTTAATTTATGTGAATAATTGTTTTGGTGAGATGCTTTCAAATTGTTTTGAGATGCTGATAATTCTAAATTAGTGCTGATTTAAGGGTTAGGTCTTCAATTCTTAACATCTAGACCATCTAGACCTTTATTGTTACACTGGATTTATAATGATTGAAGCTTATACTACAGAAGGAACACCATAAAAATTTGAATCCCAGCTGAACATTAAGCTCCCTTCCCTAGCATTTCCTGATAAAATGAGAAAAAAGGGAATGCAGTATTATTCTAAATTTTAGAGTGCATTTGTATTGAGAAACATTACCAAGACATCATGAGTGTAAGCACATGCAGATGTGCTACTTAGTAGCTCTTTATCTCATCTGTGTGTGGGAGTAATGGCAGGTAATGAATACATCTCAGGCTTCAGAAGACGAGTAGAAATACTGTAACTTATGAATCTATCTGCAAACATAGCCTTTGTTACCTCTTTCTGACTTTTTCTTCTACAAGAAAAGAGCCTAAAAAGATTTCAGAGAATCATCCTATCTTGTTGATACTTTACTAACTTTGTAATATTGAAGTCTAATACTGAATACTGCTATAGCAGTATATCCAGAAATGTTTTGCTGTGTCTCCTGTGAGGTTCACTGCCTCATAAAATCTCATCTGTGCCTTTTCATCCAAGGGAATTGTTGCAGCCCCAGCCATGACAGAGTACTGAGCACACGAGCAGGTTGTTGGCTCATGGGTGAGAATTGCAGCTACCCAGGGACCCTGCTTTAAGGAGTGCAGTAATGGAGATGTGGGCTGCAGAGGCAAGACAGCTCTTGAGATGGTGTGAGGATTCTGCTCTCCTATAATCTGGTTAATGTTGAAACATATGTTAATGAAACAAGTGCTCTTCTGAATAACAGTGGAAATGAGTATCTGTAACCACGTTGTAGCATGCTGTCGGCTGCTGCATTTAGTAGTTACTTAAAAGACTTCATAGCTGCTTGTTCAGATGGAGACACCTTTGGAAAACCTCCAACAGAAAACTAGGAGCACAAGGCTTTTCTAAATTGATGTTACAAGACTGGGTCTGAAATATAACTTTTGGTGAAGAAGCTGGCCATTGATGCTTGTCTTCTGAAAAATCAGTGTCTTCATGAGCCTGAAAATCTTCCAGAAGTCAGGAAGCTGAGAAGAAAACTGACTGAGAGATAAAGAGAGATTTAATCTGAGTCCTGAGGTGAACAGGGTGATGGGTGATAAACTAGGGAAAAAGTTTCTGTTAGGATGGGTTTCAAGGGTTATGTTTTATTTAGCTTTGTTTGTAATGCATGTGTCAGCTGAACAATGGTACTTTGTCTGTCTGCTTGCTTTGGGGTCTGTAGTTGCTTCTTTTTCACTGCAAGACACCTGCGGTTGTGCTGCTTCAAGTGATACATGAGTTAATTGTCTAAACATGGTAACTGGATGGTGATTTTGAGACCGTAAGGTCCAGAGGACTCTTAAATCACAGTCAGTATTGCTGTAGGCACAAGGCTTGTATTAGGGTGATAAAATTTCTCCTTGAAACCTGAAAACTGATCTGCTGGACAAACCATGAGGAAAAAGGGACACTTAACCTAGCCCTGCAAATAGTGGAACTTGGGAGCTTGCTTTAAGATGCTTCAAGAAAGACTATATATAAGGATTGGGTTGCATTATAAATCACTGAGATAGATTGTTTCCACACAGAGAAGAAGGTTGATGCTGTAGTATAACAGGCATTTGAATTGCTCATGTAGATAAGGGTTAGTTTTAGTTTTTAGACTCAACATGAAGGGAGGAGGGGAGAAGAGATGGGATTTCACTTTTTTATGCTTGAGATAATGAGAATAGAAAAACAGCATATGAGAAAATGGATAAAAAAATGTGGATTGGTGCTACAAAATTAGCACAATATGTAATAAACTGATGAGAGCTAATAAAATATATTAAATATTATTAGACATAAACCTTTGTTTGTTAAAGTCTTGTAAAATTTAATGGTTTTATTGCTTTTCTAAATCTTGCCAAGTTTCTACTCCAATAACAAAAAAATGTATTCCATAGTTCAGAGTCCCTTCAGCTATATTCCCATGTCCATATGCAGACAAAAGGGGACTTATTAAGACCCACTCAGCATGGAAGTAACCACTTCAGGTAATCATGCTACCCTATTCTTTTCCTCGTTTGAAATTTCCATTAAAGGGCTTTTTATTTTTCAACCTAATTCAGTCAATCTAAGCTATCCAAGCAGAAGCTTGTTTGTAATGAAAATGGGTTACATTTATATCTATTCATTTGGTACTATATTATTTATTGCAGTCAGAAAAACTTTGTTAATTATTTGACTCTACCAGACTCTTGGGGGAATGGAGGTATTGGAGTTTTACTGCCAAAGATACTTTGTGAAAGGCAATTAAGAAAATGTTTTATGCTGGTGTCACCAGTCTCACTTTTAGTCATTTATTGTTTGATTGGATAGAGGCTTCATCCGCCTGTCTTAATAACCCTACTAAATCAAGAGGAGTTGTCAGAATATTGTATAAAACAAATACCAGGTTTTGGCCTCGGTGGAATTTAGTGCTGCAACTGAAAGAATTAGCAGTTATGCTATGTAATTTTCATGATGCTGTAACAGAAACAAAGTAATGCAAGGAACAGGTGAGAATTGCATCATGTCATTTCCCCCTTCTCTTAAATTCTAGTCCTAAGTACAGGCATAGGCTTTCTTATGCTAGTGTTCTGTCAGACCTACTGTCTCCTGGCTTTGGCTTTAAAAAGGTGAAGAAAATAGTCGTGTTTGTAATGTTTCACATGTGCACATATCTTCTCAGTTTATTTGCCTTTGGGTTATTATTCTGGGTAAAGATTATGTGTGAAGAATGTGTAGTGAGAACTTGATAGCAGAGATGCAAAGACTTGGCTTGACCACAGTATCTTGGATCATTTAGGATGTATTTTAAAGGCCCAACAGAGGAAGAGTTTGACTGTGCTTTTATAGAACAAAATTTATCCCCCCTGTTAATGGGGTTTTTTTTTGTAATACATTAAAAGCAGAACATTCTTCCAAAGTATTCCTGAGGTGAGTCTTTCTTCTGTTCCCAGGCATGGTGGGCCTGCACATCTCACTGTTCAGAAATGGGGTAGCACAGGACAATCTGTCTTGTCCTGTGCTATGCTTGGTGCTCCCAAAGAGCCCAGGCAAGGTCTCAACACAAGGCCCTAGATGGTTGCTGGGTAGCTTTGTGGGAATTTTGCTTGACTGTGTACTGCAATGTGTTGAAAATCCCAGGGACAATGTGAATTCAGCATATTAGTTGAACATTTGCTTTATGACCTTTTATTTTTCATGGAAAATTTATGATCATATTTGTCTCTTTGTTTCTGACTTCCCCCGTCTTTGTTCTTTTCAAGGTTGCATGTAACATTTTAAGTTCAAGTATACTATTGCAGCACTAGTAACAGCAGAATGCTTTGGATAATGTTGCATAGCAACATAAAATTTAATTTGTGTCAAATGTTTTGGCATTCTCCTAATGTGACTTTATTCATCCTTTTCTTTTTCAGTTAAATTGCATTGCTGTTGACTGGGGTGAAACTATTGGTACACTGGTACATTGTGAAGATTATTTTAATCAAAGCAATGCCCAGCATCCAAAATTGTCTGGAGTCTTCATTTTTGTCTTGCACTAGTTTCAATGCCCTGTCAGCCATAAGAAACCTGAAATGGTGTGTGAAAGGAAGACTGTTTAATTTCTGAATTTTCATGCAGCCCAGAATTGCATTTTCTTCTTGTGATTACTCTTATTTCATATTCCCTTTGTTTTTACAGTCAATTTTCCAATGACATAAGTGCAACTAAATTATCCATTGGTTAACCAGGGAATAGAATTGGTGAATAGTCTTTTCCTGTTTCAGCAATGATCAAAGCACCTTGAGTTTATAAATTGAATATTTTTTCTAGAAATTGCCTAAGAAACCATTGTTCCAAATGGATTTTAAGCAGAGTATTCTTATAAGGAACGTGGATGTTTTGGCCATTTCTGGGGAAGGCCTAGATAGACGTGAGGGGAGTGAATTTAAAGAATTAATTTCATTTGAGGTATATGCTTAATTACATCTCAAGAGAACATCTGACCTATGAAAAATCAAGTCAGAGACACGAATATTCTACCTGACCACTGATTTCATTGTGTTAAGGGTGGTTATATATGAGAGTAACTGAAGGAGTAGCAACTTAATTAGAATATGTGTCTGTGTGTGATTATGTGTGATTTGGTTAAAATGAAGGCGGGAGTGGAAGAATCTGCCTTTCCCTTTGGTAAAATACTTTTGTAGTGAGTGTGTTCTAGAGACTGGACTTCCAGGCTGATGCTGTTGTCTCAGATGTGTTTTTTCTGGTTTTAAATGGGTGGCTCTGGAGCTGTTCAGGCAAAGGTGCAATAGGGTTGGTTACGGCAGAGTGACAGAGCATCAGCTGTGCTACCACTGCTCAGCATCAGGAGTGGTTTGAGGGGACGTGAGCTGCAAGGGTTGTAGAAAAGGTGAACCCTTCTTAAGGGAAATGCAGAAAGAGGAGCGGGGACAGATCCATGTTTTAACAAGAGACATTTTGATTAGGTGATGGGAAACAATTTTTTTGTCAGTGCCAGGTGTTGCCCACCAGGTCTTGGTAACCTCTAGTGTTGGGGACTTGCAGCTCCCTTGGTCATGATATTGAGCAATCTGATGCAGCTTCAAATTTGGCTCTGTTTTGAGCTGCAAAATGATTCAGATGACCTCCAGAGGTCCTATCCAGCTCAAAGCATTGTGTGATTTTGAATGATCCTCTAGATGAGTATCCAGATTCTTGGGCTGTTTAAATCAGTCTGTAATGAAGCTTGTGTAGTGACATCTTTGGTTTTTCTTGAAGGCTGGATCACCTTAAGCTTAATTAATGGACTTTTTTTTAAATGTATGCAGATCTGTGGTTGCACTGTGGCCAAAGTTTGTTTCTTTTCTGCTTTCCTTTACCTTTGGTTTTTGTGCCAAGTTTTATAAGAGTATATGAACCATGAAAAGTTTTCTTTGATAACTAGCTTCCATATGAAAACAGCACATTTCCCCTTTCAACACATAATGAATACAAGCAAAGAATGTGTTCAACCAAAATCTTTACCTAAGGCCTTCCAAAGAAATATTTCAGGTGTCTTCTATACAGTTTGTTCCTACTGCTAGTTAGTAATGTGTTTTACCATCAGTCTCAGGTAAATTCTGCAAATGTAGTTGCTATTAGATTTCTTCACTGATCTTGGTGTCTGCAGAGTTTCTTTCTTATATTCCCACTCTTGTCTACTCTGACCTTAATTACTTCTGTGCAATAACTTTTTTTTTTGTTTTAAAGTCTGTTATCCCAGAGGCACAAACACTCTGCTTGATGGGATAAAAGCATTCTATGGTACTCTGTTTTCTGTGTAGTCTTTTATTTACTTAATGTGTTTACCTCTTATTTTTTTTCTCCTTTTCAGATTTAAATAAGTTTTGAGTTTAGTTGAATGATCTACCGTTTCAAAGCATTTTGTATGCCTTGTGATTTTGCTGACTCTTTAGATCATGTGCTGCTGTAATCAGCTTTATGTTTGGCCTTTTGATAATTTGATAATATCTCTATTATTATATTATTGATTCAAATAAAATGATAATTATCTTGATGGGACTTGTTAAAGATATTACTTTGCAAGGTCAATCATTTCAACAGAATAGAGAAATAGTAGAAGAAAATTGTAGGGATTACAAATCTAGGCCAAAAATGTAATGAAATATGGTTGGCTTTTCGTTACATTAAGGATAGCAACTGATAAAAACTAAGCTGAAAGTGATGCTATGTAATCAGAGTAGTGACTCTCATGAGTTTGCAGTGTGTAAGGCTAAAGAGAAGCAGATATGAAGATATTCTACTCTATATGGTATACTTCTGTCTAGTGCTTCAGTATCAGAAAAATGTTGACCCAACAGTTTTCTAGAAAGAGAGAAGTGGGGATAACAATTTTCCTACATGCATTTCAATATATGGAAGTATTTTAAGTGGAAGTGGTAATGATTTGAGGTTTGCAGTGCATAATAAAATCTTTTAAGAACCTTTAATTTTTTAAATAAAATTTAATTAGCTCAATTACTAGCAACAGTGTTTGTACCTATGTGCCGGTTTATTGATCTGAACACAAAGTCTGAGTTTGAACAGTGTTGGTTTAAGGCAGAGAAGTGCCTCCATTTCCTTACAGATGAGAAGAACAAAAGCTTTGTTTGCAAATTTTGGTGAACAATCAGCATCTCCCTCCTAATCTTGAGCTGAGAGGCTCAGTGGTCTTTGGAGTAGCGCCTGCAGAGTGGAACACTGCCATCTCACTCAGGAGCTTTTCATTTGGGGAGCAGCATGCTGAAAGCTGAGACCAAAATACTATTGCTCTCCTTTTGCTCATGAAATGAAAGTATCTCTATGTATCTACACTGTGCTGTTTACAGTTGTTTTTTTAAATAATGGAGACTTGGAAAGACCTCATCACAAGGTAGGAACTGTAGGAAGAGTTTTTTTTTTGTGGGGACCTCATCACAGTCAGTAACTGTGGGGAGAGCTTTTATCTGTAAGGCTTGCAATCTCTTTTACAATAGAAGCTTCCTAATTTGAGATTATTCTTTGTTCAGTGACACATTCCAAAAGGGAAACACATTTGTTTGGATATAAACAGTAAAGAATGGTGTAGGGAAAGTGGTATATCCCTATGGACATTTTCTCACAGGACTGTAATTCTGCACCAAATCTCTTATGAATTGTGTCACTGCTGTACTTAAGGAGGTAACAACAACCATTAAAACAGAAGTTTTGCCATCTATTGTTAGGTTGTTGTTCCTGTTTTGAACTGATATACTCTTTTAATACCATAGATGGTTTCTTTTCTTTCAGCCTTTCTTCTGTTTTACTGTCTGAATATTAAAATTAGAAGTGTATCTTCAGATGGATGTCTGTATGTGTCCCAGTCGTGACACTTCTAGTATTTGTGAAAACACACTTGTTAGTCCAACATTTTCACTTGTCTCCCACCAAGATTTTTTAAATTGCTTTATTCCCTCTCCCCCACCAATGTAGAAAAGTAAATGTTATTATCCATGCTTATTACTTGTAAAGAACCTATTGTAAAGTCTTGTAAAGAATCATCGTCATCTTCATCCCTTTTTGCAAATATTTCAGATTTTTGCTTCAGTTGTTTGTTGCTGTTGACCTTGCTCTTTTTGCAAATGTTTTTTAGACAGTCAAACCTCAACTGAATTTCTCAGCAGGAAATGCTTGTTCATTTTTATAGCTTATATTAAATGTGAGACTCCTAATTCTTACTGTTTCTGTTGTTCCTATAGCAACTAGATAGGGGGAGATGCAGCAGCATAACTTTGCTTCCCAGCTGGTGTTCGTGTTCTCAGCAAGGGGGGAGAGTATGAGGAAAATGAGTATCAATTAGGATGTAACTGGTTGAAAAGTATACTCCGTGTTGGGTTGTCTCACCCAACTACTACTCTAGAGGAGTTATTTAATGATTTTAAGCAGGGCTTCTCAAACTTTCTTTATTAAAATGTTGTCCTCTTAGACAGAGACATGATTTAGTCTTCTAAGTATGTGCCAACTTTTGGTCTTTCAGCTGCTGCTTGGTTCTTGATGATTCCTTCCAGCTAAATCCCTGTTTTCTTCATCAAATGGCTAGCAGTAGGATTTGTGTCAGAAACTAGACTGCTGCTTATATATAGCTTGAACGTACATGAAGTGTGGGGCTTTTTAATTCCTGCTTTTAAATCTGATTTTTGCAGCTGTCCAGTAACTATAGTATACTGTACTGTAGTTTTATTGTCGACTAAGTGACTGTCTTGGAGTAAAATGTTTTATTATTTATATGCTACATTTTCAGAGGTTACTAAGAACTAAGGTAGAACTAACACGTTCTACCTTCTCCAAGAATTCTTCTTCAGTAGCCCTTTCTGCAACCTCATGATGGAAGCCTTCATAACATAGCTTCCTGAGGATCTCTGATGCCAAATTACTCTCTCTGAAGTAAACCAAAATCTTTCCTCCATACCTGAGCACCCGAAGTTCTGCTGCTCTGCCTTGGTGCCTCTTGTTTAGCCAAGCACTACTGCTCTGTGAGGGTTGTGTTTCTCTCACCGTGGTAAGTGCATTGTGAAGACTCTGGGGAGAGTTTTACAATATTCAACCCATTATTATATAAAACAACCACAAAATATTTGTCCTATATTTTAAGCTCCTCTGAAGCTGTTTATTTTTATTAAATAAAAATTCATGGGCACAGGAACTAGACATCATATATTGCATCTCAAGAAGATGGGTCCCATCAGGTTTAGCATATGTACATTGAAAAGCCTTTCCTAGCCAGAACAGCTCTGATTAGCAAGAGGAACTTAGAAAGTGCTGATTAGTAGATAATCAAGTGGTTAATTTGCCCATGTAGGAAATAGGAACTTGAGATGTAGGCTTCTTGTTACTTAAGGAACAGTTTGAACCAAGACTTCTCACCTCGCAGGAAGGTGCCACAATGCAAGATGTTACTGGCACAGTGGGGATCCTGCAGGTGTCAGGTTGCCATCCATGAAATCCCTGCTGTCTTCACACTGGTGATGGTGCCTCAGGGAGAAGTGCTTGCTCTTTTGCTCAATTAAAGTTTTTAATTGTTTCCCATTTTATTCCTTCTCTGCTTCTTCTGCCCCTGACTCTCTCAGAGGGGTTCACAAGAGCTAATGAACATGACATCTGCTAAGTTTATAAATCAGTTTGTTTCTCTGCTGGCTGCCTAAGCAGGGTTCCGCTCCTCAGTAGATTACATATTAGAACAGATTTAAATCTTAATCAGAACAACATCTCTTTGAAACATTCTGGCTTTAAAAATATATAAATGGACAAGTCTCTTGCTTCCATAGACTCTAACCTAGTATATCTGCTGTATTCATCCTAAGTCTCCTAGGGCTTTGGGGAGTCTTTCTGAGGCTGAGGGTGCTGGGGCTATTCAATCTCAAGAAGAGAAGGCTCATGAGGGATCTTATCAATGTGTATATGTGCCTGATAAGTGTGAATAAAGAAAACTGAGCCATACTCCTTGCAGTGCTATCCAGCGGTAGAACAGGAGGCAGTAGATGTAAATATAGCTTATCAGTAAACCTTTTTTACTGTGAGAGTGGTCAAACACTGGAAGTTTCAGAGAGAGGCTGTGAAGTCTCCATCTATGGAGTAGTTTAAAACCCAGCTTGGCTCAGGCCTGAGCAATCTGCTGTAATTAACTCTGCTTTGAGACTTGATCTCCAGAGGTCCTTTCCAACCTGAAATATTCTGTGAATATTGTGGATTATGTCAGCAGATAAAATAGTTGGGAGCTGTTTTTCTGTGAAGAAATTGCTGCTTGGAGAATATTGTATTGTCAGAGATGAAATATGGCTTTTGTGAGATGTTTTGAAAATCCTTTCTGCTTAGATTTTAATTTTTATCTTAGTAAATCTTCTGAAGTTATAATGTTTATTTCTTACAACCTAATTCTTTTATTAGAAACAACCTGACCTATAAATCAGTGCAGTAACAACATTTTTATCAGCTTGCTTCACTTGACAAATAAATGCATTTTTATAGTGCTTAAAATCTAATCCTGAATGTAAAGGTCTGTTGAAGCATTTTTGATTCATAGAATCATTAACATTGGAAAATTCCTCTAAGATCGAGTCCAACCATTAACCTCACACCACCATGTGTAGAACTAAACTATGCCCTCAAGTACCAAATCCTCATTTTTTTGAACACTTGCAGGGATGGTGATTCTACCAGTTTCTTGGGCAGCCTGTTCCAATGCCTGCATCTGCAGCTTTCCAGCCACTTTTCCCCAGCCTGCAGTGCTGCATGGGATTGTTGTGACCCAAGAGCAGGACCCAACACTTTGCCTTGTTGAACCTCATACAGTTGGCTTTGGCGCGTCGGTCCAGCAAACTCATCTACTCAACTCTGAATCAAAGTTGCTAGGCAAAAGCAATTTCATCAAGAAAACTGGAGTTTTGCTCTCTTGGTCAGGACAATTGTATCCATATGATTTCTAACAGAGGTAAAATGTCATGTGAACTTGCATGCATCTCTTGCTGCCTGGTTACTGAATATGCAGAAAGTTATTCTATTCTCCGGAATATTCAATTCAGGGTAATACATAAATGTACAACCAGAGTTCGACAATTGCCTTGAGGTGTTGATTTTATTGTCATTAAATATTAGCCAAGAGCAAGCATCATCCTTCTCTTTCCCAGATTTGCTGGTGAGTGTTTGCTCAAGGTCAACTGAAATCGCTCATGTTTTCCAAGAAGGGAGGGCATATTACCTCTTGAATGGTTCCAGTATATGTTGGGGAATTAAAAGTCAGTGATGGTATTGAGAATTACAGATTAAAAAAGCAAGAATAAAAGAGGCGTCTGGAAAGAGAGGCAGTGGTTGGAGCCAGGGAAGAAACAATGTTAGCACTGGGTGTGGGGTGGGAAGAACAGCTTCTTGGGGGAAGGAGAAAGAATAGATGAAGTAGGGTGCTTTTTTTGTTTGTTTGTTTGCTTTTTCAAGAAAGCTAAAGATGTGTAATTTTGAGCCAAATTAGTAACCCTAGTTTGAGTGTCTCATTTCAGGTAAATAGCGGCAAGCAACTGAGAATTTAAGTGAGATTCTGACATTGGTTTTTGGACATCTCTTTCATATTCTTGAACAAATCCTGCTTGAGCAGACCCCTCTGCAGGCATTAAGGATTTAAATATAATTATTGTTTGGATGAACATTCCAAAAATTCTGCTTTGAAGCTTTGTTATGCATCTCTTCATTCAAATAACTTAATGTTTTCAGTCTTGTTTACTTTTTACAGCTGTTAACACAATAGGGCAAAAGCTTCCAAGGAATGACTATTGATGTCTGAGGGAACCTAGATCCTAATTGCAGAACAATCGCTGTGATGTCATGTGCAGATTTTATGTGGTGTTCACAAACAGCTGGTTGCAAACAAATAGATTGCAAAAAAATGGCTATAAAGGTTTTGTTCTACTTGTAAAGCTGCTGTCTGCACTGTCAAAAGCTTTTGGGATGTAGCTGTGTGTGAATACTCCTGTTTCAAGAGAATTCTCATAGTATGAAATCAACTTTGTGGAAGAAAAGGGCTTTTTTCCATGTGATTTTTATCATTCATACACTAAAAACAAGCACTGCTCTAAAAATGTAGTTATATAGGATGAAAACAAAAATGGCTCTCAACTATACGTTTGCATACCTAGATTTGGCATCACTTTAAATTAGTTACGCCAGCAAAAGTGGTCCTTGCCAGATTATTGATGTGTAGCATAAAAGTTAGCCTAATATAAAACTTTCCTCGAGAAGAAAATCTCTCCAGTAAATATAATTATTCTAGTAACAATAGAAATGCACATTTAGTTAAAGATGGCATTCCTTACTGTGAAATGTCAAAGTATATTTCTGTTTTCTAATTGTGAAATTAGTAGCTAGAGATAAAAACGAAATGTCAGCAAGATAAAGGTATGGTAATTTTAGACTTGTAAGCATAGTTCTAGAAATGTTTTCATGATAAAATAAATGTATGTAATTTTATTATTCTCAAAAATAATCATCAAAGGCTGATCAGCTAAAAATTCTGCTTTTTTTTTCCAGAAACCAGCAAACATTCTGGTAATGGGTGAAGGCCCAGAAAGAGGAAGAGTCAAAATAGGTAAACTTTTTGAGAAAATTTAATTGTGCAGCTAGGAGATTACTATAATAAAAAAATGTGTCTTCTGTGTAAGATAGAAACAGATTTTCAGTATTCTTTGAGTGTATGTATCTACAACCTCTAGTTCAATTTTAAATCTCATTCACTGAGTTTACAGACTTAAGAAATTCCAAATGTATTATTAGACATTTCTAAACTTGCCAAGGGTGTTGGATGAGACGTAAAAGCATCTTTGTGAAAGAAAAAAGTAATAAGCACAGAGAACAGTGGTGATGACCAGGGTTCTTTTGACTTCCACTATGATTAGTTAGCATAAGTTAGCATTGTTACTTATATATTGTGTTTGGGTTTTTTTAAGTTTTTATATAAATAACATCACTGCACATGTTTGTAGAGATCCAAAGGTTTGTTAAGCAAAAGTTATTTGGTGTCAAGGTGAGTAGCACATGTAGCTGTGATGGTCTTTATCCAAAATCTAATTGCCTTCTCAGTTTTAGTAATGTGGATATTACCTTTTTTTGATAAATCATGTGGCAATACTGAAGTTTGTGTGAAAGAAAAGTTTCAGATTTGAATTGGGTTTAAAATGTGTGGGTTTGATGGTACACCGAATTTTGTGTTTCCCATCTAGCATTTCTTACTGTTACTTACCAGGCTCATTCTAAGGAGAATTTTTGAGTGCTATAGAATGAATGCTTAGTTTTAAAATACACCTCCTTAACAGTGCATGCTGACTGACTCTATAGCTTATTCCTCCACATCATGTAGGAGGCATGCCTTGAAAAATAGTGCAAAACAATCTACACTGCAGTCATTTCAGTTTTGCACTTGGGGTAAATATATAGCAGTCACAAGGACTCACAGTTTTGTAAGCATGTATAAAAATAAAGGAAAAAGATGTACATTAGAGACCTACTACTGTTGACTTCAGTTAACCAAGTTTCTGTTACAGTTTTAAAAAATGAACAGGCATCTGTGTTATGTAAAGTTTTACAATACCATGATGAAAACACGTCAGATGTTATCCTTAATAGTTTTAGGAATTAACTAAATGGAATTTAGCCTTTGAAAAATTTGGTCCAGTATTGTTGTAAGTAGTTTTTGTTTTGTTGGAAACTTTGATTTGTAATTTTTAATATTTTTGAGCTGTTGTTGTAATTGTTTTTGACAATACTGTTGAATTTTGATTTATTTGTATTAAAATTTAAATACTCTTCTCATTTTTTCTCCCCATTCCCCAGCCGATATGGGTTTTGCAAGATTGTTTAACTCGCCTTTGAAGCCACTGGCAGACTTGGATCCGGTTGTGGTGACATTCTGGTACAGAGCTCCAGAGCTGTTACTTGGGGCCAGACATTACACAAAGGCCATTGGTGAGTTGTCCTGTAAGAAAGACGTTTGCCTGCAAGTTCTGTAAGGGTAGTAGCCTTATAATAGATAGGATGGTCAGCTGACCAGCTAGTTTTGGGGTTTTGTCACTGAAGTAGTAGCAGATGATCCCATCCATAAAAGATTAATCAAGATTAAAACTTTTTGAGGACCGTGCTTTTAGTTTTCAATATAACTTACACATTTTAAATATCTAGTTGTTGTTTTTTTTGTTTTTTTTAATACCCTTTGAATCAGTTTCTATGTTTTCTTAATACTTAGAAGTCTTGTAATGTTGTAAACCTTTGAAGAGAAAGAGCTCTAGCATTCTTGTGGGGTGTTACATGTCCTGATGCTTCTATGAACTGTGTGGCTTGATAAGCAGAAGGCTGGACTCCTGTGCTGTGCATAAGCTGCAGATCATTTACTCCTGATGACTTACAAAGCTCCATGTTCAGGAAATGCTGGTGCCCAGGCTCTTTCTGCCCTAGTAAGTTCCAGAAGCACAGCCAGCCTCGATGCCCAGCTATTTGGAGAACTAAAGCATTGAGGTGCATGGGAGGTATCCTGGCTGCATGGTTGGCTTATATGCTGAACTGCAAAGGAAACAGTGACCCTCTGTTAATAGTGTTAAATCGTTCCTATGAGTACACAGGTGGCTTTCTTGGCAGGCATTTTTCTGATGCAGAAGTTTTTGGAGATGCTCTGTGGGCCTTTGTTCAGAGAGTTACAAAATACTGTGTTGTACTGGCGTCTCAGTTTGAGTGTTCTCTTGGATGAGCCAACACTTTTAAGGCTCACAGTATGTTTTTTTTCAAATAACTCCTGTTTATTCAACTACCATATACAGCAAAAGGTTTGGAGAATGAATGAACTGACACCTGATGTTTTTGATGTAGACTAGCACTTTCCATTTCTTTATTGCTTTCCACTTCCATTTGGAATCCTCCAGTGCAGGAATTTATTTTGTGTACTCTAGGAGAACTCTGCAGCAAAAGCTGAAGTATCAGAAGTGAGGAAAATCTGATCCATTTCAAAACTAAAAATCTACTCCAAAGAAAAATACTAATTGCAGACAGATTCAGTCAGGTCAGAAGGGACCCTAGGAGGTTTCTTGTTCATCCTCCTGTTCAAAGCAATGCCCGCTATGAATTCTGCCTGGTTTGTTGAGGGGTTTGTCCATCTACATCTTGAAAACCTCTAAGAACAAAGATTTTACACCCTCTCTGGTTAACTTGTTCCACTGCAAAATCATCCTCGTAGTGAAGAACTTCTTTTTATACCTAGTTACAACTTTCTTTTTTGGTTTATGCTGATAATCTCTCGCTCTCCTGTTGTATGCCATTGTAAGAGCCTAGCTCCATCATCATGGTCACCTCTGTGTAGGTACTGGGAGGCCTGATCATAGATTCCTCTTCAGTCTGAGCAAGCCCATGTTCCTCAGTATCCTCTCCTGGAGCGGGTTCTCCAGCTTCTAACCATGCTGGTTACCTCTGCCTCTTGCCTTTGTTACTCCACTGTTTCATGGTTGTTACAGCCAAGGCTGCCATTGATTATCATATCTCCAACCAGTTCTTCCTTCTTCCTCAGCAGCAGATCTGAGGGATGACACATATAGTTTACCCCCAAGTCCACTAGAAATCTTTTCAGCATCCCTGAAGTGACCCTGTTTGTGTTCTGTTTGTTCTCTATGATGCCCCATGGTCTGTTCACCTCCTCCCACAGCTCCTTTTGCTGATGTCCCAGTGCCCCAACCAGAGTGTGACTCCCAGTGTAAGGCCAGTGTCACCCAGCAGACTGACTCCTGCATGGCAGCACCGTCCCTCTGGAGCTCTGCCTCACCTGAGACAGAGGCATCCCAGGGGATCTGCTCCAGTGGGAGCTTGGGATGGAGCCTTGCCCTGTCCCCTGCATGGTTCTGGCACAATCCCACGGTAGCAGGAGCAGACTCTTAGGGCCTGCTTCACATCTGCCACTATGCAGACTGGGCTGCTAACTACTAAGTCTGTGTTTGTTGAAGTGTTTCAAAGAAAATACCAACAGGATTGCCTCAAACACCTGTAAATTAGATGCTTAAATTGCCCTATGTTCATAGTGAAAAACACTGATGTGAATGGACCAGATTACTGAGTGACCTGTGTGTGTGGTATGGGGTAGTTACCTCAACTGACAGCTACCCGGTTTTGATAGATGGCATATTGTTTGGAGATTTGGGTGAGTGATATGTACCACTATCTCAGGCTATCTCTTTGAAGGATGAATTAGTATAATGCTGTTGTTTGTTTAATTATGTCATAAATAACTTCGTTCTTGCCCTGAGGGATCTCTAGTCTATACTAAAACACAGGCAAGAAGTTCCTATGAAACTTCAGAGGACGCTGGTACTTTGGAGAGATCTGGTTTTGCTAGTAGTTTATTATTTCTGAGGCTTTTATTTCTTGTATCACACCAATGAGTCACCCAGGAGGGGTGTGAATGGTTACATAGTAGTACCTGGCATGGAGTGTGAGTGCTGAGGGCACTCAAAACAGTTTGGGCAGCGAAATAAAAAATACGGAAATGAAAACAAGGAAAGTTGCAAGTTGAGATTTGTAGGCTGACTGAAGGATTAGAGGAGCATGTGATTGAAGAGAAGAAAAGAGAAAAAAGGTACATGGAGCTGATCTATGTGCAGCTTTAAGGCAAAGGGAAGAAGTGAGTAACAAAATGATAGTAGTGATGATGTTCATGCAGTTTATTGAGTCCAGACTTGTGTTTTGCTTCTAGCACAATGTGCACTTAAAAAAAGGCCATTTTCATGAGCTAAGCATGCTAGTGAGAGTTTAATTCAAATGCTAATGTTTTTGGCAAAAGATGCAGCTCTTAAAACTTTCTCTTAAATCTCTGTGCAAGAAATACAAATTTAATATCTCTTAATATTACATAATTCTCAGGAAGTCTAATGTATTGCTTTTAGTAATAACTCAGAAATTAAGTAAGATTCTCATTTAATTGCTCTTGAGTTGGAAACAATAATTTAGAAGAAAGGTGATTAGATATAGCAAATTATGAAAAAAAATATTATTTAGTATAGCTGCTTGTTTTCCATAGCTATTTTCCCATGTCTTTTGGATAATACTTAACTTTTATTGATTAGTAAATACAAATAAGATAAGGCTAAAAGCAGAGTTTTCTCTTTCAGTTTTGTCAAAGTGAGAAATATTTTTGTTTGATTTTACTAGGAAATCAGTCATCAGTTCTCTTCTGCAACATTCTAACATTGTGCAACAGTTGCTACATGATTCAGATGTTTGCTAAGGTTTTTACTGACTTTGTCTTGACTTAACTTTATTTTAAATGTATTTTTTGTATTCTACATGAAATACTCTCTTCCTTATCTTTGTTTTGCTTATAATTTAATTATTAGCGGTGTATTCAAAATATCCTTGCACTTTCTACTACAGTGTCCAATTTGGTTTTATTCTTGTAATAAAGCCTTTAGGTGTGCTTGCTTGCATGTAAGTAATTCTTATACAAGATTAAAGACTGAAATTAGAATTTTACTTTTGACTTGTTCAAGATTTTTGTCTTTGATTACTGAACCTGATCTTAGTTACATTTTGTGGGTTTAACTTTGAGGGAAAATTGGATTAAATACAATCTGTTTAGAAAGTGCTATATATTACACAAAACAATACATAAGCATATTTCATTATTTTAGGGGTGATTTTTCAGTGATATTTTTCCTTTATTTAGTTTGTCTTTTCATACTAATTAAATATTCTACTTTTATTTTATTTCCTTGCAGAACAGATAGTTGCTCATCATATATATAACATGTTTTAAAGAGATATAGGAATCAGGAAAATAGTGTTACTGAGAAACAGAAATAGCTTTTGCTTTCTGCATGTTAAAAGGATAATAAAAAGCCCATGTCAGAGTTTCATGGAGAGTAATATTTCATTTTTGAATTGTGAATGTTTGTAATGTAAGCCCTACTTGTTAATAAAAGTTTCATATGTAATATCTGCTGCCATAGTTACAAGTAACTAACTTACCAGATGAGTGCAAATTGGGAAAATGATGTTGTAAAAGCTAAAGTTCATTCTCTATTCCGTTACCACAATATGAATTTGTACTAAATTCACTGTAGACTGTGAAGGTGTTCTGCATTTTCAGCATCAAAATTCAAAAATAGAATATATTTCTCTGTATCCATCAGGTCTTAATACTTAAGATGTAAAACCTGCAAATAAAAGTAACTTGAACAAGCTTCAGGTGAAACCAAGTAGCTGCAAAAATATAAATTGCTTGTGATCATGGAAACTTTAATAAAATTACTGAACAACTAGAAAGTCCAGCACAACAGAAAATGCCTTTATGCTCAAAATACTTAAAAAACAAGGTTGAAGTAAGTGGCAAGGTACTGTGCTTCTTTCATGTATGGGCAAAGACTTCTGCACTTTAAGGAAACTAAAAGAAATGACTGTGGTAAAATGAAGGAAAAGTTAAGCTGACTTTGAGCTTGAAAGGAGACATTAATCAGAGTGGGTTTTTTTTTCACTCTGGGAACATCAGATTAGAAAAGAATGTTTTAGTAGGTAAAGCAAATAGTAAGAACTCTTTCATCATAGGTTTTTAAGAAGGCATGTGGCAGTCTCCAGTATGATTCATTCTGGGGCATCTTGTAGCATATCAAGGTAATAACATGATTATGACTTGTTTTTATCAAGCTGCAGCTTGTATAGTTATCAGTGCTATCAAACAAGCATGTTATCTTACCTCTCTTTACCACTTGCCTTAATTAAAGCAATAGCATGTTTGATAAATGGCATCAGATGACTTACAGTATTTTAGATGGCTTGGATTTTGTTGACAAAAGAATTCTTTAAAGTGATCATTTAGCCACCCATTCAGCAAGGCTAAAACACTGTCCTGAACCAAAAAAAAAAAAGATGGGCTTGTTTATAGTGAAAAAATAAATCTGGAAACCTGAGAAATATCCATTTCTTAGGTACCTTTTTGCACTTGTCTAAATTATAGGTCAGCAGAAATGTCAGAAATGGCTGTGTGGTAACTGCATTTACCAGCCCAAATGAGGCTTAGGTGTAGAGAAACTAATTCAAAGCCTGGTAGTGCACTGTCACCTCATTCTATTTCCAGAGTACCATGCAGTTGTGGAAGTTGGAAATGCGTGAAAGGTATAAGAGATATCAAAATGCTTTTGAAAGGAAATGTCACAGGAAAATATTTGGTGTATCAGAGGCACTGAATTTATAACAAATGCTGGGATACGTCAGCGTTTCAACAACTCCATTTGACCTCATGCAGGAATAAAAGAGAGGGAAATATCTGGGGTGTGTTATGTAGGATTTAGGATGGAAATATGTGCATATGTGTTCCATATTGCCTATGCAGTGAGTCCCACACATTCCGAGTGCATCAGATGTCCCTACTGTGCGTGCACAGATTGTTGGCATGCTGGCCAGGCTGTGGGGCCTCTGGAAATCTTGGACTGATGCCTGAAGCTCTTTTGGTCTCATGTTCTGGGAGGGTTGGGAGGAAAAAAATAAGACTTATCTGGAAAATCTGGTAAACCAGAAATTACAGGTGGGATCAGCCAGAAGATAGAAAACTCATCAGGAAAAATGTATAGGGGAGGTTCCCACCTGTCGTCTGTGGAGCCACAGGAGCAGGGGGACTGCTTTTAAGCACCCATGAGAAATAATTAAGGAGAACAAATCCATAGTCAGTCAGCATTTGATTGCTGCATAGGAATCCACATTCTTGTTTGTGAGAGGTTGTGATTTGAGGAGGGGTTGTGGAAAAACTAAATTAGAGAGGTTTGGAGAATAATCATTTATGCGCACTGAAAAGAAAAACTCAGAAAAGAAAAACTCAGGCTGCACCAAGAAGGGAGCCTTGTTCATACCCTGCAAAATGTTATACAACGTGAGGGGTAATTGGATTCAGATGATATTTTATGGTAAACTTGTTTTGGTATGTGGTAAACTTTCTTAATTTTGATTATCAAAGTTGTTCTTATGCTTTTTCTGAGAGGCAAAATATTTTAATATCAAGGATTAATTGTTGCTCTCTTACCTAGTTATTGCAGGTACTGGATGACTTACTGCTGTTTTTTCCTCTTGCTCTCTAAAATGGCAAAATATGTCTAAAATCCTCTACAAGCCTCTTCTTTTATTAAAAAATAAAAAGCATTTTCAACTACAAAAATCTAAGGAATGTAAAGTTATGTAAAGGATTATTAGATCACCTAATTAGAACATTTTAAAGCTGTATTAGTTAGTACTTTGGGAAGCTTGGGATGCTGACAGCAACTCAAGGAATATCGTCTGCAGGATTGTTGCACACTTTAACACATTAACTGTTCTGTGATCTTGTTCCTTCCTTCTTCAAACTCCTCTATTACTCTTGCTTCTCAAATATATTAAGTCTGGAAATCAGCTGGTAGCCATTGTCAACTGAAGAATCTGAGAGGTGTGTAGTAGTTTAATGGTCAGAAGAATGAGAGCAGTGCTGTGGGTCTGTCCTGTCTCTCCTGGTATAAAACCAATGGAGGTACTGTAATGTGGGGCAGACAGTTTCATTTCTTAGGACAGTAAACTGGGTCTCAAAAGACTTGGATTTAAATACTGATTCAGTCCCAAGGGTTGTATGTAGTTGGCCACATTTACTTTATTCCATCTTAAGTGTTGTTTCATTATCTATAAAATGAGGACACTACTTAATGGTATTGTCCTGAAGATAAAGTCAGTTAAGGATAATAGAGAACTCCAGTACAGCTATGCTGTAAATTGTTTTTGTTAACTCAGTGAATAGATTATTCGTCTGAGAACCTGGGATGTCACTTAGCATCTGCAATTAACTTGAGAAATTTACACATTCTGGACATTAAAAATGAAAAAGGAAAGAAAACAAAACCACTAAATCTTCAACACAACTACAATCTGCTAATTGTCCTGATTTAGATTGCTTAGTAAATTAACCTGTAAACTTCCACATGCGGTCACCCAATAGTTTTTGTATTCTCATGACTCTCTCCCCTTATGAATGAAAGTACTGTATGCTTTTGCCATTTTGTTTAGTATGTTGGCAATTTGCTGCTGCATGATGATTATTATGACTTAACTGTATATGGCTTATTTTAGAGCAGGAGAAACAAAAATACTCAGAAGGCAGAATATCATCTATAGCAATAGCTCTGTGATAAAAACTCGCTTTTGAGCAAGAGGTGCCTTCAAAAATCCGTCTACATTTAGTCCCATGTACATCAAGAGTTGTCAATGATTTGTGGGCCAAAAATCCTCCATACTGGTCATAGTTCTAGTTCCATGTCTTTTTTCCTTCTGTTTTTTCCCTCCAAGTATCAACTTTGTGTTCTTCCAAACTGTTAATAACCATGGGGCCTCATATGGGCAAGCTTTTTCTTCCCTAGTATCTCACTGACTTTGCCCTTTACCAGACAGGTGAGCTTTGCAGCACCACGTTGATTCTCTAATCTTCCTGAGCAACATATGCCATGAGCTCAGTTAAAAAAAAAGATTCAGATTTTTTTGAAGAAAGATTACTTAGGGAAGTAAGGCAGGAGTTTTTCTTGTGAAAGTTGGTTCCATAAACATGTTATCCTCACTATACTGTGCAGTAATGAGTAGCTTTTAATGTGCACTTTTTGCTACCAAATCTGAGAAGTTGGCTCCTAAAAGTTGATTTTGGCTGAAAACCAAGTGCCTACTATCCTAACAAGATGCATACTTCTGGTGCAGAGGAGTTGTTTTAGCTGATCCATCAGTTTGATCTTCAGGCATAATTACTTCAGCAATATCAACTGAAACTTTCAACATTACAGCACTGATTGAGTAGAATGACTGGTTTTCAGGACAGGTGTGATTGCTTCACAGGTTGACTCCTTGTCAATAGCTGTGATTGACAGCAGAATTACTCTTCACATCAGTTTATTTCATGTATTATCCAATGGAGTTGCTTATGATTACGTTGGAGTTACTGGCAGTGCCTTACTAGAAATAGCTGTAAGGCTGAAAACCTTAGTAACAGACATGTTAAGATACTGTAAAGTAAAACAGTGTTTGGAAGGACAAAGAAGCTTCTCCAGTGGTACTGTCTGGGAGGCAAGGTTTCTTCATGTGCATTCCTCTCCATTGACTGAAATAAAGTAGGCATCAAAAGCTTTGATAACTTCTAGAAAAGACTGTCATGGCTTGTGAATTGGAACAGTTCAAGAAAGTATTCTTCACAGATATTCCTTGTTATAACTCAGTCTGCCAGATAGCAGGGCTTTTGCTCACCTTATGTTAGCTCTGAAGGTGCTGACACGTTGGATCTATTAAAAAGTTGTAGTAGTTAAAGACACAAGCCAAGTGAGAGCACATAACAGATAACAAATTCACTATTCCTCTTTAGTTAGCATGGAGTTAACCTGCAAAGAGTTCCACTGTGTACAAAAAAGCTGGTTAATTAAAATATTTTGCATTTAATTAGGAAAAAAAAGTATATTTCCCTTTCAAAGAATATGTACTGCTTTCTTATTTGCTATTGTCAGTAATTTTTTTCATATTATTTTATGAAATGCAGAGCTGTGCGTATTTCCTGAAAAGCTTTGCAAATACTATTTTACCAAGCAGTGGTTAATCTTGCCTGTTCTTAATTCTGTCGTCATTATAGGAGGAAATAGTAACAATTTCTGTATTAGACCTGCCTAATACTTTGCACTATAAGAGAGATTCGTGACCTTTGCAGTAAGTTTTCATACTTCCTTTACTTGCTGCAGTTTGATATTTGGTAGTGGGTAGTAGTGCTGAAGCTGCAAAGCTGCCTTTTGTCACCCGTTACATTCCTCAGACTTTTGAAGAGTTGTCACTGAAAGGCCATTTTTCTTTTTACCCTGGTTTCGATGAAGAGCTTGACAGCTTGCCAGGGTACCTCTTGGACCCTTGGAGGTATAAGCATGGCTGTTGCTGAAACAAAAGTCGCAGTATGTTCTTTACTAAACCTTGGAGGTACTGGAGTTGTTGTAATGTTCCTTTGCCATCTCCAACCATCTAAAGATTTAGGATTAGGGAAGAAGCAAGACTGTAACACCCTTTCCATGCCAGAACTAAGTGCTTGTCCCACTGACCTAATTCCTTGCTCTGAAATGACACCACCTGAGGCTGGAGCAACCCCAGGTTCTGGAGGAGCTGAGAGAAGAGGAGAAAGAAGATGGAACTGTCTGTCACTGTATTCTGCATTCATGCAACCATCGCTCTATGCTCCCAAGGAAGTTAGCTGCTTTACTGCTAGCTAATGTAGTAGGTAATCTGGTTTATGCAGCAGTAGTTTTGGAGACACAAGTGAGGAGTTAAAGAATTGCTGATGAAAATGTGGTATATAGGATTTAGGGGTTTGGGGAAGGAGAGGAGTCTTTGAGAAGACAGTCACTGAAAATCCTTGCAAAAGCCATATAATGTTGGTGAAGGTTTAGTTTTCAAGGTACCGATGCTGGCAAAAGCTAAATTCTTGTGCTCTGGGGTTACAATTGTTGGTAAGATTTCAGCTTTGATGATTCCTGTGTTCAGGAATCTGCACATTTTAAATACAAGGTTTCATATAGAACCATAAACCTGGAATTTCCAAATTCTTGGATGTGAAGTTCTGTAAACTAAGGATTAAGATCGTTTACAGGATTTTGCTGTTTGAAATCTTATTTTTGCTGCATGAAAGGACTACTTAGAGCCTCTGGATTTGTTGCCACTCCCTGTATTAAATCTATTGTAGCTGTGTTGTCAAGCTTAGCACAGTAATTTTAGTCCAATATTGCAAGCTAGATAATGTATCTAATGCATAGCAGAAGTCTGAAATCATATAATCCAAGATCTTCATTTAATGATATAGTGAGAAGTAGACATTTAAGTGGGAAAATAAAAATATTTTGACAACCTTGAATACCTATGTTGAAAGCCTGGCCCAAGTTAAAGCACTGCAGGAAATGGCAATTTATTTAAGTGAACTCAGCATTTCAGTCAAGATGCTTTAAAATTTTTAGAATTGTATTAATTGAAATTAATTAAATTGTTAGTGCTAACATGAGAAGAAGGCAGCTTAATTTAAAATGCTAGGATGAAGGCATAGAGGTAAAAAGTAAGGATGGTGGATTTCATTATTAATTCAAGTTAGTATGGTCTTGCAGTTAAAAGTTTTGAATTATCTTGACATTACATCATGGCACAGAAGATGATGCACTTTTGAAATAAAACATTTTTCTTAGATATGTGGCTGGTTGGCTGTGAACATCTCTTAGATTAGTGGGAGCTGTTTCTGTCTGCAGCACAGTCATCTTTGTGGCTTTACAGTGTAAGTTATTCTTCAGTCAAGGTCTGTTGAGATGCTGTTTGTTAAAAATTGGTCAACATTGCCTAACATCAAAGAGTGAAAACAAATTTCTGACCCTTAACCTAACACTGACACCATTTTTTGCTTCCCCTTGAAAAGCCTGTCACACATAAATATTTGACCCCATTTTCAGTTCTTCATAGAAGGTATCAAATTTAAAAGGCTAGTAACCACTTCCTCAACCTTCTGTTTTGCTGACTGAAGTTTAAATGAAGCACATAAAAACTGGGACCTTAATGTATGAATGGGAAGGTCTTTCCTTTGTGTGTATATATGATAACAGAACATACATAGCAGGCATGTTCTGTTCACCTTACCAGACCAAAGAAATCCCTGTTTAAGGATATATTATTTTCTTAAATCTAATTTCTAATGCTAAAACCAGCATAAAAATTAATAAACTCTTTCTCTATACTATTTCTGTGCTCCTAGACTCTTGTGTATAAAGATTCCAGGTAAGTCTAGAATGTGCTGTTGTCCTCAGCATGAGATGATACATTTTTTTAATAGACCATTAGACCAGTTGATGGCTATTTGAAAAAATTAGGCACATTTGCCTGTGCAGCCCCATTTTATGTTTCCAGTCCATTGGTGTGTTTGATGTCCTTGCCTTGACTGCAGAGTTTTGGAGGATCTTAAGTAAATGCTGTAGCTCTTACAGGTGGCCTGAAAAGCCCTGTTTGGGCTAAGGCCTTGCTAACTAGCTCTTGGGTAGCCTGGTTGTTGCATTAGCCCTTGGCAGGTGCAGGGAAGCTGTATTTTGCTGTCTGTCCTTCTGCTCTTTGCTGCCTTTACCAGCATTTACATGTGTCCAGGAGTGTAGGCTTTGTGTTCAAAACAACAGGAAAAAAGCACTTTGGTTGAGTACTGATGCTATTTTGCTAAACCTCACTAATGATGAATTCCTCAGATTGATTGCACCTAAATAGATATTTTCCAAATCTTTACTTGCTTTCTTTGGGAGAATTTTATTAAAGAATTCTATGAGACTAAGAGATCATTTATTTATTTATTTTCTTGGATATAGTTAAGAATTATGATGTATTTAATCTTGGATTCTGTCCTGTGTTCAGTGAAATTTTTGGTTAATGTGCATGGGAAAAGATGCTTCATTTTCTGAGTCAAGGCTATTGCTTAATAAATTGTCTTATTGTCTTAAGTGGTCATACTATTCTTAAAGAATGTTTCCAAGATACTGGAACAAATACAGAAATGAGATTATTGTTCCATAGAAATGAAAGAATACACGAGCATTTGTCTGCTTAATCAGCCCTATCAGTGAAACAGCATCCCTTTGTTCTTGTTTCTTGGCTACAGTGCTGAAGTAGAGCAGGACATGCAGGATTTTCTCAGCTGACCTATAAAGCTATTAGAGTCCCAGGTTTTAAAACTGGGACATAGACAGCCATACAAATATTTTAATAATCTGGGCACACAGGCATTTATATGGGAAGTCGGTTTACCAGTCACAAGTGTCTATCCATAAAAGGCTGAGGTTTTTTTTCTTTTCATAAAATTATGTAGTACTTGGGAAGTATTGTCATAGTGGAAGGATATTTCAGTGGAGAACAGGTTTGAATGGAACCTGAGGAAATTGTGTGGTAAAGAGTCACTGCCACCCGTCTTTTCAGAGCCAGGGAGCAAAATTGGTTTGCACCAGGGTCCAGTGTAAACTTGGGGAAAGTGAGGAATTTGTAAGTCTTGGGGGTGGAGGAGAACATCAACAAAACAGCACAGCCCAACAGACAGTAAAAACCTTTTACCACAGATCAGTCCTGAAGCCTAATGACAGTAGAAAAGACTGTAGGAAACAGAACCATCTTTACAGGAATGGTTGTGTTACTCTGGTAAACTTATTAGCATCCCCCCAAGACATCAAGATGGGTAGACATTTCCTCCCAAGATAGGAAAACATTTATTACCCAGTGCAACTCTGTAGGACCTTTGTGTCCCAGTTTTCAGTGGGTCTGGGACATAACAAATGGATACCTTCACTAGTTTTAGCTTTGGCTCAGGAGCCATGAGGCCACTCACTGTCTTGGTTATTAGTAGAGGGGAGAGGAGAGAATTAATTATTGGATAATTTTTTCCACTTATTTTGGTGCTTGCTTTTAAAAAAAGTTTTACTTATAATGAAATTTTTATATAACATTACAAGAAGCTCCTTTAGTGCTAGAAGAAGATATTGTGCATTTGAATAATAATACACTGTACTTGAAAAGTACTACTTGTGTGTTTTAAGCTTTGCTCTGTCAGTGCCCGCTACTGAGGAGTAGTGCATGTTATTTGGAATATATTTGAAGTAGATGTAATAATCATTAATTTTTAAGGGTCATAAATGGAAAACCTTAAATGGCACTAGACAAGGACTTTTTTCCCACAGTTAGACCTAAAATTTGTATTTGGTTGACTACTATGAACAGTGTAGGAGATAAATAGCTATTAAGACTGCTTGTATCTATGAAGTGTTTAAACTTATCAGAATTTAATCAAGCATTCCTGCTAGAAAAAGTGCCACATGTGGTACATTATTATTGCAAATTATGAAATTTTTTTAGAAGAAACTAACAAAAGGACTAGCTAATCTTGGCAGAAAATCATTAACTGTGAATGGTATCAATATATGCCAAGGGTGTGTTCAAGATCAGATTACATAAAAAGTTCATGAAGAGAAGACCCTGACCTGCTTGACCTGCATGGCTGCAAGGCCTTTTCCATCTATTTAATCTTTTTTTTACATGAATTAAAGCTTCAGGTTTTCTGTACCAAGTCTTTTGGGTTACTTTGTATTAGTTCTTTGGAGATGAAGAATATCTGGCAAGAAACATAAAGGGCTGAACCCCAGCATATGAACTGCTAGAGAATGTAACAATTGATAAAAGTTAGTCTCATGCTTGACTTGCCCAATAATGCTATCCCACAGAAAATTATAACAACACTTTGGGAGTTTCCAGTGTTTATACAGATGTAGCATCCAGTTGGTACAATGTTTGTCTTTCTGAATTCTCAAAGGATTTAAAATCCACTCTCTGTATGCAGTGTAGTGGCTCTTCTCTCACACAGTGCAGGTGATGAAGGACAAACAGTTTTGAAATTTGCTGTGTCACATCAGGGAGATTTCCCAGTTAAGCTTTACTGTCAGGGAGAATACTAGATTTTACTTTTTTTTGCCCATTAAAAGGAAAAGGTCAGTCTGGATAGAGCAATAATGAATGGAATAATGAGCAGTGGTCCGGCCTCTCCCTCACAATGTGATGGACAGTGGGTATTGTAGAAAGCCATGAAAACTAAGAGAGCTGCAATTCTTTTGGCCTCTAGATAAGCCATCTCCAAAAAGATTTGCTATCTGTTATGAAAATGGGTGAATAGATACTGTTAAACGAAGATTCCATTCTTCAGTTAATAAGTAATTTCCATTCTGGAGTAGATAATTTATGCCTACTACCCAGGCAGCAATTGTGATTAATATGCTGCATTGGTTGCTTGAACGGATAAAATCTCAACAGCTAAAGATCTTGTTTTCATGCAGATAAGGCTAATAGGAAAATCAAAGGAAGATAAAACCTCAAGAATGTGATGTAATGCATAGAGCAAGTTATACCCTGTCAAAACTATAAAATCTGAATGAAATGTTATCAGATTGTCCTGTAAGGGAGGTTGGAAGAAAGGGTTATATAGTGGGACGCCTCAAGCTCCACACCTGTAACATGATGGAAATGGACCTGACCAGTTTTGGCAAATAGAATGTGATGGCTCGTTTCTTTATTTCCTACATAAGGAGAGCAGTGCTTTTTCTTAAGGACACCCTTTGTCTCATAGGCAGTATGGGTCAAACACCACCATTGACAGCAAGTGGGAGTCTCAGATGAATTGAAACAACCAAGGGACTTTTCTTGGAGTTTTCTTTAGTCTGAATCCAATAAACTAAATTCTGGTTAAAGAATTTTGTATCTCTTAGACATATACATTGTATTGCTTTTTGGTTTTATTCTGTTAAATTAGAAAAAAATAAGAAAGGTTTCCTAGTGTCATCTAATTTAACTTCAATTCTACAGAAGTCTCCACACTCTTGTATTCAGCAGACTATGCTTATTATTAGTCTGATCTCAACACCTTTTCCAAAGTTGTATCCCAGTATCCCAGACACATATTTATCAGTGTATCAAATCCTTAAATCCCCCCTTTTTTTTGGGCTGGTAACAAGCTTCTTCTCACTGGCAAATTTACACTTTCATTTTAAGATGCATAGTGAACACTAAGATGGATGGTAATGAGCAGTAACTAGAATGCATGCATGTAATCTGAAAAACTATTCTCTTGTAAATTAATGTTTTGGTCCACAATAGATTTAATCTAAAAAAGCATATTAATGAGAATTTTATTGAATAGAAGTTGGGTTTTTTTCCTTTAGTATATAAAATCACTAAGGTAGAAAAGATCTCTAAGATCATCAAGTCTAACTGTCAAATATCATGCTGTTGTTTTCTTTATGTACATGAGATGTAGATGAGACAGTTAAAGTATTGTTGCTGTGGGAGTCACTTGTCAAGTAGGATTTTAATTTTTTCGAAGTTTGGTAGTCACTCTTCTACACTTGATTAAAATTAGGATCCTTTTTCCTCATTTTAACTAGCTTGCACCATTTGGTTAAACATATGAGCCATTAGTCTTTTCCTTAGTATTTATTTGTTATCAATCATATGTGTGGAATTGTTCTGAAATATGTGGTAGAAGTATAATTTCAATGTATCTTTGTGAGGGATAATCTTTGGTCAACTGGATGCCCTTTTAGCTATGTTGTAGGCAAATACTGTGTAGGTTTCTGACATAACTGTGAGTATGTTAAGTGCTGGACTGCCACTGTACAAATTGGCTTTTGAGACTAATTTTGGTTTAAAGAAAACACATATCTCCAGATTTTACCCTTTTTAATGTATTACATTAATGCATTGTTTTTAAATGTGAAGCATTTTGTCTTACTGTGGTTATACAGGTTGAGAAATTGTGCAGAAACAAAAAACAGAGCAATTGAGTACAGTAAATTTTTGTTAATTATCCCCCTTCTTTTGTAGATATTTGGGCAATCGGCTGCATATTTGCTGAACTATTGACTTCAGAACCTATATTTCACTGTCGCCAGGAGGACATCAAAACAAGTAATCCTTTTCATCACGATCAGCTAGACCGCATTTTCAGTGTTATGGGATTCCCTGCAGGTAATTTATTTTCATTAAAGCAGCAGTCATAACGCTAGTGAGTTGTTTGTTGGTTTTTTCCCTAAAGGAAATTAGTAGTTGTTTGTATAGGTACAAAGAAACTGTCAGTTTGATGGATTTGGAAATGCTGACAATTAAAGAACAATAGCACTGGCCAACAAACAGGAAATCAAACAATTCCTGTAGTTATTTCTTCCTGAGCATTACTTAACCCACACATTCAGAATTGTAAATGCTTTTTCTTTCTTCCTAACTACTGAAGATAAAGACTGGGAAGACATAAGGAAGATGCCAGAATATCCAACTCTTCAGAAAGATTTTAGAAGAACAACGTAAGTAATAATGCAACAACAGTTCATTGAGTGTGGTGGAGGCAGAAATCAGCTCCTATGCTCTGGCTTTCTGGAGGGGATTTTGGAGTTTTTGGGTTCTAACACTGTGGCAGCTCTCCTGTTTGAATTAGCTGGCTTGCATGAATGGTGTTCTCTCCCTCAGCTGCTTGTTAAGAACATCAGCTGATGTACCAACCCCTCTAGAAGGGGTTGTTATAAGTGTAATTTAATCTATATCAAACAAATGAGCTTCCTTAACCCATTTCTGTTACATAGTCAAGATAATGTTCATTTGTGTGAGAAAGAATAGGGAACCACTGGTATTTTTGACAAGTGGCTATGTGGAGGCAGCAATGTATTGGACAGAAACTTCTATTGAAGGTAACATGTTCAATAGGTTGTGATTCAAAGCCTATCTGGGATCTGAGAATTTCCCACTTTTACTGTTTCCTGGTGCTTTGGCTAAATTAGTCAAATGGTGATAATACATCAGAGCTGGTAAGGAGTCACATGGACTTGTTAAAGCAAGATAGAGGACATGGATTTGGAAGTTTTGGATTCTGTTTCCAGCTCTGACATGGATTCATTACACTGGCTTTACACAAGGTATGAAGCTTACCTCTGCATGAAGCTTCTTTCTTTTGAAAATGGCTATAGATAACCTCTGGAGCTGTAAGTTAAAGACAAGGCACAGATCATAGGTATTTAGGGCAATTTTGAGCATGGGAGCTGTAAGGACTATATGGTTTTCTGGAGTTTGGGCAGACAGAATGGTAATCTAACTGCTCTGCCAAGTTCTAACAGGAAACAATAGCTTAAATGTTGATCTGTGATGAACTGCTGAATGCTTTCTGTGGCAGAGTTGCTTTAGAAAAATAGAGTATAAACTTCAAGTTGTGTCTCTCTGTCACTGTCCTTATCAACACCTTATCCCTATACTATAAAAGTTGCATGTTTCATGGAGATAATCTTTATACAGTTGATAGCATTCCTTTGGTGAAAAGCACACTTTGTGTGCAACTGCTAGGTAAATGTCTGACATGTCTTCCGATAGCAGTTCTTTTTACAGTTAACTTACTGAGGGCTGGGAGATGTTTCTGTGGTCATTTGATAGAGTTCCATGTTTTCAATGCACTATTATTTCAGACATGTCTTTCTTTAACTGTGTTTTTCAGATATGCCAATAGTAGCCTCATAAAATACATGGAGAAACACAAAGTCAAGCCTGACAGCAAAGTTTTTCTTTTGGTAGGTGCAACTTGAAAATTGCTGTGATGACAGGAATGAAATTGCATTTCTAAGGGTAATCTGTGTCTGTTTTCCCATCTCATTCTAATGAACACCAATGTTAAAGAAAGCTATTTATCACTAGGTGGACATTTTTGAAATGTGTTTTCTTCGTGCACAAATTGCTTAAACTGCTGGTATTGAAGAGCTGAGAGTCTTCTCTAATTAAGATCTGCAAGACACTTGTATACCCTTTAAATAAGATAGTGAGTGTAATATGTGTCTTGATTTTGTGTGGCTTCAGAGAGCCAAAGAGCCCCCAAAAGCTAAAGAGTTTTGTGAGGAAAGGAAAGAGGGGAGGAGAAATTTATTTCCTGTAGTAATTTGGTTTTCTTTTTCTTCCCTCTGACAGTAGTCCACCACTGTTCTGGGGATGATTCCAAACAAAATCCCTAAACATATATTTGTTGGTTACCTAGTTGAGTTATCTATTGTAGGCCAACACAGGGTTGCTCTGTCTAATACAGCATCATTTCTGGATGTCTCTGTGATGACTTAGTGCTGTCTAAATTTAGGAATGAAATTCAAAGTGACTTTGCTAATGCTGTGTACAGGGAGGTCTGTAATGAGGCTCTTAGTGCAGCTTGACTTTCAGTGGTCTGTTTTCAGTTACAAATTCAGCATAGCAGTCATCTCTCTACATCCTGGCAAAGATTTATTCTTTGACTCATTAGTGGCTGCTGGATGATGACACAAATAGCTATGGAAACAGAATAGGTTGGTCCCAAGTGGGTGGAAGGGAAGAATTTCCATAAGAAGAGTGAGACTTGAAGAAAAATGAATTAAAATTTCTTAAACTCAGCTTACTGGGCACAGATTGGAATCACCTGGAGGGTAAGTCTAACTGAAAAGATGACAATTGTAAGAGACATCATTAGTTAGCACATGAATTTCCATCTTTTCCTACCAAAAGTGGAATCCACCAGAAAACCTGCTTGCTGTCAGCTTATATTGCTAATTCTCTGAGGCTGAACACTGAGTTGAGAGTAATCTTGGGTGAGTAGCTGCTTTTCCCAGGGGAAAATATTAATCAGATCTCTGAAGAACAAAACTAACCATACCTAGCCTGTTTTTCTGAACATCACGAGGAAGATTTAGTTCTGTAAGGAAGGTAGTTTGTTAGACTTTTCTCACCGTTCAAGGGGTGAATAAGGGTGGTTTAATGATCAGCCACAGAGACAGAGGCTGATCTCAAATAGGTCAGTCTCCCAGAGCTCTGAATGAGAATGCCTAGGAGTATGGACTACCGTCCTGATATCTCATTGCTGTACATTGGAGGTACAGCATGTATTGTGAAGTAGAATCCCTAAAACTCCTTGTTCATATCCAAGTTAGTTATTTTTATGAGATGACCTCTGTCTTGCAGGATGACCTCTGAAGACATTTGCTTTGTAGCAGTCATTGACTGAGACTGTGCTAATGAGTACAGGAAATGTGATGCATGGGGAACAGATGGCATCAAGTAGATCAGTGCAGGATAGCAAGTGACTCTTGACAGAGAGAATGATATTATGCCATTCTGCTGATTGACATTGAATGGTAATGTCTACATGAAGGGCATAATGTTTTCCATTCAGGAAGAGGCATCTGTTCTTGCTGTCCTGGAAAAGTTACAGACATAGTATTCATAGCTGTCATGTCGGGCCAGTGGAGCCTGAGAGCTTGAGACCTGCTAGGAAGTATGAGATTTTGATGAAATCTAGTCTCATTTGTTTCCTGTGTTGTCTTAGCAGCTGCTGCCCTGAAAACAAATTGTCTCTAGACATTTTTTTTTGTATTCATTTTCCCAGAAGCTACAGAAAACTAGAATTTCTCAAAGAAGTCGGTTCACAGTAACATCACTGATAGGCAGGTTATGCTGGGGGTGATATTGTGTGTGGTATTACTTGGAATGGACTAGCTGATTGTATCCTCAGGAGTGAAGCAGGAATGCTAAGGGAAGGAGTCCAGGGGGCAGAGGCTGATGTCCTGTGCTCTTCTGTCAACAATGACATCTGGTACCAAAGATCAGGAGTGGCCTTGTACAGATTATGCATTTTTGTCCCTGTAAGTCACTGTGGAGGAGCTAGAAAATTTGCATAACCTGTAATGGTCCCAGAAGCTGCTCTAGTTGACAAAAAAAAATCTGTGTAGGGAAAGGTGATTTGAAGTAAAGATACTGAGTACCAAACTTGTCTATATTGTATTGTGAGAGGTCACACTATGTAGAGAGCCAACATATCATTAGAAGTTCAGTTTGTGAAGATGCACAGAAAATGTAGGGTTAAGAGTTATCTCACCACACAAAAATACAGTAAATAAGTGCCCATTCAAACCCTCCAGGTGTATACAATGCAGGAATATCTTGAGGTGTATCTCTAGGCAAGCAGCAGAAATCCATTTAGGAGCTAGTTGCAAATGAACTGATGGGTGGAGAGACAGCCCAAATAGCTGTTTTGCTGTGAGTCTGCTGAGGTCTGTGGACCATAAAGTATGTGAATAAGGAGAGTTGGGAAGGAAATGGCAAAAGTGCAGAGAGTTTTGAGACCCTATCTATCAAGTAGGGTTAACTAAAACTATTGAGAAAGATGATTCCTTGTATTTCCTTTCTTGAGGAGGGTGAGTGCTTTTACTGAGGCTGTTTGCTGTAACATATATATAGAAGATATAATTGTATGTCAGGTTTTTAATTTATTGGAATAAAAAGCCCAAAATACCCATGCCAGAATCACATTTTCCAGGCAGTTTTTGTTGGAGACCTGAAAGAGAGTTTGAGCTGAGATGTCCTTTACAGAAGGAAATTTATTTTTATTACTGGCTTGAATTAAGAACATATTGTGTGAGAGCATGATACTGTATAATGTAATTTGAGCACCCAAATTTCCTACTGTAAGTTTTATCAGAATGTGATAAATAAGTAACTATTTGAAATGGTGTGATATACCTGTAACTCCTGTTTTATAGTACTAATATATTGTAAACCTCTTTTATAGCCTGCTGCAGTCAAAAGCATTCTAGGTAATAAATTTGTGCTTATTTTCCTCCGAGCAAGGAAGAAAGGTTACTAGGGAAGGGTCTGTTCATTCTCATTTTGGTACCAATTAGAGCGGGTTTGGGAGCTGTGTTAGTAGCAGAGTGCTCTGATTCTGGAATGTTGCCAGTGCAAGAAATGAAGATTTATTGTTTCCATCCCTAAAGCGATAGGGAGACTCCTGGTCGTGTTCAGTCCATTCTGACACTTTTTTTTCCTTTTGTGTCAGCAGTGCAGAACAGTATAAAGGCTATACATGTACCACAACAAAAAACTATTATTTAGAAATAATGTTTTATGAACCTGTAATAGCTGAATTTAGCATTGCTTTAGTGCAGTGGTTCAGCCTCAGCAATTAATACTGCTTGATACACTTAACTGTTTATTACATGAGAAGTACTTCACAACCACAGTACTTTGATGGATGTGCATTGCAGTTCTTGGGAACTTCACTGAACAAGCAATGCTAACTTAGGCTTGTCTGGACAAGCCAGAAATAGTTTAGCAATCCACAATCCAAGACATACAAGTCATAGTTTGAAAAATGATAGTTTGATAAGCTTTTTGCTGTTTTTATTGTTATGCTTTGCAGCTTCAGAAGCTTCTTACTATGGACCCTACAAAGAGAATTACCTCAGAGCAGGCTTTGCAGGACCCCTACTTTCAAGAGGATCCTCTGCCTACATCAGAGTATGTATTCCCTCTTCTGTGCACATCTGTGGTGACTTCTTTCGGCTGCATGCTAGTCCCTGAAATGACATGACAGCTGAAAAATTCACAGACACCTACCTGTGTCCACAAGAAGCAGCAGCTCAGCCATGCACAGTAGAAACTACAAGTGTAGTACAGAAGTGTCTGTATCTACTGGTGCCAGAACTGAGTGGTCATGAAAAATAACCCAGTACTGCAGTAGTGTTGTAATTCTGAACATACTACCAAAGCCAGAGTGACAACATTACTGCAGCATTTAGAGAATCAATCTCTGCCCTCTTCTGTTCTGCCTCACACAGCCTCACAGAGCCCTGTTCTCCATTGCCTGGCAGACTGTGCCTCTCCATAGGAGTGGGACAGTTCTCTGACCCACTGCCCACTCCCATGCCCTCTTTCACAGGGTAACACTATGAGAAAAGTGAAGAGATAAATGGCTGCCTAAAATCCCACAAATCCCTTGTTCAGAAGGCTTGAGAGTACAGAATTGATATCTCTGTGTATTTTGTTGTCATGAAAAGTTCAAATGACATATTCAATTCCATCTGGCAGACTTTGTCAGTTTCTCTTCCCAGTTTTTGGAAGCGTGGTGCTGCATAGCATTATGATCTGTATGAACTTGATGCAGGTAGACTTCTACTTTTGCTTTCATTGTTTCCTCAACTAGCAGGCAACACCAAATGGAGGGAACAGTCACTGGAATGCAGAAGGAGTCTAGCTGAGACTAGTTGGGTTTTTTAAATTTCTTTTTCTGTTTGAAAAAATCAAACACTACATAGCAATAAGATAAGGAACTGTTTACACCCTTTTGAAAACCACGTCATGTTGATTGTATTCTGAATGTTGGCACAGAAATCTAAGAAATTGATACTGGTCAAGATCTACCGGTAATTTTCTGCTTAGTGTTTATCTGATGCTGTCCTGTGGAGAACTGTAGTCCCCCATGGATTACAGGATAACATTATGATAAGGTCTCTGCCATAAACATTAAGGAATGTTCCAAATTCCATTGGTCAGATGAATTTAAAAGTGATCTTTTTTTTTCCTAAACAAGACCTGAGAAGCTTAGTGAAAAGAACTCAGCAGTTGTGATTGGCAAATATATCGAAGCCTGTTTTAAGCCAAGGCAGGCTCATAAGACACTAATACTCTTTGGATCAGTCCCTTTATTCAGTGAGCCATGCATGTTCCAACTGGGTATTGTGGAACCTCTGACACTGTGTTTGTTCATTTTACCATCTGGATCAACAAGTGGTCGTTCTGGCATTTGGGCATGTTCAACCATGCCATGATTTCTAAATGACAGCCTTCTGCCAACAGCAAAGAGATCTGACATTGCAATCAGCACCTATCTTGGGTACTCACACTGCCACTTGCTTGTGGAAACAGGATTTGTCAAATACAAGAAATGAAGTTGTGTTATTTGCACTTACTTTTAACATAGCATTGAGTAAATGTATGCCATGTGTGTATATTTCTGGAGTGTTTACTGTTAACTGTGTTTCAGTGTGTTTGCTGGCTGTCAGATTCCATATCCGAAAAGAGAATTCCTTAATGAAGATGAACCTGAAGAGAAAGGGGATAAGGTATAATAAACTCCTTGTTTGGTTGGGTTTTTTTACTTTCAAGTATGCAAAAGCATCATGGTGCCAAATGAAAATTAATGAAACATGAAGAGTTAACCAAAAATGTGTTTCCAAGGCAAAGCTCTCTTAAAACTGCTTCTCAGATAGTTGAAAAGTATCAGATGCCTTGGGGTGTCTCAGGTGGTATCACCAGCAGGGTTTGCCCTGACCTGTGGGGAATGAGCTGGATGGGCTGTTCTGTCAGCTGTAGCTTGCTCTCAGCTGCTGTCATTCCAAGAAGACCTTGCTACCTCCTCCAGCATTGCGTGATGAAAATACGTTGTGAGCACATGAAAAGAACGGCATTTTCATTGTATGACTGGCATCCATCCAGCCATTTGAATGTAGATGGCTGTCGGGGTCTCAAATAAATAGTGGCAGCCTGCTTCTGGCACTACATCAGAACATTTCATCCATCTGCACGCAGTTTCCTGATCATGTTTTGAGGGCCCTCAGACAAAGGAATAATAAGGATTCTGAACTGTTCTGGTAGCAACAATCTGCCCTGAATATTCTTTTTTCCGTAGCCCCATAGACATGAGCGAGAACTTGTTTGTGTGCATAATAAATTCTGGTGTGTTTGCAACATAATCTGATCTGCTTGGTGCGTGTAGCTCAGCTGTGCTGTGTGACCACAGCGATTGTCCCATAGTGCTGGGAAGGCCAGACAATGGTGCTACAGTGTAGGAAACAGCGTGTTACTTTCACTGAACAGGGTACAGTGAGCACCAACAGTGATGTATAGCTAACAAAATGTGAAGAGTCTTGAACTGTGGTTATCTGAGGACTATATGAGAAGGGCTGTTGTCTTTCAGAGAAACCATTTGACTACATGAATCTTCTGTTTTCAATTTTCTGCGTAGCATGAAAAACTAGCTGAGTTTAAACTTATATTTTAGAGAGAAAATTTTGTTTTCAGAACTGATATTGCAGATTCTTTTTTACCAAGAACAAATGGTTGTATCCATGATCTTTGTGTCCAGAGAGTTTTTTCCAAAGGAACAAACAGACTCCTGAGCAAAAATAAAATTAAATTTGTGATACTGATTTGATTGTAATTTAGTTACTAGTTTTGCTTCAACTCTCACAGCTTCAAAAAACAAGAAGAAACCTTATGAATTAAAATTACTCTGGCTTTTTTACATTTAAATCAGTGTACTTGAAAGTAAATATCTGTCTTTTCCCCAGGAATGTTGCAGGGATGATGACAATGTCACATTTATATTTAAAACAACCAATATATAAATGGTCCTCAGGATTGTTGAGGACAGTAAGGTATTTATGCACATGCCAAATTAAACTTTTTCTTAGACCATTTAGGTAGTACAAGTCACACATTACTCATTGAATGTGTTCCCACAGTGTAGAAAATGTGGAGGTAAAGGCTGTTCTGAAAGCTGAATCTCTGCCATGTTTTGTTGCTTTATGATGTTATTGTAAATGAAAGGTTTTATTTTTTTTAGACTGGTTTGTTACTGGTTTGTTTTTAAAACCATAAATATCTGTATAATCATTTGGAAACCTGGAGGTGTTGTCTCTGTTTGTTTATTTGGAACTTGCATCTGAATTAAATAACATTTAGCGTAAGCATCCATTCTTCAAAGTGGTTGTTAGTTAGCAAGACTAAAATGAGGGTTTATAAAACAAAGTGAAAATAATTTTTTTTCTCATTTAAAGTCTGTTAGGCAAGTTTCTGCTAGGTTTGTTTCTAGGTAGGACTGAAACTTCATTTTGGTAATTTGTGCCTGAGATGTGACATATGGCAATGGGTTGTTAAGTATAGACCTCTCATAAGTTTAGTCATTTAGGAACTGCCATGAACCAGACTGACCTGAGGACAAGGTTTTTGCTGGTGAAAGACATTTTTGTGCAGTAAGGTGGTGCAGCCAGGCCCCAGCTGGAGACTGACAGAGCAGGTCTCAGTCTCTAGCCAGGCAGTAGTACCAGTAGTAGTTCCACACAAGAACAAACTCCGGCTAATCAACTAAATTTTGTGCTAAAATCTGAAGCACAAAACCTGGGACCTACAACAAGCTCTTGCCTTTAATTGTGGGAGTCCCCTCAATATTTGTTTACACATAAAAATATTGATGTTTTTCAGCTCACACAATAGTTACTACCTTACTTCCATCCAAACACTCCTGTGAAAACACAAATTACAGAATTCTACCACAAACGGTACCATAGTTATTGGTGTTTTATTTGTGTAAGTACAGCTCAAACCATTATGAAAAATAAATTGCTTCTTAATAGGTTTTTTTATAAGCTAGTTTGGTTAACTTTTTAAATTATTGAAGTTTAAATCTCCCAGGAAATAGAATCTGACTGAGATGAGATTTGAGGACTACATGCAGGAGGATACGTTATGGGTTTTGCTAAATGTGAAATGGAATTGCAAGCCACCTCTTAAGTCCTTGAAGATACAAATATTCTTTGTAGTCTTAAATGAATACATCACTGCAAATTTTGTTGGAATGTATCTTGGGAGACTATTGTGATGGATGGCATAGATGCAGATCTTGTATGTCATTTATCTGAGGTAACTAAAAGCCTCTTGGTGAAGGGGAGGGCGTCAAGAATTTTCTGCTAGTGGCAACTGGTTGTCATAATTTCTGAGAAACTAATAAAGTAAGGTTTTAATTAAAAGGCTGCCATACTAAATCTTTGGTCATTATATAAGCAAGATATTCTAGGGAAAAAAAAACCCTATCCTGGAGTGTTCCTTACAGTATCTTAGGGGAAGTATAGTAAGGCTTTTTAATTCAATCCATGTCAGTTGGAGGTTTTTTCCATGATGAGCAAGTGACATATCTCACATTTGGAGTGAAGCTGCGTTTCTTTGCAATTCTCCTTAGGTAGTTTAGTGCTGAGATGGAGGAGCCATTCCTGGTGGTTGAAAGCAGATGAATGTGTTGTCTTTCCCAGAACTGTAACCATGGAGGACAGAGTTGCACTCTGTTCATTTTCTGACCTTCCTCAAATACTCCTTTTAGTCTGTAGCCCTCTGAAGCCAGAAGAGCTCTCAGTGTCTTTTGTTCTTGTGTTCTTCTTCTTAACCTTTTTTTTCCCTTCTGTGACACTTTTCTTTGTTTATTTCCTACTAGGTCCCAGTGTCGTCTTAGTTATCTGGCTTCTCTTCCTGTGCTAGTCTTCTCCTTCCCTTGCCAGATTCTTCTTTCAGCTGCTTCCTCCTCTTTTGTCTTCAACATTTCTGGTTTATTTTCACTTTTCTGCTATTTCAGTAAGATTTTCTGACCCTATACATTGTGCACCATGCTGGGCCCTATTCCCAGTACAGCACTCTTTGCAAGGTGCTTACAAGCACAGGAAACCAAAATAGTAATGAAACCTGTTTCTGATTTTGCCACAGAATTTTCTCGCAACCAGGAAGACATGATACAATTTCTTTGGTCTCAATTTGCATACCTTTGTGGCAGTAATGCTGTCAGCCTTCTTCAGGTGGAAAGTGAAAGTTTGAAAAATGGTTTCGATTCTGCGTTAACAAGGCTGTTGAAGCACTTAGAACAACTTACTGTGGTCCCCCATGTCTGCCACTGAGCACTAGTGAAATTTTGGGTGCTTTGATTTACTTCATTAGGTGATTACTGCTTTATACAGGGTTCCTTTTATCCTCTCTGAGCACCTGGGTAGCTGTAGGAGGCACTAGACTGTCTTTCCAGTTTAAGACCAGCTTGTTTCATTAAAAAAGCAAAACGAGCACAAGTGGGACACCCCACAAGGTGTGCAGGTCTGTACTGAGGGTGGACTTCCCCCAGCATTCAGCCTTGCTGTGTTTCCCCATCGGGCAGGCGGGCCTGCCTCCCCATCGGTGACACCGGGGTTGGCAGCTCCGTGAAGCTCACAAACCTAGCTCAGAGCAAGTGACCGTGTTGTGTCGCTTCTTCCCTCAGAATCAGCAGCAGCAGAATCAGCATCAGCAGCAAACAGCACCTCAGCAGCAGGCGCAGGCAGCGCCGCAGCAGCCGCAGCCGCAGCAGCAGAACAGCAGCCAGACCAACGGGACGGCGGCGGGCGCCGGCGCGGGAGGAGGGGGCGCAGGCGCGGGGCTCCAGCACAGCCAGGACTCCAGCCTCAACCAGGTGCCTCCGAACAAGAAACCACGCATAGGGCCTTCAGGCGCTAACTCAGGCGGGCCTGTCATGCCTTCGGATTATCAGGTACCTCTGGAAATTTTGCTGCTTCTGATACTATAGGGCCAAGGGCCAAAATGTCATTTTCCCCCCTTCCCAACTGCAAGAACAGATCACGTTTTAATGAATTTTTGATGTAACCTGGGGCATGCTGAGGTTTTGTTCTGTGATTAGTAATTTTCAGCAGAAAAACTACCGGTTTGAGTTGTATCTACTGCACACTGTAAAGTGTTGAGGACTAGTCTTACTCCAGGAAAGCACTTAAAGATTTGCTTAACTTTATATTTTAGAATAATCTTGCTGAAGCCGGTGGATGTAAATGCTGCATTGCATCAAGTTCTGGATACTCAAGTCTTGGCAGCATTAAATCCCCTGTGAGGCACAGATGTGAGACAATCCTGAGAAGGAGAAGCAAAGTTAGAACCAAGCTCTCTCATTTCATTCCTCCTATTGTCACATGTATGAAGTGGGTCTGTAGTTTATTCTGGTATCTTTCTAAGTCTACTTCTAATGTTAAAGAAAAAAAATGCATGTAAGCACAGGAATGACAATTTGGTTCATCCATTTGATTCATGCCAGAGTAGGGCACAGAGACATGTAGTGTTTCTAATGTGACCAAAGTAGAACAGATTTCATGTTTTCCGGTACAGTAGCATTCATAAGGAAAAGAACTATCACTGAATAATTTTTGAATTTGCATACTTGTCTTTGCTTACTGGAATTACATTTTCCACCGAAAAAGTGACTTATATTAAATATAGAAAGCATTGAACTTACCAGGATCTTCAGTACTTCTGAGTTTATACTTGCTGGAGCAGTAATTAGTTGAAAGAAGAATTTAAAAAAAGGTAGATATTAAAGGTAAATTTAAAATTATGCTAGGGGTTTTGGCTGCTCCTAGCCTCCAAGAGGATCACACCTTGGAGAATGGTCTTTTCAGGCTGCTTTAAAGTTAAAATAAGTAGGTTTTAAGGCACCAGCTCTAGAGTTGTCTTGACTTAGCCCTCCAGACCTTCTCCACAGACAGTTGATTACTCAGTGCCAGACATATCTCTCCCATTTTTGTTTGACTCTCTTAGTTACAAATGGTCATGAAGGCACTGAGGGCAATTTACGGTGAAAGACAACTAGGTTTCTTTTTTGAAAAGTTCCAGACAGTCTTGAGGCCTGGACAGATCAGTCCATCTGTCTGACTGCACAGTATTTATGGCTAGTCTGGTTTGGTCTATACTTTGAGGATTGGGTTGCTGCATTTGATGATATCCGTTATAGAATTCTTATCCAGTTCTCTGAATTGTTGGCAAACTTCCCCTTACAAGTTGCTAGCAGTCTGAATATTCTTTTCTTTTCAGATTTTTTTTGCCCTCTATGACGCTTTCCTTCTAAACCTTAACAGCACAGGCATCAAAATCATGATCTGTATTTTAACTTTGCGTCATTCACTAAATTGTATGGTCTGATTATCCATTTTTACACTTGTGTTTGGCTATCTGCCTTTAACTTCTAGCTGACTATCTTCTGTTCCAGAAAGGAATGTCTGCAATTTGTCCAAGTCTGACTTTGTTAAAAACAAATTCTCATATGTGGAACAAAAATAAGCATGGGCAAGTTAATGCATTCTTGTCGTCTTAAAGCATTAATTTTACTCCATTTTATCTTATTCAGAAGTAGATAGAAGATTCCCTTTGCTTTGAGTTTCATTTAACTTGTGGTCTGAAGTCTCTGTTGAAGTTTTTTTTTGTCATTCACCAGCCTCAATATATGTTGCTTCCACAAATGACAGTGCAAACTCTTTGTTGAATTTTACTGAGCCTTCTTTATGTGACCTTGGGTATTTTGCTTACCATGGTGAGCTGATGCTTTTCATCCAGAAAGAGCTCCTATAACATCATAGAAATTATCACAGTTCCTTTTCTTTTCCATTAGAAGTTGAAAAACTTTCCAGAATTTTGACAAAAATTGCAGGTTTCAGACACTGTATCGCACAACCAGCCTGATCATGTGGGTTGTGGTGGGGCTTACCTTGCTGGACAGTCTCCTGTCCACTGAGCAGTACTTCTCATGCCAAGTGATTTTGCAACTTGCATTATTGGGCAGCTCATTATTATTTCTGGATGGGGAACGGTTATGATAATGAAAGGGCAAATTCAGCAGGCTGGAGGTTGCAAGATCCATGAATTTGTCTTGCTGAAGTTGGAGTCCACTCAGCTGACTGTACTAAACTGTGGAGGGGAAAAAAAAAACATTCAGGAAAATGAATGTTAGGTTATGTACATACACATGCCCATCTTTAAGTTGTCCTTGTTTGCAGTAGTTAAGGGAACATGTTGAAAGACTCACTTAGTATTATTTAATCTTAATGGACAATTTTTCATTTAGATAAATTGAGTAGCTCTTATGTCATGGTTGTCTTTTTCTAGAAAAGAATAAAATGTTTCTCTGTAACATTTAGTATTGCCTATCTTGAGAAGGCTCTTAGTACCCTTAGCATTGATAGCATTTGCATTAATAGCATTTACAATAACAATAGATGTAAGTTTAAGAAACAGATGAATTTTGAAAGGGAGTCTGCTCTCTTGTCTCGTGTTTTTTTTCTTCAGAAAATGGGTGTGTACATGCTGTACTTTTAGGTGTCTCCAAGGGTTCTTGTGTATTTTGTGTGTTGTGTTAAAGCCGATTGCAGATCAGAATGATGACTTGTTTTATGGGACCCTAGATAGTAGCACTATTTAGTCAGCTTCCCCAGCAATCATGTTGTAATGAGCACCAGAGAGGTTAAAAATTTCCTGAGCTGCATGGTCCTAACAGGCTGGACCTGTTATGATCATTCCTTTGATCCATCTCTTTTTTCCTGCAGCACTCCAGCTCACGCCTGAGTTACCAAAGCAACATTCAGGGATCTTCTCAGTCCCAGAGTACAATGGGCTATTCCACATCATCTCAGCAGAGCTCTCAGTATCACCAATCTCATCAGTCTCACAGGTACTGAGCGGCCGGACAGGCTGCACTCAGAAAGGAATGGACTAGAAGCCAGAAGACTCCAGCAATATGAAGTTCATAATGATGAGAAGACCAAAAATACAAACTATGATGCAGAATTAAAATTCATGATGATGAAAGGAAAACTTCACTCCCTGAAGACTTCCCCCATCCCTGCCCCATCCCCATCCCTTTATTGCCATAAAGGAGATTCTTGTGAAGTTTTCCTTCTTTCCTGCCCTTGCATGTGCTCCATTGTGGTTACTCTAATGAACCCTTCTGATCTGAACCCAGCACTTAACTTCTTTAACCTTTGGAATTTTGAAGGATTCCTGGTGCACCTTCCTTATGCTGTAGTGATTGCCATAAATCTGTCTTTTCAATCTCTTTGATGGGATTTTAAAGTTTTAAAATCTTGAACTCCCAGGCTTTCAAGCTTGTATATAGTTAGTTTTATACTAGGTAAACCAGTTTAGCTATACAGGTATATTGCACCTTTTTAAAGCACTATGTTATTTTCACAGGATATTACTGTTTTGCTCATGGATGTCAAGAACAGCAAAATTTTACTGTTCCAGAGTATTTTACTATTCTGTTTTTAGTAGTCTAATTTTCAGGCAAAGTATTAAGAAGAAAAAATTTTAAAAATTAATAAAATGAAAAAAGAAAAATGAAAAAAGAAAAAAACCCACCCAAGTCTCTGCAGCGACAGATATGCTTCATGCTACTGGACTGAACGCCAAACAGAAGATTGCTGATATTTCTTAACTCATTCACATTGAATTCTTGAAATCACAGTGATCATGCTCTGACTAGTTTTAAATTAAGCATTACTTTAAATGAAACCAGGACAGTCACATAAAAAGGAGATGCTTTCAGGATCTGTTGGAACAGAAGAATGGAATGTCTTCCCAGGCTGGACACCAAAATAGTCAGGAAAATGTATTTACTGCCCTCAAGTCTCAGTAGGAATGTGGATGACGGGCTTTTTCTGTATTTCTGCTAAGTAGCTTATTAATGTGTGCGAGAGTTCTATAAATTTAGCTTTCTTTCACATTCCTGAGCCAGTTCTCAAAATTTAAAGGTGACAGAAATACTATGACTTGCGAAAAAAAAATGCATTTAATCATTTTATGTTAGAATTTATAATTAAGAGAAATTACTGTGCAGTTTGAAAAGCATGTTGAAAATTGTTCCTTTTTCTTGTTTATAATGCATATTCTGTGTCCCTCACATTGCTGTGATTAACCAGATTAGTTACACCAGATGCGCTTGATTGCACTGAAATGTTTCTTTTTCCCTAGAGCAAACATGTTTTGATTGTGCCTAAGGGACTGTAAGTGGATGGGTAGCTGGCAGAAAATCCCCAGTAATTAAGCAAGAGTTCAGAAGCATAATCAGAGGATTATTGTCCAACTTCTGGAACCACAGTTATTCAGAGAGACACAACATGTAATTTGGGACGGCTTCATTTTTGCTTCAGCCTCTAGAAATAAGGCGGATTCCTGTGGCAGAAAACCTAGAGGAATGCATTTAGAAAGCTACTGGCAGTGTAACATCAGAGAGCTTCTACAGCTGGTGTCCAGAGAAGAGGTGAAGTGAGAGGAGTTCAGGTATAAATGTTCAGTGGTAACAGGTTTTTTATACTCCAGGGTGTTCTCTTCTGTCCTGTGCCCACACAAAAAAAATGGTGTACCCGTACACATTCACACTGAAGGTGTGATGAGATGTAGCAAGATGAGTAGGTCTGTTTGCTCTGAGGAGAATGCTTTTCGTCACAGGTAGTCACATACATGGTTCTACTGGATTTGATCTCCCAGTCATCTTTAGTGCCCCCTTCCTCTTCAAATTCGTGCTGTTTTCCTACTTTTTGTGAGCAGTTGGCTTGCTTTGGCCATACCTACCATCGTGTGATTTTGACAACACGCAGCTGCTCTGGAAAAGCAGCTAAGACCTGCTTTTGTCATCAAATGGATAAGAAGGTGATGAAAAACTAAATGAAGCAATTGAAAGGAAAAAAATTATTTCTGGGCAAAAATAATCTCCCAAAGGATACTTTCAATGTATAACCCTTGAAATGCTATGTTTTATACCTACTGTAGTACTCTGTTTCAAAGGACTGGTTTTAATTGTTCCTTTATTTCAGTGACTCTGGGGTGACATTCTTTCTGTCTCTCCCCTTACTGATGTTAGGATGAGGCACTTTTGATCAAATGGATATTTGGCCAATGCCATTAAGTAACACTTCTTTTATCCTGCGATTTGAATGTCACATTTCTGGAAATTATCTTATGGCAGAGTGATTTTTGTCCCCTCCTTTTCATGCTTCTGTTCTCTCAAAATTATTTTGTCTTTTCTACTACAGTTATCTAGCATTTCTTTTCCCTGTTGTGACCTGCAGCTGATCATCAAAATTCATACAAGATCAGGAGGTGGCAGGGAATCGTTGGTTAATTAAGGTGGGCTCTTGTGCCAATAAGGCAAAATCATGGTGTAGATTAATCTGTATGTAGGGTGTGAAACTTCACAGCAATGTAAGGTGCTTTAATTGAGTGAACTTCCAGCTTCTAGAGTACTGCCACAGCCTCTCTCAGATGCACTTGCATTTCTTGCCTTGGTTGGGTTGATAGATGATCACATGCCACTCCTCTCTCTAGCTTTTAGGTGCACAGGTGAAGCCGAGCTGATTTCCTCTGTTCCTCCAAATTCACAATCGGGAAGAGAGCGAATAAAAGCAACAGCGCTGGCTGCAAAATGTAGGCTCTGCACACTCTTGTAGTTTCTCCCTGGGAGTGAAATAATTTGCCTTTTCTTGGGAGCTTCATGCATGCTGCCAGGGTGGGTGGCAGTCATAGTGGAAAGAAGGCTTGCTGCCTAGGGGTTATCCCATGAGGTAAAAACTCTCCGTTTTCAGACGCGAGCTGTGCAGTTTGTCGTGGGAAACCAGGATCATGTCATTTTTATAGGTTTTTTTGCCTGTGCAGTTTCTTTATTACACAGCTCTGTCTCTGCCCATAACCTGTAGACCCTCAGCAAGTGTTTCACACCTGTACCGAGAGGCGCAGGGCTGTCTTTTCCATCCTGGTGGGAGAGCAGGCTGCTGAGTACAGCTTTTCACGTGGTGGCTCAGAGGAAACAAACACGTAGGGAATTAATGGGATGAGCAGCCTGGTCCACACTGGTGAAGTTTATGTAGCACAAACTGCACAATGAAGGAAAAATATAGGGAAAGCTGCGACTCCTGCACTGTATCTGTGACACTGTATCTGGGGAGGGGGAGGGAAGCGCATTCGTAGCGGGAGGGGTGGCGGGAAGCTAGAAGTGTTCAAATGTGTATGATATTTTATATAAACATAATAAGCTTAGTTCCCCTTCATAATCTTCAGGAATGGTACTTTAACACCATTTAGCAAAGAATTGTTTTAGGATTAAATAAATGTATTGTACATAAGGCCATACGTAATCTTCTAAAAATGTCGCCAGACAGGAGCGATGTGTATTACGATATGAAAAAAGTCCTTAATGCACTGTTATCTCCTAAATATTTAGTAGTAAATTAATGCTATTTAATTTTTTTAAAAAATTGTCTTGTGTAGACACTAAAAAGTATTACACAAAATCTGGACAGAACATGTCCTTTTTAACAGCAATTTAAAGAACTTTTTATATATGTAAGGTAGTAACTTTTCAAATTGTTCTAGTTGTATATTCCCATGTTTACTATTTGTGAAAGTGTGCCTGTCTCTACTCAGTTATTTTTTTTTCCTAATAATTTCATGCACGCATCTTTCATTTGTAGTTTCCATTAGAAATTATTGTGTATGCGCCTGGTGCTGCCACAAAACTTTGCCGCTCTAGATCTGTGGTGGCCGCATTCAGCAGTGCCCATGCCAGTGGGCTACCAAAACCACGAAGCAAAATACTTGTTTCTCATTCTAGAGTTGAGAGTTTACTGCTTTTAAGTTGTCCTGATGTCACTCTTGAAACGACTGTTAAAACTAAGCTATGAGTTCATTGCATTTATTTTATATTCTTGGTTGTAATGAAATGGAATTGACTTTGCTTCAGTGTGAATTTTTTTAATAAAATAATATACATTTGTAATAATAATAAAAAGTTCAAATCAAGTAAGCGTACAGAAAAGTTTTTGTAAACATCAACTTTGGGCTACCAGTAGGGAAAATACAGGCCACAAAATTGCTGTTGTAATTATATTCAGGACGTTTATGATATCATGCACCACACAAAACAAAGCTTGCTAAACCTCAGAGTTGAAATTACAGCTTTTAAAATGCCTGTGAGGATATTCACAGTTATGTGTCTATCAAAATGGAATGAAGCTTTATGGAAAGCAGGATCAATGGAGCGTTCTCTTCGGTTTTGCTCTCTGCTTGTAAGTGTGCTGGTGTGCCACACCAGTGGCACTTGTTGAGATTCATTATTACTTGCGTGACAATCCTGTAGATGCATCTTCTGAGAAAGAAATCTGGTTTACTCTGTTCTGGAAATAAATAACCTTCCTGCTTTCTCCTCCTGCTGGACCTTGGAGCATTTCAAGTATTTCAGATGGCAACATGGAAAATATGAGCTAGAGCATATTGGTGAGTTTTCACAGTGGGATTTTCTGTGCTTTGCTAGTCTATGTGTTTCTGTTCCATCTAACTTTTGATGGGTGGATGGGTGGGTGGGTGGATGGGTGGATGGATGGATGGATGGATGGATGGATGGATGGATGGATGGATGGATGGATGGATGGATGGATGGACGGACTTCTTCCAAAAATTCCACTTGTCTTCTCCATCACAGTTGCATGGATAAGAACAGTTGGGATTTACTTGCACTCTCCATTGCCTTAAGAAAGAGGCTTTGTTTTTCTGATGTGCGTTTTACACAGGGGTGGGAATAGGAGTGACGTTTTGACAAAAAGCTTAGTGTGCATCTCTGACACCTCAAGACAGAGCTATTCCTTCAGCCTCAATGCAACTGAATATTCCTAACTTTGTAACCCTCATGATTTCTGCTTCTGTTGTCCTTTGGTTGATACGATTGTGCTTAGTAAACAACTTTGACTTGGAAGTTTCTAAAACCTCCTATGCCAGCTTTGTCTAAATTTCCATTCTTTTACAGCGCATCTCTCTCTGTTTTTCCTACCTGGTTGTGCAGTTTACAGTCTAATCCAGCCTGATGATACTGATTTGAATTATGGTGTCCCTTTTTTGTCCTTGACAGCTAAACCACTTTGATTTCACAGCCACTGAGAAAGTTGCAGAGTGAGTTGTTTATTAGTCTTTTGCTTTGACTTGTTGCTTCTTGCTTTGTGTTATTGCCCTGGCTCTGCCATCTCAGTTGCATTAGTTGTAAAGCTTCACTCTTCACTTGCTCATGACAGCCAAAGCCTGCTGTTACGCCATCCCTCTTACTCAAATCAACACGTTACGTAAGTTATCTCTTGGTCTCATTGTCCCACAGGTCAGCCTCTGCATCCTCCATTGTCAGACTTCTAAATAAGCATTTTTGGGCTCTGTTTCCAATTTACTATTGTTCCTGAAGAGCTGTTGCATAAATTTCTGAAAAATTCCCTCCTAGGTGTCTTCTGCATCCCTCATTAAAACCCCTTGGCTTTGATGTATACAGAAGTTTAGTATTTTATGCTACCGGTGTGCAAGGAGTCATATCTACTGTGTTAATAAAAACTGTTCCAGTGTTCATTTTGCCTTCCAGTTTGTCTGCATCCATCTGTCACCTCCCTGCATGCCCCTCACAAGCCCCCTGTGACAAGAACAGTCATTTTGTTCTGATACAGTAGCTTCATGACTGGGAATTGCAGCACTCTGGAATATGAATAATAATTACTGTAATACCATGGTGTTTTACTGCTGGACAATACACAATAGTAGTGTTAGTGATAGTGCTGGACAATACACAATACAACAATAGTAGTGTTGTCACTTTCCATGTGCTATTTCAACACAATAAGCATCATGTTAGTGCCAGATACTAATTGCACCTGGCTAATTACAGAACCTGAGCAAGCATTGTTCCAATAGCTAGCAAAGGTTAATGATGGTATACTTGTAATGTTTTTTAACAGGTAGGTTCTGCTTTTTTACTTTCCAGGGAGCTTCATGTCCTTGTTTATGATCACAGAAAAAAACAGAACCTTTGGCTTATTTTGGTGGGTTTATAGTAATTTAGAAAATTATTATTGCATAATTACTACAATGATTTTTTCATTTGCAAGAAATATTTATTAGAACAACAGTTGTTGAGGTAGATTAAAATCACCAACAAGGTTATGAAAGATGTGTGTACAGTCATAGCTGAGCTGCTGAAATTGCTGGGGGAGTTCCACAGCTGTTATGTAACAGATTTCCAAGTTAATCCAGAGTAGGTGTTTAAAAAATTATTGTTGTTACTATTACTATTATTATTATTATTGCAAGTCTGAAAGTAATACCAAGCTACCTAATATTTTCTATATAATGTACTTGCCTTGGAATAGGATCCATTTTTCCAGCTTGGTGTATTGGCATACAGCTCTGTGTATTGTAGGGTATGTAACAAGCCATTTTTATGATTACTTTGTATGTTCTTCGAAGCATTATGAAAAGGACAGCCACCCTGAGAGTATTTAACTTCTCCATGTGCATTGCATGCACAGAACATGTGGCTGAATGAAGTATTCAGCAATACATTCCCTTAGCTAAAATGTCTTATGATATTGTTCAGTAAGAAGTTGTTTGAACAAAGCTGGTATATGAAATCATTACAGAAAGGATACTTGTTCCCCAGTCCATTCCCAGAATGGATTTTTGTTGTGCTTGCACTGTCAGTAAATGTGGTAAAAATAAAGGAAAATCTGAATTATTTTTTAAATATTACTTTTAAAAAGCAGTTATTTGCTACTGAATCTTGAATTTGATGTGATAGCCAACAATAATACTTTTTATGCCATCTCCATCCCACAAGACATCATGTTTCAAGTACCAAAACACCTGGTATGTGAAGCACTGAAGAAAGGAATTCTCAATACCTATCAGCAGCAGACAAAGTTTTAATTATGAACTAAATATGCCAAGTGATGTATGGCTCAGACATCCTTTCTGTGGCCTGCATGTAAGCCTGCACTGGTAAGATTCTTCCCTGTATCCACAAACAGGAATTCCCTGGGATGCGGTGGAGGGAAAAGGAGTGGGAATGTGAAGCCTTTTGATTTTGTAAAAAAGTTTTAATGCTCTGAAGTTTAGGTATCTGAAGTTCTCCAGTTCATAATGAAAGTCTAAACACTTTAAAGTATGTTTGATAAAAATGTTTTCTACCCTTGTCTGGGCAATGTGGCAGAGCCCTGCTCTGAAAAGATAACCTCAACTCTGCTTGCATGACCTGGTCAGGGGCATGGTTGTCAATTCGGAGTCTTGCAGACAATTTACACAAGTGGACACTGAACTTTAAACTGTAAGCTCTGGTCACACAGGTCTGTGGAAAAGCAATCAGCAAGACTTCCCTGGCTGAAAGGTGAGCCAGAGAACTGCAAAATTAAAGGCTTAAAGTCTTATGCAAAAGGCTCCTTTGGCCCCTGAGTTTGACAGACAGTGTTATGAGATGATTGTAAATTATCAGATCATATAATTGCTGCTAGGCTATGCAGTTCTAAAACATCTATTGTTCTAAAACATCTTGCCATTATCTGGTACGATGTGGAATGAGTAGTTTGTGGAAGTGTAATTATGATTTTCGGTTTTCAAACTTTTGTAATTGTATGACTTGTTTTTGCAATGGTACAGAAGAAAGAAGGACAGTTTCCAGCAGTTTGGTTTTGGCAGTAAAACTCAGAACATTAACTTGCTAAGGAAGAGGAACCAAAGGAGATCAGGCTTCTCCCTTGCTGGTGTCAATCCTTCCACTGCAGCAGAGGAGATTCAAGGAGGCAGATCATACCATGACGTTGTGTAGTAACTGCAATTCTTGGGAAACACTTTCTTTTGAAACAGAAATATTTATAAGTGCAGCATCACAACCATAGAAAGTATACCCAGCAAAGTTGATGTGAGCTAGTCACCTTTACGAAATTCCCTGAACATAGCAAGCAGACTAATTTGATCATGTCGAGAGGTTTATTGACTTTGGTCTTGCCTACCCATAAATGCATGAACATCTGCATAGTTTGTGGTTTCAGAATACCTCCCCTGGTAATAAGGGAGCTTTTCTTTAAACATCTGAAAGTTTTCTTGTAGCTTGCAGTATCCCACAAGCATAGAAATAAATCCCTACTCATTTAAGAAACAATGGGGACATCTACTAACACACCCTGGTGGTATGTCCCAATGGGGATTATCAAGAGTTGCTTCTGCATCATGCTGCTGCTAGATGAAAGCTGGAAGTCCCCTGTGACTTGGAAACAGTTGGTTCTGGAAAGCAGGAAGGAAGCAGCTGCTCTTACCATCCAGAGCGATATTAGAGGTGTTTAAAGTGCATTTGGGTCATCTGAGATGGTGGCGTGTATCGTATTTGAACAGTGGCCGTACAAGAACTCAATTTCGCACTATAACATTTACATATATTGTCTGTGGAGACATGCTCAACTGTAACTTGCTAACGTAAATTTTGTAAAATACTTGTCAGTGGATCGTGTGTGCTGGAGGAGGTAAGGAACAACCTGCCAGCTCTATCAGAACCAGGCATATTCTCTTCCCACCTAACGTGCCAAGCTCATAAATCAGTCGCAGTGCGTCATGCTTTTATTAATACATGGTGGTTGTACTATTCCAAGACTGCATTATCGCTGCTGCTTCTTGTGCACGAGAGATGTGGTAATCCATCTGTATTCCTCCTAGCTCCTTCAGGATGTTTCGTGTGTGGCTGTGGGGAGACCAGCAATGCGCTGGCCTTGACTCTGGATAGCCCTATACATTACCTTGAAAATGAACTCAAAAGAGCCCCACAGCAGCAGCATTCAGTCTTGTCCTTGTGTGGGCTGAAATTCCAGTACATGCGACATGGCACGCTTTTGGAGGGGACACGGGGAGAGTGGGAATTACTCCTGCTTCTGTGAGATTAGGGATGGTTTCTGCATATGCTACATGTGAATATGGAAACAAAATGCACTCTTGCTTTGGTATTTCAGACAGGTGAATTCCAAGAGTATACATGTTTAAATTATTGGCATATCTCCTAAGTTTGTGTAGGCCAGCGTGATTAATAAACTCTGTTGACACTGATAGTTGCCCTCACTTCTTAAACCAAAAAACCTAAGAAAGTTTCCTATGCGTTGCTGCTCCCACGCACATATCCAAATGTGGAGCTAAGGAATAACTGGTTTCCCAAAAATGCCCTGAGAAAGCAGGATACCCTGTGTAGCCAGCATAGCTATGCATCCTAAATATAACAGCGCTGAGCACTCACGGAGCAGGGTTCAGGTTTATGCCACGTACCACAGCCTGGGATGTTCGGGGCCAGACATCCCCACCGTGTAACGTGATCGCTTCCTTGGGTGCCGGCCCAGCTCCCAGCCCGGCAGCTGCTGGCTGGGAGTGCAGATACCCGACCCAGACCCACCTCCTCCCAGCTAGAACCGTCCCCTCTGCAAGGGAAGGTGGTGTGTGGCACGGGCAGGTCTCTCAGCCCCTGCACAGACCTGACGTGGAGGTTTGCTGCTGTTGATGGATGTGAGCTGTTGGGTTGATCTGCTGGGAGGCTCTGGGGTGGGCGCAGAGGTCCCCTCTTGGGTGGCAGCAGCAGTGGTGGATGCAAGGGGTGGTGGACGCAATGTGCCACCATGGAGCACCCCGGAGCGGGGCCCACATGCAGAGATGGGAAGGAAGATTGCCCAGCCCCCAGGAGCCTGGGCCCCCACCTTCTGCAAGCTGTCCACACATGTTGCAGCAGTGGGTGTCCTGGGAACGTGCCGGCAGCGCCTGGGGCAGCCTGGAAGAGGGTAGCACTGCTGGTGTGCCACTCCTGTCTGGGACAGAGGGGCTCTGGCACTGGGATCCTCTCTCGTGGACACTTTACAAAGGCTGTGGTGCTTCATAGAAACTCTCTGGGCCTCCTGAAGCCCCATGGCAAACCCCAGCCTTGCAAACCGGGGCACGAGCAGCTGGAAGCGTGAAGGAGGCTGGTGCCAGCAGCAAGGTGCCAGCCAGCACAGCGATGGGCATGTTGTGCATCGCTTCCCCCCACGCACGCCACTCCCCAGGGCCTCCGGGAGGGAGAGGCAGAGGGGAAGGTGCCACGTGAAGACCAGCTCACTCCTGGCTGGAAGGGTGACACACTGGGTTGCCCAGCTCTGTGGCTGTGTGCCTCCATGGAGTGGGGCTGCAGTACCCAACATGTTTTTGGCCCTGAGGTTCCTTGGACAGTCTGAGTCCCACATGTGGGTGAGGATAGGACTTTGGGGAGTTTTGAGAAGTGTGTTCTCCTGCTCAACAGTGCCCCAGATGCATACCTCGTTTTGCTGTGCTGTTCCACAGAGGGTCTCACAGTAACTAGCAGTTCACTGGATTTAGGTGGACTTGAGGAATGTTTGATCCCTTCCAATCTTTTTTCCCCTGCTCTGTTCTCATCTGCTAGGGCTGCTCTAAGCTTTGGCAAAGATGCCCCTTTTCATACTATGGCTCAGCTTTGCCCAGTCCTACACAAAGCTTCTCTTCTCCAGAGACCTGGCAATCTGTACCTGAGGAGACCATTTTATGGTTAATGGCAGATGCATTTTAAAAAAAGGTGTATTCAGAAGGCCCTTGGGTGGTTTGTTTCACTTTACTGCCAGGGAGGATATCTGCTGCCAGTGCTGTCTGCTGTCCCGGGGAACTGTCTGACTGCTTGGATATTTGTCTGTCAGGATATCTAACACGACAGCACGTATTTCAGAGCACAGCCTGAGCCCTCTTGGGATTATAGTCTTCAGATTTTCTTACAGATGATTTTGGCCTTGTGGCTGAAAGCATTGTGTGCCTCATTGGAGACTACTGAGGAAGCTGTGAAGAAAAGAATAGTCCTGCATGGGACAGAGTTAGGCAGTTCAGCAATATGGCAGGCATCATCTGCCATGAAGCTGGATCCCCTACTTGGCTGAGGAAATACATCTCGTTGACCTGCAAGTTAGACAGTAAGGGCTGATGGAAGCTTGGATTCCTTGGCCATGGCAGGCAAAAGGAAGTCTGCAAATACTGTGCTTGTGTGGGGCTCCAGATGGCCCATCTGGAGTAGGCAAGGTGTGGTTTGTGCAAGCCCTCTGCAATCAGGAAGCTGCTGCCTCCTTAAATCGTCTGCTGGGCAGGCAGCCTCAGCCTCTCGAGGGAGGGGAGGTAGCAGAGGGTCTGAAGAAACAAGGGGGTCTCCAGCATCTTGTTGCAGGGCTGCAAGATGATTGCTTCCTCAGACACCAAGGAGGGGACTGGCTGCCCCTCGTGCTCTGCAGAGTGGGACCCCGAGCACCCGCTGGCATCTTCATCCTGCTCTCCTCTCTCTGTAGCCTCACCTGCCTCACCCTAAAGTCCCAGGTGGAAGCTGCTTTGGAGGAAGATTCCCAGCTGAAGACTACACTGACTCAAATGACTTTCCCACTTGGGCAGAAGAGGGTGAGAGCTAGACCCTCTTCCAGAAAACCCTTGAAAATGTGCGTTTTTGCTTCCCTTCAAGATGCTGGCAGGGAATGAGGACAGGTTCATTTAGGAAGGATCTGAACAAACCCTGACAGAATCCATTAGACAGACTGACATCCGAGTAGGGGGAGAGAGGTGGGGCAGGCTGCCAGGCCTCAGGGGGTGCTCTTTTATATTTCATTTATGAACCTTTGATTTGTATCTGGCTGGGGTTTGAGCCCACATGAGTCACATTCATACGGGCAGGTGGGAGTGGCTTCATTATTTTCTCTTGAATCACCCCACATTTCTCTGTCACCAGAGCATGTTGTTACAGCCACGTGCATGTGGGTATATGTGGTGCATGCCAGACCCAGCCAGCCTGGTGGGAACAGGCTCAGCTGACTTTGCCTCAGCTTGGTGGACTTGGCTGTGTTTGCCTTACAGTTGGACTTGCTGATCTTAAAGGTCTCTTTCAACCTAAATGAATCGAAGATTTTATGATATGTGAGCTATGGTATTATGAACTGTGAGCAAGTGCCATTCTGCAGGAGTTTCTCACTGCTTGTTTTTTACACAAGGCTCTCCAGTGAGGGGTCAGGACTCCCTTTTTGGCTCCTCCACTGGATTCTTGGAACACCAGGGTGCTTATTGTCCTTGCTTTGTAGCTGGGCAGCGTGAGCCTGTAGCAGTCACTGCTGCTGGACCTCAGTAGTGCTAATGTCACCACAGACCTGTAGAATCATAGAATGGTTTGTTTTGGAAGGGACCTTAAAGATCATCCAGTTCACCCCCTGCCATGGGCAGGGTCACCTTCCACTAGATCAGGTTGCTCAGGTACCTGTCCAACCTGACATTGAACACTTTCAGGGATGGGGCAGCCACAACTCTCTGGGAAACATGTTTCAGTGCCTCACCACCCTCACAATAAAGAGTTTCTTCCTTATATCTAATCTGGTCCTGCCCTCTTTCAGTTTAAAACTATTGGCCCTTGTCCTGTCACTATCTCTGCCTTCTTTTTGTAAGCCCTCTTAAGGTACTGAAAGGCCACTAGGAGGTCTCCCTGTAGCCTTCTCTTCTCCAGGCTGAACATTCCCAGCTCACTCAGCCTGTCTGGGCAGGAGAGGTGCTCCATCCCTCTGATCATCTTAGTGGCCTCCTCTGGACTCACTCTAACAGGTTCACATCTTTCTTGTGCTGGGAACCCCAGAGCTGGATGCAGCACTCCAGGTGGGGACTCAGAGAGCAGAGTAAAGGGGCAGAATCACCTTCCTTGACCTGCTGGCCACACCTCTTGATGCAGCCCAGGGTGGCTTGGCTTTCTGGGCTGCAGGTGTGCACTGTTGGCTCCTGTCCAGCTTTTCATCCATGAGAACCCCAAATCCTTCTCCAAAGGGCTGATCTTTTTCTTCTTGCAGTCTGTACTCACATCTGGGATTGCCCTGACCCTACAGTACCTTGCACTTGGCCTTGTCAACCTCATCATGAGGTTCTCATGTTCCCACTTCTCTGGTTTGTCCAGGTTCCTCTGGATGGCATCTCTTCCCTCTGTTGTGCCTACTCCAGCACTCAACTTCATGTCATCTGCAGACTTGCTGAGGGTGAATTCGACCCCATTTTCTATATTCTTGATGAAGATTTTGAAGAGCATTAGTCCCAAAATAAGAACCCTGAAAGGGCCCGAAATCTCTCTGAGCCACTGGCAGCCTGAGGGCATAGGACCATCAGATGCAGACAGGGTGTAGGGCTGCCTGGTGCTGGGGCTGCAGCAAGACCAGGCATCTGGACAGTAGAGCTGTCGCTGTCCCAAACCCCAAACCCCATCTTTGCTCATCGCAGTGCCTGGCAGGCATCTCTGCAGGGGTGATGGCTGTCCTGGCTTGGAGGAGCTGGTGCAGTCCCTGGGAAAACATGTATGGAAGATGAGAGCTATGGGGTAGCACACACCCTGTGTGGGCAGAGCTGGCCCTGTGAGGGCTGTGCCATAGCTCCCGACATGCTTGGAGAGGAGAGCAGCCTTTCACCCATGCAGAGAACACACCAGCCTGCAATTTGTGTGCGTGTGTGAACAGGGCAGAGGCAGCCAGGCCAGTGGATGCTGTGCGCAGCAGTCCCCTCACACTCCAACTGGCTCCTGGTGATGCCAACGGGAAGGCCAAAATCCACTGGTCTACTGTGTCCAGGGAGAGATGCTGACCCCCTCTGAGCTGTTGCACGTGCACCTGCAAATGGAGAGCTGCAGTGAGAAGTGCCTCAGGATGTGCCCAGGCCTTGCACACCCCGGGTGCCAGAGCATGAATAAGTCACAGGCAATGTATGGCAGCCTTTGGCAGCTGGTCAGAGTGTGTGGTGCAAGCTGGAGGAAGGCGAAGAGCCACGAGGCCCTGCTGCCCAGCCCAGCAGCCCACAGAGCTGGGGCTGCTCCACTGAGCTGGAATGGCCACAGAGCCAGCTCCGTCCCACCAGCACCAGCCACAACTCCTGATAAGCCTGGGAGAGCCAGGGCTTGCAGGCCTGCCAGCAGAGGGGTGGCTCTTTAGGAAGAGGGTGCTGTGTATTAGTTAGGGGTTTTTTGTGGGTTTTCTCCTTTTAAGACACCTACAATCAAATGTGAAATTCACATTTCTCTGCAGGACTTTGGCTAAATACTCTCCAACACATAAACCACAAAAAATTTGAATGCAGTTCTGAGCCAGCTCCTTTCCTAGAGCCTTTCAGAGCAGGCTTGTCACTGGTTTCACTGGGAGGTTTTAGATCAAAACTCTTGCATCCTGGCTTTGATTTTGCAAACAGCTTCTTGAGGCTTGAAAAAGAAATGCCTGTCCCTAGCTGTTGCCATTTTCTGCTTGGCAAGAGTCTCTGCCAGCAGAGACACCTCCACGGTGTTATGATGGGGTTTGTGAAAGTGGTTTGTGTTGGCCCTTGTCCTGGGCAATGACCAGGGTGAGCAGGTACAGGGCCCCGAATCTGAAGTCTGTGGTGCAGTATCTGTTTGCTCCTTGGTGTTGGCATGGAGTGTTTGATAATGGGCCTCTTCTTCCTTAAATACAGGACTGGGGAAGGGGCCAGAGAGCTGGGAGGAGACCTTTCTGCTGTTCAGGTGGGACTGAGGAGTTCAGTAGCCAAGAGCAGCTGGCCAAGACTTCTGTGGCTGGCTGGTGAGGACCTCTGCCAGGGGTTGCCTGCCATCTGCTGGCAAATCCCATGGGATGGACAGAGCCCAGGAGAGCGCTGCAGAAGGAAAGCTGTTGTGGTTAGGCAGTATTGCTCTGGCCAGAGACAGTATTTCTGACAGGATCAAGAGCCCAGGGTTCCTCACTCTGTTGCTTCCAGCTGGTGAGACTAAAGACTGCATTACTGTCCAATACAATTCCATAACCCCATTGCTCTGGACAGGTTGCAGAGGTGTATGAGCTTCAAAGGGAAGCCCTGAAATTCCTGATCTGCCATTGCCTGGCATTCACATACATCCTGATGCCAGCATCTTGTCTCTGTGTCCAGCTTCTGCCCACCACCACCAGGGCCTGCAGTGACCACCATCCCAGATTCAGCCTGTTCTCTGCAGTTTTGTAACCCTGAGCTATGCTGGATTCAGGGCTGTGGCACTTTCTTGCCAAAGCAGGCATCGCCAGTGCCTTTCCTCTGGGGCTGCAGGAGGATGAGATGAGGGTGATGCCACAGCAGAGCGTTGGCTGTGGGGTCAGCAGGGCAAGACCACAAAAGGAAGCAGGACCTGCCCACACTGGGACCAACACTGCAGCCAAGGGTGATCTCTGCAGGCCGAGGAGGAGCTGCTGAAGTGCCTGGCTGGGGCAGGCAGAGCAGTGAGGTCTGTGTGGGCAAGGGGGGAACAGGCAGCTGGGCACTTCAGTGACTCTATGGGGCAGATGTTGGTGAGTTCAGAGTGGCCAGCTGGGAGTTCTGTGCCTCTGAGTAGCAGTGCCTGAATCTATTTACATACCAGAATGCTCTTGAAGTCTGGGGCCCAGGCAACCAGGCAAAGAGGATGTGTACATGCTCCTGGTGCAGAAAGAGCAATGCTGTGATTTCCAGCGAGTGCCTCCCTTCGCTATCTCTGCCGTGGAGATAAGCAGTGTTTTGCCTGAGTCTTGCTGTTTGCACAGGGAACCTGTTTTCCAGATTACTCGACACGTATTTTGCCTTCTCCATGTCTGAGCTGTCAGATAATGCTGGAGGCTGAGTTAATGTGCAGAGCAGAGGCACGGCGAGGGCCCAGCCTGCTGGGTCAAGCACCATTAGCATCACCAGCAGGAGCAGCAGATTGGACCACATGCCAGGGGCTGCTGCAGCTGATCCTCTGCTCCATGCTCTCTCCACCAGCTTGGCTCCTCTGCTGCCAGGCTCACTGCTCCTTGGCTGCAGAGAGTGAATCCCACCAGCAGTGAGGACACCGGGCAGCCCCAGGCAGCATGTGATGGGCTTCTGCAGGAGAGCAAGAACCTGCCCAGGGGGCTGCTCTTTGTGCTGATGGCTCAGTCTGCTTTCTCTCTGCCCTTCTTTCCCCTCTCTGAATAGCTGGGCTGGAATTAACTGCCTGCATTGCCCATCATGGGCATGGTTCTTTTATTTACTTCCCTACTAATTTTCTTTTTGTATCCAGTAGGATTAGATTAAGCCGAGTTTTGTGGCTGGGCAGGCTGGAGTAGTGTTAGACCCTGGTTGTAGCAGTGGCAGTTGTATGAGACAGAGATTTTGGGCAGGTTTTTTCTGGGAAATTGTGCCATTCTAGTACATCCATCTGTACAAAACCAGGCAGTATGTCTACTCAGACCCTTCTGCACATTTTAAACCACTTCTGAATTAAAGCTATGTGTGAGCAGTTCAGAAATGAAGCTGGGAGCAGTTCTGGTGCCAGGAGACAGCCATCCTCAGGCATCAGCTCTGGGTCCTGTGACAGTGGCTTCTTTTAGCCTTGAGAGTTAGATGAGCCAATACCTGCAGTGATTTTTGCTACATCTTAGCTTTGATTTTTTTACCCACAGATTTTCTCACTCTGTTTCACTCTCTTGTTTCACTCAGCTGTGCTAGCTATGCCTTTTTTTGTAATAAATTTTAAACACTTGCAAAGATGATTGCATCCCTAACCTGGGGAGGGGATTATTTCTGGTTATGTAGAAATCTCATCTGGGAGCAGCAAACCCCACTGCAATCACTTTGTATCAGCACCTGAAGGCAGACACATGGCCCTAAATATAAGGCAGGTATTTGTAAATGGGGTGGGTACCATGATTTTAAAAATAAGTTTAATGAAATGGCCTGTGCTATGCATGTGTGTGACTTCCACAGCAAAGCTATAAAAACTGTCAATCTTTCTCTCTAAGCTACTTTCTGGCCGTGTGTCTGTATGCCCCAAAATACAGAGCTGTTGAAATAGATCTAAATATTCAGGGTATTGCACAACTTGAGATAAGGCTGCCAGTCTTGCTCAATGGCAGAGGGATAATAATGGCAGGCTCTCACAAAAAATACCTGCAGGGAGAGATCCCGGTTTCATTGGTTTGTTTGTTTTAAGCTGAACTGCTGTACTTGCATTTGTTGCTGCCAAATTCTTTTGCTCCCTCTTCCATATAACTGAATGCTGGCTTAGTTACCTTAAAATGTAGCATGAATTCCCATGCTGCACTAACTGCTGGAAAACACACAGCTGAGGAGAAGGGAATTCAGGTGTTTTCAGGAGACACTTCATCAGTGAGAATGGAAGGTGATGCTCAGGAGATTGGCACCTCACATGCAGCTCTCCGAGGAAACTCAGTGCAGTGGGGGGAAGGAGTAACAGCGTTTCTTGCTTCACTTGCAGAGCTGCAGCCTTTTACTCTGCTTTTCCTGACGCTCCTCATCACCAAGCTGTCCTCAGTGTTTCAACCATACCCTACTAATGGCTGGCATTAAAAATAGAGGGGCTTCTGTGCTGTGCCAGCGGAGAGGGCGTGAGCCGCTGAGCCCTTTGGCAGCGGTGCAGGGGCTCCCGTGGAGTCGGGCGGGCGCTGGCACCTGGCCCTGGCCCCTTTCTCCTTCATAGCCAGCGCTGCCAAGAGCCACCCGCTCGTCAAGTGAGAACCCGACACCAGGGCAAAACCCAGGACAGCTGCGGCCGTCACACACCAGCGCGCCATTTGGAGCCTTACACAGAGGCACAAAAATGAGCTGTGCCTTAATATAACCCCTTACAGCCAGCCAAACCATGCTTTGCAGAAGGGAATTGCGTCTCCCACAATATATCCTACTGCCGTCGCTGCACGGAGGCACTCTGAAGGCACCATAAAATCTTTAAAAGGCATCAGACAAAATGAAACGTTTTTCTTACGGTGTCACAGTAATCCCGATTAGGGCTATAACGCACGAATGTGTGAGATACAAGGTTTCTTAAACAGGGGCTGTTTATGCAAGCATTTCCTTGCCATGCCTGCTGGGAATACAGCCTCGACAGGAAAACGACATTTGCAAACAAATGAGCAGAGAGACACCAGCAAGTTCTCATCTCGGAGGGAAATTAGCATTTTAATATTCAGTGCAGGGTTTTGCTAGGCGGCCAGGGCTCGTGGGTGCTGTGTAATAATGACACCGATAATTAATAATAAATCTGATGATGAAATGCCACGGAGTTAGGGCTGTCTGCATCCCTGGAATGTGGCAGGGGCTCAGAATGGGAGCTGCTCTTGTGGCAGATAGCTTCCTAAGAATATTTTACAAATGAGGACAGGAGACACATGGCTACAATTAAGGGATAAGAGGGGTGGCTGGTAAGAGAGCTGAGTGGCATGAAAGTAAGGAAAAAACTTTAGTGCTGGGAGAAAGAAAGACAAAGGTATCATAGGCCTGATGCTGCTTCTGATGTTGCACTGGGACAGAGCATCCTTGAGCAGTTCTGGCCCAGGCTTTCCTCCCCTTGCAAGCTGCTGGTCCCATCCGGGCAGGGACAGTGAGGACATGGTGCCTGCTGGATGCAGAGTGGGATACACAAGGATGGAGGCAGGGGGCAGTGGCGTCCCTGCAGCTCTCTCACTGGGACGTGGAGGATGGAACCTGACCTGGGGAATGGGAGAAAGGGTGGACAGAGCCCCCGCTGATGGCAGGATGGGAGGCAGCGTGAAGGGAAGGCAGGAGTTGTTGGCTGGCAGGTGCAACTTCTCTGTGCCTCCAGGGAAGTGGATGCTGCTGGTCTGTGTCTGAGTGCCTGGTCTGGGGACTCACCTTTCTCCTTCATAGCCTTGTACACAGCTGGGAGGAGACACTGCCACAGCTCCTGGCTGGCCCAGCTCTACCATCCATCGCAAAATCTTGTAAAGGACGGGTGCAGAAAATAAGAAAACCGTGTGGAACCTTTACATGGAAAACATCTCCTATGAGCAGCTCCTCCTGTGGTTGACTCAGGACCACCAGCTTAAGATCATGAAGGTTTGAAGACTCCTTGGCACAGGGTGTTGAACCTCCACCTGTCCCACAACTGCAGAATCCAAGCTAACTGGGAGTGTTTATCCCACCAGATGGCTTAAAGGGGTTTTGTTCCCCAGCAAGCTGCTTGGAGGGATGCTCTGAGTGGTGTTTTTTCACAGGCAAAGCACATCTCATAACACCACCGTATGCCACATAGCCACAGTGAGGTGTTTCTGGCAGTGTCTGATGCCATGGCAATTAATTAACTGTGGGCACAGCAGGTGCCCCTTTAGCCCGAAGCTGCAATTTCTCCACAGGCATTTCCCCATAACCTGCTTCTGATGTGATTTTTCTGTCAAATGTATCTGTTGCTCTCACTCTTTTTCTTTTTTTTTTTTTATTTTAAATTTTAATCATGTCTTTTACTACTCTCTCCAGAGCCATTTGCCAGCTGCTGTAGTCAGCCATTCCCCACACATGCAGAAGAGGCTCAGATTAGGGCTCCATTTCACAGAAGGTGAGAAATGCACAGGCTGGGGCTGGTGACAGGCATTGCTCCTTCCCAGGGTACTCTCAGAGCCCCAACTGCTCTTTTCCCTCCTCCCTGGGCCTGGCCAGCACAAACTCATCCTTACTGCTCTGGGCAGGAGCCTCTGGGAACTGACTGCTCTTTGTTGTTTTATCTCCTATTTCTGTACATGTATTTTGGAGGTCTTTCTATGAGGTCTGCCTGGGTGGTTTTTGCCTCTTTTATGGGATTCTAAAATTATTGGCTGATGTTTATTCTCTTCATTGGGTGAAATGCTTACAGCCTCTTGCTAAATCTGAACAGTTCCTCTCTAATTTGTGTTTCTGTCTTCTCAAACTTTAAAGGAAGAGGGAGAGATATTTTGAGTCCAAAGTAGTTGTTTAAAAATTGTGCTTTGAGGGGAAAAACATGCTGCTAACTGTGCAGTAGGGAAGTTGTAACACAACTGAGGGGGGATTTTACTCAGGCCACTTTCTTCTCAGATGCCTGCCCCTTTTGCTGGGCTACATTACTGCTGGCATAAAAGGGACACCTGATTTTAGATCCCTGCTTTCATAATAATGTTATGGTCTCATATCAGCAGTTGCCAAGAATGTTGTTGGCTCATACTTTGGAGTTTGGAATTGGGTCAGGAGGAAGCAGGGTAGCAAGTAAGATTACAGCCGTGGTCTTGAGGAAAGCTGTAGCTGCTGAATGCCTTCTTTGCATCAATCTTCACTGACAAGACCATCCCTTGGGAATCTCTGACACAGAAGACCAAGGTAAGGGACTGTTGGAAGGAAGATTTTCCATTGGTCGAGGAGGATTGGGTTAGAGAACACCTAGGAAAACTTGTCATCCACAAGTCCATGGGCCCTGATGGGATGCATCCGTGAGTGCTGAGAAAGCTGGTGGACACCATAGTGAGGCCATTTGTGATCATCTCTGAAAGGCTGTGGCAATCGAGAGTGGTGCTTGCGGACTGGGAGAAAGCAAATGTCATCCTGGTCTTCATAAAGGGCAAGAACAAGTACCCAGGGGAGTACAGTCCAGTCATCCCCACCTCAATCCCTGGAAAGGTGATGGAGAGTCTCATTCTGGAAGCCACCTCTATCCATATAGAAGACATGAAGGTGATCAGGAGTAGTCAGCATTAGTTCACTGAAGCTAAATACTGCTTGAACAACCTGAATGCCTTTCGTGATGTGACAGCTACTGGGATGGATGAGGGGAGAGAAGTGGGCATGGTCTACCTCGGCTTCAGCAAGGATTTTGATACTGTTTCTCACAATATCCTCATAGGCAAACTCAGGAAAGGTGGCCTGGAGGAGTGGACAGAGAGGTGGATTGAGAACTGGCTGAACAGCAGATCCCAGAGGGTCATGATCAGGGACACCAGGTCTGGTTGGAAGCCTGTCACTGGTGGTGCCCACAAGGGTTGACACTGGGCCCAGTGTTGTTTAACTTATCCATCCATTACTTGGATGAAGGGGAGATGCCTCCTCAGCAAGTTCTCTGAAGACACAAACCTGGAACGGCCGATATTCCAGGGTGCTGTGCAGCCCTTCAGCAGAACCTCAATAGGTTGGAGAGATGGGCAGAGAGAAACTGTCTGAAACTCAACAAAGACAAACGCAGGGTCCTGCACTTGGGGAAAAACAACCCCATGCTCCAGTACAGGCTGGGGGCTGACCTGCTGGAAAGCAGCTCTGAGGAGAAGGACCTGGGGATCCTGGTGGACAACAAGTTGTTCATGAGCCAGCAGTGTGTCCTTGTGGCCAAGAAGGCCAATGGCATCCTGGGGTACATCAGGAAAAGCATTGCCAGCCAGTTGAGGGAGGAGATCCTGCCCCTCTACTCAGCCCTATGGAGGCTTCATCTGGAACGCTGTGTCCAGTTCTGGGCTCCTCAGGACAAGAGGGCTATGGAGCTCCTGGAGCGGGTCCAGTGGAAGGTAACAAGAATGATATGGGGTCTGGAACATCTCTCTTACAAGGAAAGGCTGAGGGAGCTGAGCCTGTTCAGCCCTTGAGAAGAAATAACTGAGAGGGAACCTCATCAATGTCTATCAGTATCTGCAGGGAGGGTGCCAAGAAGATGAAGCCAGGCTCTGCTTGGTGGTGCCAAGCAACAGGACAGGAGGCAATGGGCAGAAACTGATGCACAGGAAGTTCCACCTGAACGTGAGTCAGAACTTTGTTACTGCACTGGTGACCAAGCACTGGAACAGGTTGCCCAAAGTGTTTGTGGAGTCTCCTTCACTGGAGATATCCAAGAACTGCCTGGACACAATCCTGTGCCTTGTGCTCTAGGATGACCCTGCTTGAGCAGGGGGGTTGGACCCTCTGTAGTCCAACCTGATCCATTCTGTAATCCTGTAGAATCTTAATGCCTCATGCAAGCTACTGAACCAAGCCCAGCAGCTTCAGTTTGAGTTGCACCCTGACCTCTCTACCACGAGGTGTCCAGAGGTTTGGTGTCTGCTGTTGCCCTTCACAGGCCACGAGCCAGACAATTCTGTACAGCCTGGTGGCACTGAAGCCACAGCCTGGAACACCTATGGAATGGATCCAGGCTGAACAAGGATGAGCTGACAAGACTGCAAAGTAATTTCTCCAGGCAATGGAGATGAAAACAGCAAAAAAATGGCTCCCAGCTAAATGGGTGAATGTGTGTTAGCAATGGGTTTAGGACAGGCAAAATGATCACCTATGTAACCCACATAGCTTCTGAGAAAGGAAGATCAGGCCTGTAATTGGAGCAATAAAAGGGAAAGAACTGCTGCGGTCCGTATTTTGTCAGTTATTCCTAGCATGCCTGTGAGGCATCAGGCTGGCCACACAGCTTAGTGTTAGGCAGAGCTTTCTTATCCTGCCACCCTTTGCCTGTGCTTAGGACCACATCCCTCACAACCACATCAGTCTTGCCCCAAAGTAAATGATATATCAATAAATCAGGAATGACAAAAATATTGCCATTTCAATTTCAAGCAGCGTTTAGCCAGATCTGTTCTATTTTTTCTTTATGATCTGGTCAGTTCTTGCACAAGTGTGGCTCTGAAGGCAAATTGTAAGAGCTGGAAGCATGAGAGCAGATTTTCCACAGAGGACTGTGCAGATCAGTGATTTCCACTATTTTTCATCTACAGTGGGAAGAGAATTCTGTTAAATAAAGGGAGCTTTTTGAGAGAAAGTGATTGCCAAACACCTCCAGGATTTTGCTTTGTCAGAGATGAGGAGGATGTTTTTTGCCTTCTCAGAGATAAATACATTTTCTTCATCTCGCTGGTGCCCAGACCATGCAGATTCAATAAAGAGCTCTGCCTTCAGTGCTCCTCTCATGTGCCCATTCCCGTACATACAAAGGATCACACTAGGAAGCAAGTGATATAGCTGAAGTTGCAGTTTTTTCAGCTCTGTAAATCTAGCCAGGATTCCTGAATGAGGCTTGGGATATTAGATGGACTGCAAAAATCAGCATCTGCACAAGCAGGAGGTTGTCTGTAGCCTGACTTTTGCATTTATTTTTATTTTTTTAACCTCTTCTCAAACAGGCTGTCGTGCCGCCTCCCTGACTGCAGTACACACATGCATGTGGGATGGAGATAAAGTATCACCATCTACTGGCGGCTGAAAGGATAACGGCAGAATATTTTAGAAGGTAATGGTGCTTTTCCAGGTACCGGTGTGAGATGATGCAGAGAGCCCTGCTCCAAGGACAGGGAAGGTGGCTCACAGCCTCCTTGGCTGAGTTAGAGCAGCTGAAGCCTGGCAGGTGATTTCTCATTTACCCTTGCTGTGGCCGTACCTGTATTGGTCCTGCGTGCAGGAAAGGCTGATGCTCCTGGCACTGTTTTCCCTGGGTTTGCATGACATATGATGGGCTGAAGCAGTTGTGGCTTCACTGCCTGGAAATGAGAACTGAGGGCTGAGCCCATGAACCACGGTGCCCCAGGAGAGAGCCAGTCTCCCACAGGATGTGGGCTCAAATCCTGGGCTGTGAAGGGCTCCAGCCAGCTGGACACCTTCCAGGCTGTCAAAGCCAGGTGTCAAGTGCAGAAAAGATCCTATTTCTGCTGTGCCCTTTGCAGCAAAGTAACCCATGAACCCAGAGCAGGGGTGTGTGAAGGTCGGAAGATGCTACTTGCTGCTCTGATTCAAATGTGTTGATAGGATGTTGAGGTCATCCAGGGATGCTGCAAGCTGTGATGACCCAGGGGACAGGGAGGAGGTGGGGGTCACCTCCTGGTGTCAGTGAGGTTGCTCCACAGCCCACAGCTTTGCTGCTGTCCTTGCCTAAATAGTGGAGGAGAGCACAGCCATGGCTTGTTTTGTGCTCCTCAGCAGAGACGTGGGGTCCCACAGCCCATGCACAGCCCTTGGCAGGTGAAGGCATGGGTGAGCATAGAGGGAACACTGCTAGGAACAGGATCTGTGCTCAAGGGTCCCCACAGCTATGGAGTCCCATCCACTGCAGTCAGTGAGAGGCAGTGGTGTACAGGCAGTGGCTCTGAGCTGCACCTGTGGTGTGGGCAGACTTTTGTTGAGCTCAGAGCGTGGAGACCACGGAGCTGACCACCAGCAGCGGGCAGGGAATCACCCGCACCCACCTGGGATAGCTTCCCCTGAGAGCTGCTCACAAGTCCTAGCCTGTCTTTGGCCAGTGCTCACCAGCTCCTTCAGGATCTGAGGGACATGGAGCAGAGGAGAAGGGGAGATGATGGGAGAAAACAGAGTGAAGGGGTATCAGAAGGCAACTGGGAAACTGGGAGGAGACCACTCAAGGATTTCATGGGGGATCTCCTTCAGCAATAGCAGCTCTGGCTCTGTTTCATCAAGATACTCATGTGACTTGCTCTTCTGAAAAAACCTTGCCTTTGGTTCACATGCAGAGCGTGCCAAGGTGGCAACCACCCTGGAGGTTACAGTCCGATGTACACTGCTTTTTTCCCAGCGTGGTCATTCATTCCCTACTTGCTGGATGGGTTTTGAAGCTGGCGCCGAGTTTTGTGCTGCCGCAGCTGCCAGCATCCAGGTTTAACATGGACACAGTCTCTGCTGAGACAGTGGGACAGAAACAGTCTGTGCATACCTTTGTTCCTCTTGTCAGTAAAGGTGCATAGGAAATGTGTCTCTTCTTCCCAAGCTAATTGAACCTGTTGTGTTGAATATTCCTTAAACGAATTCCTACTAACAGCAGCACCCAGCAGATGGGTCATGTGGACTTCTTGGATAGGTACCACCATGCTCCACTAAATCTTGACTTTGCTTCTGATTGCCAGTTAAAAGGCAGTCAGAGAGAAGAGGGATTAGGAGCCACCCCATCTTTAGTTGTTTTATGCTTTTTCTTGCTGAGGACATTATATATTCTCTTTAAGCACCATCATCTCTCCTCCCCATCTGCAAAAGGCCACAGTAAAACTGAGAGAAACACTTCCAGGTTTCAAGGAAACACTGTTCAGGGTGAGCCTCTCTGTCCATCCATCACTGCTGTTTCCCTCTCTTCAATCTACTGTTCTTGGCATTTGCAGTGTGCCACAGCAGTCACAGCCCACATCCCTGCACAAGCAATGCCTGCTGCTCACTCCTGTGCCTGTTGCCAATGGAGCAACTGCTGAGTTAGGAGCTTGTGCTGGGAGCCTCCTCTGACACTGGCACAAGGCATTTTAATATTTTGGCCTTGTTCCACCTAGCTGCAAAACTCCGATACATCAGATTTTCTATGGAAGGGACTTGCAACCTTGGCACTGGAGAAAGCAGCAAGTCTCACGTCCTGGAAATTGTGGGCCTGTGGGCTCCTGAGAAGTTGAAAATAGAGCAACGTGTGCTGCTAGTAGATGAGTCCTTGTTAGGCAGCCAGGGAATGGTGCTGAGGAACTGCTTAGGACAAGTGTGGGCTCCTCTGAAACTTTGCCACAGTCATAGCCTTTCCACAAGATATTTCAACATCACTGAATTGGCAAATTCGAATTAAAAAAAATATTTCAGCTCATTTTTCTTTACCAGGGAAGAGACCCAGCTTGTTGGAACAAGCACTCTGGTAACGCATCCAAAGCCACAAATTTTCCTCTTTTTTTGGTCTTCTCTATCTTTTTCATGTATGCTTCAAATCAATCATAGCTTGATGTTTCTCAAACAAATGGAAGAAAATGCAGAGCCTCATTATTTTACTTCTTTCATTTCACAACACTTTGCCTGTTTTTTCCATCTGAATTGAAGCAGAGTTGTAGGATGGGTTTTGCCCCATTTTTCCATCTACCCAAGTTTACGTCGGGAGTAACTGTCCTGGGATGATTTTTGTTTGTATATTGGGGAATCTCAGAGAAGAAGGTGATATATAGTAAGCACTCAAAATCACTCCTTTAGTTTCCCGAGTTGCTGAGTTTTGAGCTGTCAAAACACTGAGTGGTTTGCTTTGGTATTAAAATCAAGTGCATTTTAATAACGCCCTTTGCAAAACTCAGCTGTGTATCCCGTGTGATTTGTTTTGAACAGAAGCAATATTTAGTACCTTAAAATAATTTTCTTGAGAGGACTGGAAGTCCTCAAGCCTATGCAGTCTTGGTTCAGTCCCTCTTGAGGCAGCCAAACAAACTTAAAAGTGACAGGAGCAGCATCCTGAATAATCCCTGCTTTCTGTTTGAAATCTCACACAAGCCAGCATGACAGGGTGTAGGAGGAATACTAAACAAACTGTTAATCCCAAAGGCTTGGCAAGAACTTGCTGAGCATACCTGCCTCACTGTGGTCTTACAGCATATAGCAGGCATCAGAAATCCAGTAAAGGAATAAACTGGGTCAACTGGGAGGAAAGTAACTGGAAAAAAAAAAATGGTGTAGTCCACGTCATTTTCACTGTGAGATTGAAGAGCTGAGTGTATCAAAGTGAAAGCAAAGCAGCTGAAGTGCCTTGGATAGGATACTGGCTTCTCTAGCACGTCACCAAAGCGCATTTGTACTTTCATATTTGTCTAAAGAGCACAAGACCCTGCAAATCTGGAACACATGCCAATTTCAGAAGTGAAAAGGAGGGACAGCTTCAGCTGGTATCAGGTTAAGATAGCAGTGGTTGTTGATAGCTCCTTTAAGTGAGGGGAGGCACAGGAAATGCAAAGGTTTTTTGGTGCAGGGTGTGTGTGCTACAGAGTGTGAAATGACATCTGTTGTGGGATTCTCTACACAGATATGAATTACCTTGTACAGGAAATCAGTTACAGTTAAGTGCATAATAGCCAAAATTGCCAGTGGATTTTCCTCAAATGAATTTACAAACTATGTAATTTTTCTTGCATCTGTTGTCTAGGAGTTGTGGTGTGCCTTCAAGGACAGTCAAGACCATCTCTTGGTAGGGCTTCTCCTGGAAGGTTCTTGCTGTAGTGTTATCCATCTGTGCTGCTTGGCTTTGGCTTTATCTTCACCTACTTCTGTTTCCCTTGTTCTACTTTTGCATGGAAAATAGCACCTGGAGTATTGCTTGATGAGAGGGGCTTCTCCATCCCTCTTAAGAAACAATGGATGTGGCCACAGGACTTGGCACAAGGCTTTCTGTGGGGTTGTGCTTCAACAAGGTTGTAAAATTAGAGTTTGGATTTGCTTTCTAGCAATTTGTGGATTTCACCTGGCTGAGCTTGGCAGCAATATTCAAATCTTTGAAGTGCTTATGTAGTCAACATCAGCCTGAGACTAGGCTTTGAGTGAGGGATGCTTCCTTGTGTCTTTGGACAGTCAGCCTCCTTTATCTTTGACTCTTCATGGACTAAATGCAAGCAGCCCAGTGAATGCAAATTCACCCATGGCAATTTGTATCCCTAAATGGTGTGCAGAATAATTTGGCTTCTATAATTGTGTGTGGCAATAGTTTTTGAATCTGTTGACAAAGTTGTCTAAAATTTTTGCCTTCAAACTAGAATTTTTGGTGAGAGTATCTGACAATGTCTGGCTGCATATCCACGTACAGCCTCCATGCGATTTTTGTGAAACACACTCAAAACGTGTCTCTCATTTTTGGTACTTTTCTTGCACTAAGGAAGTAATTTTTTCTCAAAAATTTCAGTTACTCTTCATTGTTCTTTACCATATGTTAAAGTCATATTACATTAGAAAATGAGTAGCTCCTGTTGACACATGGTCTGCTTTATTAGCCAGGGTGTAATTTTGCAGTGTACAGCACACACAGTATGCATTCCAGATCCCTGAGGTGCTTGTTCTTGGCGTCCTTCCTGCTCTGAAATCTGTGCTGCCACTTCCTCCTTGCTGAGACCACCAACAGACCGGATCTGGGAGTCCAAATGCAGGGGTTTAAGATGCTGCTGGCACTCAGGTCCAGCCCATGTTCCTGCCAGCACAGAGAGGGCCAATTAATATGAAATCTGAACCTCATCCAGGCTGTTTCACAGACCATATATTTGCTGAGGCATCAAGCAGAGGGCATGGAGCAGACACCTGGTACTGGTATCATCCTCAGTCACTTCATCTAACTCTGTCAGATCTGTGTCCTTGGTTAATCATGCTAAAGAGCTTCAGCCAACATGGTGGTTTTCCCTGCACTGTTAAGCACTGCTAAGGAGCCACAATGCTTTTCTTTCAGGTCCCAAAGAAAGTCCAGTTTTCAAAAAGAGCTCCAAACATCGGCATGGCAGCAGCAAAAGGAATTCAGTAATTGCCAGCATGGTTTCACTAATCAGCTGCAACAAAAATTTCACCTCATCAATTTTCTCACTGAATATATTTGTAAGTTAGGAGGAACTTCTTGCATGTCTGATAATTTGCACAATGAAAGATACAGACTTTCAATGTGGTTTATTATATAACTCATTTGATAAATATTTCTGTATATGAGAATATCTCTATGTAAGCAAATAGATATCTGTCTGTAGAAGAGAAAAACATCTAATTTGATGATTAATTAGAAAATTTCAGGAAGTGGAGAACCCATCAGTTCCTTTGGTTGATGGTTTCAGTAATTATTTACAATTTCTGCTATGGCCGTGGACTTTTTTTCTCATTCTAATGAAGCTGGCTTAAACCTTCAGCTTCTAGTTTTTATTATCTCTGTCTCTGCTAGTGTATAGGGCCATTTGGTTATTGTATTTTTTCTTTATTCAGGTTCTAATGCAGCATAAATTCTAGTCACTTCTTTGTTTTCCTTCTAACAAGATTCCAAAATTGAACTGTGAGTTCCCTTCACCCTCTTTGAAGCATTTTCTTCTCTATATATTTTGATAAGAAAGGTACTAAAGATCAAAACACAACCAGTATAAAATGCAGGGTATTATAAATGATACATATTCTAGAGAGGCCTTCTCGGTTCCCCAGCTAAATACAGAGTGGCAAAGAATAATTTGGTAACCCTGCTAACACTGCTGCTGCAGCCAGTGCTGCTGTTTTAAGAGGTCTCTAGGGAGTTCACAAGGCCACATTGTCACTTTGCTGGTCACGTTAGTGTCCAGGAAGTTGTGGTGAAAACCTTAGAGCAGACAGAACTGAGAGAATATTTGCCACTGAGCCTGTGTCTGCTGGTGTGCTTTCTGGGGCTGTGTCCTGGTGAATGTGGGATCACTGGGAATACAGGAAGGGAGGAAACCTGCTAAGGGAATAATGATGGAATCATGGAACGGTTTGGGTGGGAAGGAAGCTCAAGGATCATCCAGTTCCAACCCCCCTGCTGTGGACAGGGACACTTTCCACTAGACCAGGTTGCTCGGAGCCCCATCCAAGCTGTCCTAAAACACTTCCAGGGATGGGGCATCCACAACTTCTCTGGGCAACCTGTTCCAGTGCCTCACCACCTTCACAGGGAAGAATTTCTTCCTTATATCTAATCTAGATCTGCCCTTTTTCATAATAAATAAATAAAAACAAAGATGGGATTTTGAGTGTGCTGTGTTTTGTTTAATTACAGCACTGTCTCCAGAATTCCTCTTTAAACTTTTGCTAAAATGTATTTTTATGACACCTATCAGATTTCTCTTTCTTATGACATCCCTGAAGAGCTCTGTTGTGAAGTTTTCATGGAGTTTAGCTTCTGCTTTCCCTAAAAGGCAAACTCTATGTGTATACCCTATAGTCTAAAACTGAAACAATGTTCAGATAAATTCTCATTGCCATCTTCCTTATAGACTAACGGGCTTCTCTTACCCCAGGGACTTGAGATGGAGTAATGACCTGTAAAGATTTCATTGTTTTCCTGAAAATTCAACTTGCTTTTTTGAATTTCTCTATGATTTTAAGATTATTCAAGAGGGGTATTTATTCATGTTGGACCAGTAAAGAAAGTTTCCATGACAAAATGCTCTGTTCATATACATTCATCATCTGTATGGCTGAAATAACTAAATACAAAAGCACACTGGAGCTCTTCAAAATGTGAAACTGAAGTGGCCCACACTGAAGTATCATGGTTAGATGTATCCCTGTGGGTGTCCACAGTACAGCTAGGAGACACTCTCTAGGCTTTCAAAATCCTATCTGGGCCTTTATTGCACTGAATACAAATCCTGAGTGAGTTCTCAAGGGGAGCCTCTCATGATTAGTCCAGAGTTCTGTCCAGGCGACAGTGGAAGAAAAAATACAGCCAAAGCTGTAGTGAATGACTTTGGGCTGCTGCCACTGCCTCGTGCCTGCCTGGCCTGCTTTGAACAGCAGCAGGCAGCAAAACAAGGTATATTGAGCATATTAGTAGCAGCTGCCAACAAACCACTCTCCTGTCAACCTTGCTACAGCTCTGGTTCTTTCAGACTGATGAGAGTGCTTGGACTCCTGAGAAATCAGGGAATTGCAGATTTCCTTCCTTGTAGTTCAGAAGAATCTCACAAGTTTTTGCTTAGCTGGGTGCATGTGCTGATCTGCTTTACCAGCCTGCTTGCTACACTGCTGACCATGTTTGTAAGTCTGTTAAATGTAAAGTGATGAACAAGCTACTGCAATGTAATTGCAAGGCTTCCAAACTGCCAAAGTAAACGGCATATAATGCCTTTGTTTACTTTCTAGCAGATAAAAATAACATCTGCATCATTGCCTAACCTTTCGTAAAGACAAGTTTTCTGCAAGTGTTCTTCAACACCAGCAATTCAATGGCTGACACACATTTGTGCAAGTAAAGCTTGTTTTGGGCTTACTCTCTAGAAGCTGTGTTTTCATTGATAAATACGTTTGCCATGGGTCCTGCAGGTTTTTTCCAGCAAGGGAACAGAAATTTCTAACTTCAAAACAGGAAGTGAGAGGTTACATTCAAGATGTGTTGTGGTTGATTTCAGTGGGGTTTTTTTTTCACTTGTGTGATAAAAGCAGATGTCAAGAGAGCACTCATGGATGGAGTCTACCTGAAAACCTGGGGGAGAGTAGGCAGTAGATAGATCAAGTGTGTTTCTTGTTTCTTGCAGCTCCTGCACTGCTCCTCATCTCTGGTCTACAAACTTTGCCAATGGGAGTGGGGAAACAGATCAGAAGTCATTATCTGTGCCCATGGAATGACGTTGGCACCACCACCAGTTATCTGCCATCCACAACACTTTGGTGTTTTGGGTTCAGCTGCAATGTGAAGCTCTGTGTACGTGCATGGATGTATTAGAACCATGTCACAGGCACGTTCCTCTAACACCTCTCATATATTGGTGACACTGTTATTTGAGTTAAAAAAGGGGAGACCATGAACAGCCCTTACCAGTAGGGCTGGAATTTTCCTAGTGGGAATGTCAGACTGAAGAAGATTATTTTGTAAGCTGTCTCTTCTCCTGTTACACACTGTAAAGTTCACTCCTTTCTCAAGGACTGTGCAGTATCAAATGTCTCTGTTGAACAACAGCCTGCTTGTGAGTGCCAGAAATGAGGTTAACTCAAGTTTTCTTGTGATGAACCATTATTGCACATTCCCCTTGCAGGATTAAAAGACCAACATCTTAAACTTCTGGAATACCCTGAAGAGTGTTTGTCTGTTGTGAACACCCTTGATGTTCCCACTTAAAGACGTTATAGGAAAGGGATCACAACCTTGCTTCAACTTCTTCTGAATAACTCCCTAATAAAATCCCTAAAATTCTTCAGTAAGTAGAATTTAGATGTGGATGGCCTCGCCTTGACGCATTTTAATTACAGAAATCTATCACTCCTTCTTTGATGTTCCCTGTATCTTCTGTTGCACAAGAGTTTATCATGGAGCACAAGAGAGCTGTGTATTGTATATGAACAGTCCTATGACTATTTCCAGGTGCCTGGTGAAAAACACCTCAGTGAGGAATGATGGGGACTAAATGCACAGTTACTACTTCATGTAGGATTGGCATAACAGGATAGGAGAATAGGCAAGCTTAAACCATGTTGTGCATCTTCACAGGCTTGAAAGAAACAAGGCAAATCTCTGACCACCACAAGTTTAACAGAGCAGACATTAAAGACATTACATTAATAACCCTTAGAAATGCATGTGGGAGTTTGTTATTAACTTTAATAGGAGTGCATGCAAATTTTCCTTTGCTATGGGCAGTAAAGTCATTATATTATCAAAGAGGCAAGCATAGAAATGTGTACAAGAATGCCTACAAGAGATTGCAAAGAGCAAAAACTATTTCTGGATCTTTTTGGGCTTAAAAAGTGGCGCTGAAAGGGATTAGGTTTTCTCTTGTGCTCGACTTTTACACCAAAATTAGGGATTCCCTACCCACCATAATGCTAATGAAAATGGATTCATTTACTTGTAGGAAGCAAGACACTAAAACCCGGCACATGACCAGCAATGCAATATTTAAACAGAAGGTTTACTATTCATTGGTGTTTGTTTATGCAAATAATTATTTGGCTAATGTGGCTCTTTGAAGAAAGAAATGCTTTGTTAAAGCACCTGTGCTGCCTTCAAGCACATACCATTTTAAACCTGAAAAACATTCTGCAGGAAAAAACTCCCCAAAAAACCCCCAAAACCCCAGGATGATTAAATTTAATTCTGGTATTTATAAGGTAAACCTGAAGCAATTAAAAAAATCTTACCAAAGGAAAACAGATCTATCCTTAGGCTTTCTGGCTTACATATCCTAAGAAAGTAACTGCAACAAAGGCTAGATTCAGTGTTTAAAAAAGTCCATTGCAGATGCACAGAGACATGGGGAGCTTTGTCAGAAGTAGCAAAGCCTTCAGAGCTGGTGGATGAGGTGAGTGGTCTAACAACTCACCAGCTGCAAGGAGCAATCCTCTGCTGAACTCATTATTCAGGTTTCTGGTTGTGTAAGTTCCTATTTGCTCATTTTGCTGGTGTGGTCAGGAGTCTCTCAGAGCCGAGGAGCCTCACAAACATCTGCTTTTTCCAGGTCTATGCCGGAACAGATTGTCACCCTGAAGCCCCAACATCTGCTCTGTGCAGAGGAACAGTTGTGGTACTTGCTTGGTGCCAGAGCCTCTTAAAGGCACATTTCCCTGCAAAGCAGCAGGGCCTGAGTGTGGTAGCAGAAGGTTTTGGAGACAGAAGGTTGACTTCCAGGGATTCAACAGGGATTTACCTCTCAGCTTTTTCTGTGCTTCCTAAAAAAATGAAGTACGCAAGTAATAAGGTTGAATTTACTTGGGGTTTTTTTGCCAATTTGTTTTGTTTGGGTTTTGGTCTTCTGTGTTTTTCAATAGAGCAGCCCAGAAAGAGATCATGCAATCTGCTGGAAAATGTGTCTTTCATCACAGAATCATAAAATAACTTTGGTTGGAAGGAGACTTTGGAGGGCATCTGGTCCACCCCTTGCTCTGAGCAGGGAAAATTTGCAACTTGTATGTATCTGAGAAGGGAAATGAAGTTCTCTAGGGAAGAAAAGCCTTAAATATGAGAGCTGCACCTGCAACAGTTTTGGGATTTTTTTCCCTGTATCTTGCCTAATTCTCAGAGCCCAGAGTGACTGGGCTGCTGAAGTGTATCTGTTCCAACAAAACCCTCTGCTAAGTTAATTACAGAGGTCTTCTGATGCAACTCACTTTGCTAATCCTCAAACAATTTCAAATTGATTATCTTGGCCTACTATGGGCAAGACAGAAAAGTAAGCCCAAATGTAATTGAGGCTTCATTACAAATTTGAAAACTAATGGCAGTCAAGCAGATATGGGGCATGTTGCATATTTTACTTTCATTAAATGATAATTCTGTTTTACATTGTGTGCTAAAACTTGGGGGGCAGGGGAGGAAGGTGATGTATCCAATAGCAGTGCAGGTTGTAAGGCTACTAAAAATTATTCAGATATTGCCCTGTGAAAGAAAATGGTTTTACCCTCCTTTAATTCAAAACTCCACGTGAAATACACTACAGCCTAAATATATTGGATTACTGAATTGTAACAGGAGGATTTAAGGACATAACTGCCTCCTTTAATTTCGTTTTAACGTGAAAAACGCGAGCGGGCTGAGGCGCTCGGTCGGTGCGGGAGGTTGAACCGCACGCCCAGGAGCCAAAGCTCCACAGCGGCAACACGGGGGCTGTGACTGGCCCGGAGCCCCCCCGGGGCGCGCAGGGCCGCCGCCAAGGGAGCTGCCGGCTCCGGCTCCCGGTCCCGCTGCCGGGTCGGGCTCCCGGTTCCAGCAGGGAGCGGCGGCCGTTGGGCGCGCCCGTTATTCCCGCCCGCCATTCCCGCCCGCCCATTCTCCTCGCGGCGGGCGGGGCGCCGGGGCCGGGCGGGCGCCGGGGGCGGGCGGGGGACGGACGGGACGGGACNGCGGGCGGGGGACGGACGGGACGGGACGGGACGGGACAGGACGGGACGGGACAGTGCCTCTTCCCCGCAGCGCCGGGACAGCGACGCCGAGGCTCCCGGCTGGCAGCCGCCCCGCCATGGCTCTCAGCTCCGAGCGGCTCTTCGACTCCCTGGGACATTTCGGCAGGTACTGGGGGTGCCCCGCGCGGGCGGCTGTCACACCCGGCCATCGCCGTGCGGGCACTGATGGTTGCCCGCGCTGGCCGGGTGTCACAGCTGCCCCGCGGGAGACAGCACCGCGCGCCGGCTCCCGGCATCGCGCGGGCTGCGGGCGCTCGCTCAGACACGCACCGGACACATGCACGGGGACTGTCACACGCACACGGAAAATGACACAGGCGCTTACGCAGGCGGCACCGCGCCGTATGAACCCACACGAAACAGGCACTGCTGCTTGTGTTTGCAGCACTCGACACCCCCCCATGCACTTCTCCACACACATGCAGCGCTCCACGCGTGTGCTCGCTCACACCGTGCAGCGCATCCCCGTGTGTCCGTGCTCGGACAGGCACCCACGCGGCGCCCGTTCCCACATGGCCTCACAGACCTGCCGGCACCACGTGCATGCAGCCACCCATTCATGGCCTTGCACTTTTAAAAACACTTCAAACTCACACGTTTCTTGCACATGTGAGCACACACAGGCACACACACAGCCCCAGGGTCTGGAACAGCCTGTGCACTTCAGGGGTGACAGAAGGGCACAAGCAGTATGCGGGGGAGCACTGTGTGACACTCAGGCTGTTTCTGCCTAGGGGCACAGGGTTGTTGAGTGCAAGAGATGATGTGTTTTTTATTGAGGCTGGGTTTGTTGCCTGTGCTACAGGCATATGGAGTATGTGCATGTATCCTTACCAGCAAGGGTTTACCTGTATGGTAAATGATGTGTGCGTGGTGGTGAATTTCCTTTGAGGTGCCTTGTGGGTGTGGGGTGTGTGTGTGTGTACAGAGGCCTGGGTTTTTTGGACAGATACACAGACGTGGTGTGTGTGTTTATGCTTCTGCAGCTCTGGATGCGGGGCTGGTATCTGAGACTGCTTGTAGCGGGTAACGGAGAAGAAATGTTAGGCAAGGAAATGAAGTTTTAGAGGATACGAATATTAAGGCTAATGGGTGCACATCCTCACAGTGAGCTCTCTTCTGCACTTCTGTGATGTGCTGATCATCGTGGGCTTTGCAGGCGCACGCTCCTTGGAGCAGATGGCTGGAATAGACCCATGTGTCACAATCTGGCTACGAGTTCAAGCTGCTGAATTCCAGCGTTGTGCTTTCTAGCTCGGTGACCAGTGAGCCAGCCTAACCCACAATGTTGATCTCCTCTCAGGGGCAGGCAGGAGCGGCATTTTGGACAAAGCCTGGGAGCTCCTTGTAGTGGTTGAAGTGCCTGAACTGCAGCAGGAGAGGCTCTTAATATCATGTGCAAGTAGTAGTGGTGGGTATCAATAGCCTCTTCAGATGGTTAGGATGGAAAGGCATTTTCTTGCTTAAGTGGCACCTATGCTTAAATTAGATATTTAATTAAGTTGTGACTTACAGGCATGTGTATCTGAACAAAATCTCATTTGTTATCAGTTCTGGGTCAGCAACAAAAATACCTTGTTCTGTGTGAACTAGAAGAGAAATCCTAGCAATCTGTTGATTTGCTGCTGCTGCTGTTTCTCTGTCTTGTGCTCTTTGTGGAAGGCAGGCACTTGACACTGAATACTGAAATAACGCAAAAGTAGTTATTTTTAATTACTGGAGTAGTTTTCCTACCTGAGAAAATTTATCAATACTTTAGATAAAGTTTTCCAAACTACTCCTTGCAATTAAAAGGAGACCAATTCTACAGCAATAACCTGACATCTAAGGATGACTATTTGAGATGCAGTTCGTTAAGAGCTGCTTTAAGTTTAAGAGCTTGAGATGAGATGCAGGCTACCAATATTTGCTGATGCTGATTTGCTTATGGCTGTTTGAGGTTTCAAAGGCCGCACTAGTGGTATATTATAACAGTCAGTATAATAGCAGCTTATGGTGGGTGGGGCTATTTAAGACATTGTAAAAACCTTTTTTAATCCCTTGATAGGGCTAGATAAGTGATCCTATTTCATACGACAAGTTGTTCATAACTGTAACCATTGAGTTTGTTCTGTTCATTTTGCAGCATCCTGGCACTGAGAGATAATCAGTGGTTCATTTCTTCAGTTCAAGCAATTCTCATAAGGCCCATATAACCTATGCACTATATATAGATTCTATAGATTTGACACAGTCAGATTCTGAGCAATCCAAGCGTGACTGTTAGTATTTTGAGACTGTTTTGATTTTCTTAAAATCTGACAGATGCAGTAGAGAATGAGCAGCTGTTCATACATATATAAATACAGAGATAGTATGCATGCATTTTATATACATGTAATAGATAGCGCTATATATGTTATTAACATACATATAATATATAAGTTATTAATATACAGATAATAAATCAACCTTTCACATTAAGATTGTGAATTTTACAGAATTGACATTCACATGGATGCTGACAATATTTTGCTTTCCATTTGTGCTCTCTTTCACAAGTCTCAGTGATACCATTGTTCTTAATAGGGCCTTGAGACATACATGAACAACCATAAAAATGTGATGGCTCCTGTAGCCTATGCCATTAAAGGAAGACTTTATGCCTCTCTTTGAATTTGGGCATGGGTAGCATCTGTGGCCTATAAATTCAAGAAGGCTGTTTTAAACATTGTTCTTGAGTCTGTCTGTGGAGCATGAGATCACTGGTCACTATTGCAGAGATTGGATGACAGACAAATAGTGCTTGTCTGACTCAGATGGCCTCATCACTAGAGGGCTGCCAAGCCTTAAAGCTCCCAATGTACCTGAAGTGAACTGCACCCTTCTCCCATGCAGCAGATCCTGCCAGACTGCACCTATGGGCTCTCCCTCTCAACCCCCTGCCTCAGCCCCTCTCTGCCCACCCACTCCAACTCCAAAAACCCTCTCAGGGGCCCGTCAGGTGCAGTCAGACACTGGCTGTCACTGGCAGGCCCCGTGCTGGGAAAGGGGAGAGACAGCCAGTGGGCATAAGGTTGGTAGCAAAGCGTGGGCATAGTGGGTAGGTGAACCTTAGGAGATGGCTCACACTGCCTGCACATGTCATTCCCAGGTAAACTAAAGGACTTTTAATAACTTCAGTGACTTTGATCTACCAGCAGGAGACAAAACGTACATATGTGGTTGCTGGTGAGAAACAGGCTATGCGTTCTGTCGCTCTGATCTGCACCATGGCAATGTGCTGAGTGGAGACATGATCTAATCAGGAATAAGAATAATCTGTCTAGAGAGAGATCTGGGGAGGTACCCCTTATGGTAAGTGTGGGTGAGCGTAGGGATTTGATTTCCCAGCTGGAACGTCTGGTAGCTGAGATGCGGCTTACACGGTACGCAGCGTTTCCCTTGTGATTAACAGTTTTCAAATCTTGGCTTATACTTTAGCCAAAAGCAGGTGGTGAAAATTGTCAGGGAGAGAGAGGAAGATTGGGTGTCACTGACACCATTTCCAGATTTTGTAATGCAGTATTTCCAGAATCTTTTAAAAGATTGCCTTTCTTCTGAGATATTCTATCTTTTACAAAGCTGAGTACGTTACCTAGATTTTCAAGTGTTGGTTTTATAAAAAATATATTTTACTAGCAGCTAGACTAGCTAATAAATTAAAAATTTCTGCAATTTATCTTTATTGAGATGTTTATGTATTTATTCAGGTTTTGACATCTTTGCACTGTTGTCTTCTATGAACTTTTTGCCTGGTCAGTGGAGTTGCTACAGTTTGGACTTTAGGAGCGAGCAAACCAAAGATTAGCAATGGCTATTGTGAGGAGGAGGGAAGCAGGACAGGCTGCCTGTTTGCACAGAACAGTCACCTGTTCCAGCCAAACATGGGGTTTAGTAGACATTAATGCATTTACCAACAGTTTCAACATCTCTTTATTACCCCGGAACTTTTCTAGTGTTTATAATATATGAGAGAGTCTTCTTAGCTAAAAAACTTGCTTGAATTTTGTAGAAATTCTTTGTAGTGGACTTCTATTGACTGCTGGTCAGTGCCATGGTAGCAATATTTGAGTGGCCAGTGCTAACACTGTTTCTCTTCTCCCTACCTTGCAGAGGTCTTGGTTCACTTCTAAAGCTCTACACAAAACAGTCTGTCTTCTTTTCACATCTTGGAACTTTTCCAGGCTCCTCTTCTCATGCTGTTGCGCTTATCTTCTCTCTTGTTTCACAGCTCACAGCTCTTGTGATCAGGTTACATCTGCAAATCGTGCTGTGTACATGTTACTTCCAGAAATTCTTGGTTTGTATCAAATAACAAGGAGTCCCAAGTATCTCAAAGATCATGCTCACCACTTCTTTTCACACACACAAAAAAGAACACTTTCAAGCAATGATTTTTCAAACTCATGTGTTTTACAGATAACCTTGAAAGGTTCTTTCCCAACAAAAATACGTTTTTCAAGTGGAGAAGTGTGCTTATTAGATATGGAAAGAAATTGGTTTTCCTTTTTCAAGTTAGTATGGAGAAGCAAGTCGTTGTATTCATATTCAGCATTGAACAGACAAGTTTTAATTTAAAAAGTGGAAGCATTACAAGAATTTTCTCAAATAGTAATATTTAGTACATTCTACACAAAACTAATATTTTTAAACAATACAATGTGAATTTCTGTTTAACCTTTGAGTAGTTTACTGAAGATGAACAAAGTGCTGTGGTTTGGAGATTGTTTTAAAAAAAAAAAAATCCTTTTTTCCCCCATATGCTATCTTATACAGTGGGAAAGTTTATTGCAACATATCTGGCATTCAGTTTTCAAAGTGTACCAGTGGACAGCTGTCAGGCAGAAGAATCTCAGATCTAAGTCCTCCCTTGGCTCCTAGTCAGGGGTGGTGTTCGACAGAAATGTTTGGTAAGTGTTCTTACAACTATGCTACATTATAACATCTGAGTCAGCCTGTGCTCATTTCAGGTGTTCATAAGATAAAACAGGGGGACTTGGCAGCATTTCTTTTTCCCCCCCCTTTTTTTTTGTGTGTGTGTGTATGGGGGGGATATTTTGCAAATAGTACTTAATCCTGTTGGTTGAAGGGTATGATAATAGCTTTGGAGAACCAAGAAAGCCCATGTGTTTTCAGAGAGCAAACTCTAGCAGCTTAAACAAAGGCCTTATTATCTGTGCCTGACTAGGCAAAAGTGGAAATATTCTCAAGACTCAGAACCAAAGCTGGATGCTGGCAAGTGCTTCGGGGTAATGGTGGCAATGCACCAGCAGTGTGGTCTGCAAGAGGTTCTAACAGCACTTGCTGGGATCCAGGTCATACTGGGGGCAGTCTAAAGCAAGAACTGCATAGACAGAAGTGTTCTGCCACAGAACATGCTGGCATCCTCACCCTGGAGGTGCCTGCCTGTTTCTGGCTTGAAAAAGTAGATTAGAGTAACAGGAGCAGATTAAAAAGTAGATTACAATAATAGAAAGATGACTAAATAAAAAGCAGGATGAAATTGCACCTGTACTATCCATTGCTTCTCCAAGGCTAGAACCTGCAGTGCGAGCAACGCTGAAGCTTAAAGCTGGTAAATCAATTATGATTTGTAAACCAGATGGATGAGATTCACCTCTGAAATGTTGCCAACCCCCCAGGGTGGCTTCTAAACCAGGTTGTAGCATAGACACAGTTATGGCAGCATAAGGCAGTTATCACACATGTCAAGGAGCTGATGATCAACTGTTCCATCCTGAAATATGGTGTGAATGAAAATGAAATATGTAAGGCACTGGACAGTGTGTTCCCTGTAATACAATGCCTAGGACAGGGATACCATTCCTATAAAAGCTGTGTCAGTAATTTTCTCATAAGAGTAATGATTTTCAGCAGTACTAAGATATCTCTAAGTTGGAAGGAAATTTTTATTAAAGGCCTTACTCATGGAAAGTTTGACCAATTTATTGCAGGAAGTAAAATCATGCAAGCAGAAAACACCTTTAAATTTTTTAATTTAATTTTTTGAAGGCCCCAGGGGCCTTTAGCACTTTCTGTGACGATTTCTGTGCCACCATTTTGCTATACACAACAAGGATGGTACTGAGATACATAGTGCTGACATTTTATTTAAGGTAGCTTGAGGCACAAAACTATAGCAGCTGAACAAGAACATGAGATCCTCAGCTTTTCAGAAATACAGAAAAAATAGCAAGCCAGAGAAGATACCAGCTGAGGTAGCTATATCTTGGTTACAATTGCAAGACTGGAAAAAGTGTGATGACAAACTGTAGAAGACAGAGATCTACAAGTCCTAATAATGATGGTCGATCTGTCAAATTGTCCATACACTTGGAGATAAATCTTAGTTGTCTTCAGAAAATACTGAAACTGCCTAGAGAGCTTATATATACCTTAATATGGTACATTGATGGCCAAACTATAGTGCTCACCTCATGCAAAGCAGATGTTCTTTGAAAATCACATGTGGTAAAAATACGATTTGAGGAACCTAGAAGCACAATCCATATTGTGGATCATATACTGAAGCCTTTGCTCAAGAAAATGTTTTCATCAAGAGGTGAAGTTACGTTTCCTCTTCGTGTTATCTCGAGGCATTACCAGAGATGCAGCTGCAGCAGTGTTGCTGAGGCAAGGACAAGCTCTGAAGAATAGCTGGAAAAGGCCAATAAGGCAGCAAGAAGTAGAAGAGAAGTGCTGAAAAGGTGCTTCAAAGAAGTGGGAATAATTTGCAGCTCTATAAAGAGCAATCCGTGCTACACTTTAGATGGAGTTCAGTGCCATTTAAATGTGTTATATCCATGATGGCCTGAACTTTTCCAGCTGTATTGTGACTTAATTCTCCTCTGTAAGTTGTAAAAGAGATATGGAAGCATCTAAGTTCCTACCTGATACATCTGTGAAAGTCTGTTGTAGCAGTGTGGGGAATCAACTGTCCAAATCAAAGCACTAGAGAGCTCATCTCAGTATCTTTACAGGCCTGTAGTGTAAACTTCAGACATCTGTTAAGTCACCTTGTCCAGAGGGAGAATTGGACTGTAAAGGGCATGACCCATCTGTCTTGTTTTCATAGGACAAAGTAAATCCTGGCTTTTGTGTGGTTCCTCACCAAGTGGAAAGGGGATCTAGAGAAATAATATAGATGTTATGGAACTGCATACTGTATACATTATATTGCATGAACTGTAAATGAACTGTAAGCATGGTGAAATTATACTGATGATATCCCGTTTTTATGTATTATATTCCAGAACAAATTGTTTTTTGATCTTTTTTCCTGTGTCTTTAGAACTGGTGTATGTCAGCAGAGCTGGGAATACCATAAAGTTGCTACAGCTCCACCTTTCTGAGAGATAATTCATATTAGTTCCAGGTTCAGAGAAACTGGAACCTCATCTCATTTACACCTGTATTTTAGGCTCCTCGAAGAACTGTCATCCTTTGTAGATCAGTGTAGCCAACCTCAGTTCTGTCTCACTCATTGAGAATAGAGGGGGCAGTTACTACAAAAGTAGATTTATATAGAAGAATCCTGGTGGGTCTGAGCAGAATTCAGCTGCTTTATTTTTGTGGAGAATGGAACCTCTAAAATGCTTGTAAATATTAATGTGCAGGTAGACTATAGGATTATTCCAGATCATTCCCTTGTATGAGATACCAAAAGGGAAAGACTCAAGGAAAGAACCTGACAGTAGTGTGGAAGTAAAGAATGGGTTATGCATTTGCAGTGAAGAGGAACAGTTTGGAGGGAAATGAGCCACAAACCTGCAAAAGAAGCTGAAACTCCTCTTGCTATCAGTAGCCATCTTTTTCTGTGGGTTTAGAGATAACTTGCCTTGCCTTGGAGAAGATGTGCTGTCAGGGCTACTAACCTTAGCCCTCCCAAGAGCTCTTGGACTATTGGTGGGTCATTAGCATAGACTCCTGAAGAGAGAGGAAGAATGAGATACGTTTTACTCCTCTTCAGTGTCCTAACTGGGTTTTAACAAAGCCTGTAGAAGACTTTGTTAAAGATTCAAGCTACTCTGTTACAGAGAGGGAGAAGCACTGTCTGTGTGAAGGCTGTTTTATTTCTCCTGTAGAACATAGCCACTAAATACTGGGAGTACTAAAACAATTCCAGATGCTAAACCGTGTTTAGCAGAAGAAAATACTTTGACCAGACTCTGCATTAAATTGAATCCCTTTCTGCAAGCTGTAGAGCTATAGAATTCAAAATGTAGGATTCCATATAGGTAGGATTGCAACTGGCAGTATTCTCTTCAACAGAAAAGACTCTCTGGCTGACGCTGAGTTGCCTTTTCTGAAGTGATGCCTTGATTTACATGTTGATTTTGTCCCAAATTTTAGAAGACAGAGTTATCTGACACTTAATTCCCTTAGTGTAATATCTTAAGTGGTATTTTTTTAAAAAAGAAATATTCAAAAAAGCTACTAAAGCAATCTACTTCAAAAGCTAATAAAGTATCTACTTCAGCTCTTCTGTTTTGATGAAGAGTCACTATGCTGAATGTCAGAATTAACAAAGAACATTGTAAGAGTTGCAAATGGAGCCAGGGAGAGTAAAATGACACATTATCTAGTATAAGCTGCTTTATACAGCCCATAGAAATAGACTTACCTTAAATTACCTTAACCATATTCAAGGCTGCAAAAGTAACACTATGGATAAAATCACTGCTTATATTAAGGAAGATTGACAGAACAGAGCAACCCAAAATTCCATGACATTTCTCTCAAGTATTTACAGAAATGATTTACACATACTTTGATCCATGGAGATAATATTCCATATTATTTCTAACTGAAAACTTGGAAGATACTCGTATGTACAGAAACAGCTACAAACATTCCCTAGGAAAGTGATGTCCAGTGTTCTTACATTAATTACACAGACTTCTCAAGTGTTTTGCATTTTTCCATGAGAACTTCCAAAAACCTGTAAGAATGAGTATTTGTACAATAATTTACCACGCAGGAACGAATTAAATTTCAAGTATAGAAATTTAAAACCTTGGGCAGTATGTTTAACAATGTGTGGCACGGCATGAAGAGAATTTATGTAGAATTTTTTACTGAAATTGAGCTGTCTGTATCCAAATTTTCTAGGGTGTGACTATAAATAGGAAACAACAACCAAAAAAGAGTTCTTAATAGGCATAATATAACTATGAGAACTGTCAGGCTTAATTACTTTGTGAATTAATCTTTAAAAAATAGATTGTTCATTGCTTCAGAACAGGCAGTTTTCACCACTCTGAAGTAGATATTCAATTAATGTGTTTGTACCGTCAACTGCAACAGATTCAAAGTTTTGCAGAAAAAATATGTAAATAGAATAACAAAGAGTAAGAATGTAATTAATATGACAACTAGTTAGTTTTATTTCAGGATTATAAACAGAAAAAAAAGGTAAAATAAATATAAGCTAGTTTGAACAAAGTTAGTCCATTGTGACAGCAATGTAACCAGCAGAAAACGTCCCATTTCCTAAATGGGAAAGGAAGAATGAAACATAATTGTTTATACATGAAGTACTGTCTATGTCTATAGTTAGTTGGAATCTCAATAAAAACACTTAAATTCTACTAGACACTTTACAGATTACGATGTGAAATGATTTGCTTACGTAAGCTGATGGAAATGGTACAGTGTGGAAGGGAATGAAATACCTAATTTGGATTTGTCTACGAAAAAGAGGCTGACCAAAAGAAAACAGTGTTACCAGAGAAACTGGAATTGAGTTTTCCCTGTGACAAGTAATGCTAGTGATATATCATGCAGAGTACATGCTAATTTTCTAAATGGTAGATATTTATAGAAGTGTTATTCCTGGAATAGAAACTTCCAAGTATAGAGTGTTACTACTGTTCAAGTGTAACCACTCTGCTGTGTGTAACACTAGTCCAAAAAATCCCAAAACAAAGCTAAAGCACTTACAAACTGCATGGTCATGCTCTTTCTTAGTTAAATTACCTGGTATATGTCCTTAACACATGTATAGCAGCAAGGGCAAGTGGGTAACTAGAATCAAAAAATACTGACTCCAGTGCTGGAATTGCTTTTGCTCCCAGTGATGTGTTCCCCCTTAATCAGAGGCTGCTTTCCCAGGAGAGTCGAGTGGAACGTTTTCGTACCTTGGTTGCTTGAGTGCAAATCCAGAGCCTCTGTGTCTTTCCCAGTTTCATTGCTGCTTTAATGAGAGGGCTGGGCATTGGGCTGGAGTGGCTGAGCCATGATCACACCACCTTCCTGCCTGGCTCTGCCCTGGGGGCAGCCACCCTTGGCAGAGGGGCAGCAAGAAACACCGGGGCAGCCTTAGCAGCAGCTCCCTTTCAGCTGTGCGTGGCTGTCCACAGGTGAAAGCTGTGCTGCTCAACTCTTGAAACCCAGAAATATTTATTATTTTGTCACAGGTGACGACAGGAACCTTATGTGCCTGATGTAAATAGTCAAAAAGGAAGAACTGTAGAACTGTTCTGTTAAGTTTCAAAAAGTATCTATATTTTAAAGTATGATCCTTAATTCTGTAGCACTGTTTATTTTCATGCTGATGTGGCTTCATTCATCTGAGCTGTCATACCAAATGCAGAGTGGTGAGCAGCCAATGTATTTTTCGTCTTGACTCTGGTGAACAAATGCTGGACTTGTCTAAATCCAAGGCAAATGTGCATAAGTGAATTCTTCAGAGAATCAGTTTTAAATGTAAGAATGATTTGGTGTCTGATGTTTGGTGACTGCACATCGATGCACACATTGTTGTCAGTAATGATAATATATAATTCCTGGGGTCTTCCTGATCTCCACAGTTTTCTTTATTCCTGTTGCATCTGTGCTGTTGATAGGTTTAAACTGGACATCCAACACAGCATCTTCTGCCTCTGAAAACAAATTCTGAAAATAACCATGTGGGCTGAGACTCTCAGCATAGTTCAAACTGACCTTAGGAGGGAATTAAGTTTATTCTTGACACCATAAGTCAAATAAGGCTGTGCATGTTGTATATTTAAGGCTGCTTCCAAATCTGTATCTCTGCACCATAGCAAAAATACTCTTGAGTCACATTCAGTTTCTTTCCTCTCAAAAGATAAATGTGGAAGTGAATCTTAGCTTTTTGGTTTAGAGTGGAAAGAATGCTGAATGGCTTTTCTCACATGAAAAAAAGCCCAAAAACCAAACAATCAACCCAGGATGGAATACAGAGGTTAAAGTGGTTACTGAACACAAATTCTTTCAGAAATAGTAAATATCTAGAAATGTCTTTCCACTGAATCCATCCTGTTGAGTGTACACTGCACAACAAAAACATACTGTGTTCTCTGACTTAAGCAACTTACAAATGAGGTCATTGAGAAGACAAGCAGTAAAAATAGTTCTTGTAAAGCCTGTGGAATAGTACAAGTCTTTTGCTAATCACAGAACAGTTTTGTGAGTCTATTCTACACCAAAATGATTTTAAATGTTTATATTAGATTTTGATGAGTATCTCGTAATTTCCCCTCTTCTCTTTTTGATGGACAGACAAGGAAATCAGAATCATATTTTACTTAACATAAAATTAGTGTCCAACAACAAGTCTTGTCCCTGCTATACACTGCAATAACTGTACTCTGAGGCTGGGCTCAGAGTAAAAGTACTCTGAGGCTGGGGATTTATTCTCTAACATATATGTGGCAATGTGCACTTCAAGTATTTTTTGAATGCCAGATGCACCGCTTTTCAAATAGACTGGTGTGGATAATTTGCATGGGTGCAATATAAATTGGACTGAGCAACTAGTCTAGCTTTGTTGGTTTTGAGTTTCATTTTTTTTAAATTTAGTATCTATTTTGACTTTTTTATTCAAGTCAGATCAGTTTGCCAGACAAAGTTCATGGATGATCCACAAAAGAAATACCATCACAGCTGAGGCTAGAGTGCACTGTGTCTCAAGGGGGGAATAAACAGAGGCAAAAAAGAAGGGAGAAAATATCTTGTAGTGACAGTGCCACAGAGATGTTGTGTCATGAGACTACAGCCAGAGCAACAGTGGTCTGAAATCTAGTTCATTGTCTTTATGGAACAGTATTTCTTATATTCAGGTGCTGACATAATATTACCAACTGCTTTTCTTACTGATCTTAAAATTGTGCAGAGGAAATAGAAAATGCAAAAATCTTTTTTTACTATAAGCTGCAAACTGAAAAAAAAAAGACTGTGGAGAAATATCACAAATATTTTAAGGGGGACTGGAACGTTTTCATGTTGTGTCTTGCTCAAGCTTTTGTGAAGACAATTTTAGGCTCATTTGACTTCTGGCATTCATTAAGCATCTCTATACTAGAGCACTAACCTATAAAGTCTTCTTGATTTCTATATTTGACACTCCTGGCAAGAGTGACAAAATGTACTTGCCAAATAATTATCTCCCATGGCAAGTCACTGAAGAGATGGAAAAACACTGAGAGAAATTATCATACCTTTTAGGACAGTCATCATGTTCACAGAACTTTTTTTAAAATGGCAAAAAGTGGGGTTTTTAGAAAGGAAAACATATCTGTAAAATAGGTTATTGAAAATGACTATTTGCAACAATATATGCTATATAATCTGTTGTGTGTATGTGAAGATGACTGGTATCTAAAATCCTATTGCCAAAATCCACTCTTTTTGAGATCAGTCCTGGAAAATAAATCACAGAATTTGCTTTCTTTTGGTGAATTTCAATAGCGTTTTTTGCTCCTGCAATGGTATTTTCTTACCATTTCGATGCATGAACAACACTATTTCTTTATTCAGGGAAATTTAACTTTTAAAATTGAGTTTGGTGTGGTTAATAAAGGGATTATAGTGTATATATTTGTCTGCAACAGAGAGATTTAAGCTCAGTAACAAAGGACTTTCTTATCCCTTTGGTGTTCTTAGATTAAGAATTCGGGAAAAAAGTTAATAATTTACAGTAGGGAGCAGGGACAGCCTAGACTTTACCCTGTGCCTCGGGGTCAGTGTGGTGGATGACCCGTAGATGCTGTGCCATGACCTCCTGGCCCAGCACAGCGCCCGGGGCACTGCTCCGCGCTCCTGCAGAGGCCAGAGGCTGCTCGGCCATCGCCTGACCACGGCCCAAGGACCTGTCCCAGGCCTCTGAGACTGGGGCAGGGCATCCACAAGGCCACAGCGTCTGAGATACAGCTCACAGCTACCCAGGGCTTCAAAGGGAGGCATCCCAGGTGGCAACAGAGGAGGCGGCAGCGCTGAGCTCCTCCTCCCTCAGCACTCTCTGCCACCCCAGTCTCTGTTCCAGCAACCCTCCGTCTGCCCTGAGGCTGCACCTGTGTCGTTGTCCCTTTTCAATCTCCAGCTCTTCTGGACAGTAAAATTCCATGAGCCTGTAGTACTCTCCCAACTCCTCCCATGCCGACATACTTATCTTCCTACGTCCCTACATATCGACCTCCCTACACACTTTTCATTCTTTCGCTGTGTTGTCCCTAATGGTCGGATTCATTCCTCTTTGGTAACTATACCAAAGGAATTCCCTGACATTTACACCACTGGTCTTTCTGGAAGAAAAGCTCTCCCTACCCATGGGAGATTGCCAGAAGCTCGTAAGGTTGGGCTTTTCAATCTAGGATCGATGGGAATGCTGTTAAAACACTGCTCTAGTCAGCAGTGGGTTTTGCCTTCACAGCAAAACAGGGCTTTCAGGATAGTTTCTGTGTGCTTTGTATATACAAAAATATGCACATACACAGTATATACAGAGAGAAGCTTAGCCAGCCCAGTGTGGAATTTTACTGGAGAGAGCAATAAATAGTTTTTGCAGGCAGGGAAGCAGCCTGTTAGTGTGGCGCAGAATGCCTTCAGACCCTGGTGCTTCCAAATGCTTTTCTAACTTCACATCAGGCCTTATTCCTCCCTATCCAGTTCCCAGGCAGTTCCCCCTGCCTGTTCCTTGGCTCTTTTATTGAGCAGGTAGAGGTTAAAACCTGCAGTGCAATCCCACCTGCAAAATTCTGATCAACATGGTCATTTTGCTGTAAAAACCCATTTTCCCATTCTTAAATGAAGTCATATTCAGCATAAATGATGTCTGTTAATGTATATCTGGTAGTCTGACTTCTTGTGTTTGCTTAGCATTGATACTGCAAATTAGGTAAGAAAAATAATGGTGCTACAGAGTGAATTTCTTTGTTGAAACGGAATAAGATTTTCATAGCATTGAAAACGGAAGGATGCTTTCACAAGAATAAGCTATATCTAATTGTAAGTTAAACCCTTGAAAGATGGATGAAATATTGTATGACAGATATTTCTTTAAAATGAATCCTTTATTACTTTTTACAGAGGTGGAAAGAAAGAAGGAACACAAAGAAAAGGAAAGGGTAACAGACTGTAGTTTGTATGGCTGTAGGCAGTAACAGGAGGAGGAGGAGAACTGAGAATTCTATACACTGAAGTGATAAAAGGAAAGGAAGATTTATTCAAGGTTGCACCAGGGTGTTTTATAAGCTAATAATAGTCTTATATTTGAAAAGGGGACATTGAGATTAGATTTAATGAGAAACTTTCCAACAGAAAGATTTGACAGTGCAGCAGTCTGTCAAAATGGTCATTGAAGTATGATCACAAGAAATGTTCAGGAAGAGATAAGATAAAACTCTCAAGTGAGTAGTGAGAGCAGAGATTAACTAGACCTGCTCATAGCCCTGGAAATACTGTTGGGCTTTGAATTTGTAAAAATTTGTGTAGTGGATTGTTTCATGCCATCTTCTCTGACGCTATCCTTAAAAGTTGTTATCTCCCTTAAGCCTCTCGGACAAAAAAAGGCGTAAATATATTTTTCCTACTCAATTTTACTTAGATGAAGATAAATGATGATCCTGATATTTCTTGTATTGCAAGAACTAACTAGGAAACTCAAGTGTGTACGGAAGTTTGAAATTATTTCATTCTCCCTCTCTCTCAGAAATACCAAGTGGATTATTTGACACTTCAATTTTCTAATGCATAATGACAGATATTGCAAATACTGGGGACCCTGGTTCCAAGTATGCCACTTTTTACTAGCTAGTAGAAGATGTAAGTGACAGCTTCTAGGGGTTTAATTTACTATTATCTCTCTTTAGCGTCCTGCATGCTGCAACAGCAGCCCAGGTTGTTGAATTTGGTTGTGCTCTGCTATTTTTAAAATGAGTTTGTGTCTTTTGATGGGAACAGTTTAAAATGAGACTAGAGAAGAGGAACTAAAAAACATCATTGACCATATTTATCTGCATCAAGGGTTACATTTCAAACTAACCTTTGCTTTTTTTATGGTCCAACATAGCCCAAATGCCTTTCAGAGCTGTGTCAGCCTTGCTTTTATCTATGGCTAGCTACTTAATCCCCAAGAAGCTGTCCTCTTGAGAGAGAATGTACAGACTTAAAGGGTTGCTGTGGTTATGCTCAGTTTCTCCCGACCATATCTCTTGGTTTTGTTCGGGAAAGAGCAGCACAGCACCTGTGTGAGGATTGCCTTGCAGTGTCCTCCAGAGGGAAGTGGAGCCAGATTTTTAGCTGCCACATGGGTTTAGCAATTCAACTCACTCCTCAGACTGCTGTAGAAAAGTCAATAGAGCTGTTAATCAAAGAGAAAGGGGGATAAAAAGCACTGCAGCAGGACAACAGCAACGTCAAATGCCATTGGAAGGACAGGATAGGCCACTGGGTTTACATTTGCTGAGGAAAGAAATAAGAATCCAGATAAAAGGCGGAGGAGAATGAGGATGGTGAATGGAGGTGTGTTTCACGAGAGAACTGTTTTATTGGAAAGGTCAATTGGGGTATTAAGACAATGTAGCCAGTAAATTATGCTTCAATACTTTGCTTATAGATAGTTTAAAAATTATTTAGAAATTTTGATGATAGATTTAGAAGTCCTAGGCTATGTACTGTTGAGATCTATACTATGGGAATTCAAGCCTAGATTAGATACATTTTGGAGAGGAGTATCTAGAGGCTGCATTTGTTACAGTGATTGGAATTGCTCTGACTTTTCACAAAAGACATTTCAAGGTAATTGGTTTTAGACATTATTTCCTATAACTTCAGCACAGATAGCCTCTGATCATGTTAAAAAAAATCTGCTCTTTGTTTCACACTGCCAAGGCCTGCTGTGTCCTGCAGTAAGAATGTATGTAGAAGAAGCCCATTGAATACTTCTTCAAATTATTGCAATTGATTGGTGTTCAGGAAATAAAAAAGGGAGGAGAACAAAAGCTATTTTCTCTGAACAGATGTTGTACTAATTATATGCATAATTTAAACATTTAATTGAGAAAACAACTCCTTATGCTTAAATTATCAGAAACTGTCTAGGATTTGCATATAGTGACACTAGAGTTCATTGCAAGTCTTTTGAAATTCTGAATACATGTGCAGTTTTTATACTAAGATTTACTTGCATCTCAAGCAAGTTTTAAAAGCAGTTAAAATGCCAAAATTCAGGCCATGCATAAAACATTCTTTTACTAGGTTTGCTTTATGATACAATCTTTAATGGATAACTGCACATCCTGTTTAAGCCAAAACCCAACCCAGTTCAGAGCTCTGTTTTGGTACAAAACATTTCACATTGTTCAGATTCTATCTTCTACGTGTGTCTACATGTATTCTCTTTGTCTTTTGGCTGCAATAGAGAGCGATGGAAAATAGATGGAATACAGCTACAGAGATACAATTAGGTGGAATGAGGGGCGTAATGTGTTTGGTTTGTTTTGTTTGATGCACATATCTCTGTCCCTAAGAACCTGAGGTCGCAGCATTTTGGTTTTTCTAACCATTCAAGTAATCTAAGGCCTCATTTTAAGGGGATGTGCTACAGAGAGTTGGAGGGTGGAAGGCTGCTTCAAACTAAGAGCTTAAGGTCAGAATTGTTTCGTTTTAAAAGGTCTTCTCTGTTTGACTAAACACATAACTAAGAGCAGCACTCATTTCTTAACAATAGATTCCAAATTGTGGATCTTTTTCTCATCTTTGGTTTCTTGCAGAGCTTAGCTAATATTGAATTAGCACTACACAGCAAAACACTAATGACATTTCCATTTACTGATCTACCCAAACAATTATGCTGAATATTTTTTCAGGTATAGAGGGCTTTTCCTCAGTAAAATGTTTTCTTTCCCTTTACAGATTTCAAGCATGTGTTTATTTTGCATCTGTCTTTCAAGCTATGTCATGTGGTATCCATTACTTAGCATCTGTGTTCATGGCTGTCACTCCTAACTTTGTATGTGGGTTCCCTGGAAATGTGAGTAATGTTCTTTTCCACAACTCTTCTGCATCAAGTATAGAGGACATCTGGACACTATGGACATCAACAGAAAATTACATTGTAGTCCAGCTGGAAAATGGAGAAATTTGGGAACTTGATCAATGCAGCAGGTCCAAACGAGAAGTCAGTTTGGATCTGGCATATGAATACAAAGGCAACAAGTCTGTATTTCCTTGTTCTGATGGATTTCTCTATGATGATACAAAGTGGAAGAGCACTGTTGTTACGCAGTGGGATCTGGTCTGTGACCGAGAATGGCTTGCAAAATTAATCCAGCCTATGTTCATGCTTGGAGTCTTGATTGGAGCAGTGATTTTTGGTGACATTGCTGACAGGTAAAGTGCCATCCTCTGAAAATTGTAGCTTCAGACTACAGTAACTTCATGTGTATCTACCTGGTTTTGTTGTTTCCATTCATTGTATATTCATAACTACATATGCAACATTCAGGAGGTTTGGATATTGCTTTATTCACGGATCTATTTAACTTGGTTTCTTTTTCCTAAAACAAGTAGTAATTTGAAAATGTATTCTCAAGTAATTTACTTTTAAGACTTTTTCTTACTTTGTCATCCATTGTTCTAGGCCTTGATTCCTGAAATTGCCCTGTGCAGCTAGTATTTGCCTTTAGATTTTTATTTATTTGTTTGTTTACTTATTTTGACAGGAATAGCAATATCTTGTTGTAATAGCAATGGTAAAACCTGGGAGTAGATTTTCACCTCATTTTTCATGAGAACAGGTTCCTCGTGGAAATGAAGATTTTTATTTTGTAATATGACAAACAGCTGAAGGGCTACTAGAAGGTTAAATATCATGTATTTGAAAATCACCTTTCCTAACCTCTGTCATCAGTACAGCTCAATGGGGCTGATGCAAAGACTTCAAGGGTTTAATTAAGCCCCATCTTCTTAAAATAAACACCCAAATACTATTTTTCCTTGCAGTCCAATTGTAGGTTTTCCCTGAAAAATTAGCTTAAACTTCAGTCTCTTGAAAGCTCGTGAACATAAGAGGAAGAATGGGCGTGGGTGAGCTGTGCTGTAGCTCCACTTATTTACCAGCATGTACAAAGTTCTGTTTGAGCACAAGGAGCATCAGTGCTGGAGGGGCTTGACCCAAGCAGCCTCCTGCTCCCAGTTCCAAGGCCCATTCCCATCCAACACTTCCTCCCTGGCTGCTCAGATCGTGCACTGAAATTCAGCTTCAGAGCTGGACTCAGAAGCAACAGTGAGCCTCAGGGTGTACATCTGTGGTGTCCTGCCTCAGTTAGTTTTCTCTCAACACAGACAGGCATATTTCTGCCTCAGAAGAGCACCCAGCCATGCCTGTCTGTCCATATGAGAATCAAATATCCAAGTTATGTTGAACTTAGCTTTGTCTTGGGCACTTTCTGTACCTGTGCTTTGCTTTGAAGGCTGGTTTGGAGTTATTTAGGTCTTTCTATAACAGTTCTGTTGGGTGAAGAGTGACTTTTCATCCCACACCTAACAGTGTAAGCAGAACAAGGAGATCAGGCATGTTGTTTTCTGATTTTCCTTCATTAGCACAACACTACAGTGTGACAGTCACAACATGGGAATGCAAAAGCAATGATGAACTTTTTTTTTAATTTGGCTTTTAGAACACATGGAATCAATCTGCCTCTGAATCCCAGGCTTTGTAAGAACATATTTAATACAAAACCAAATATAATGCCAACATCTGTTTTGAGTCCCTTTAAATAATTCATAACTTTATTAATTAATACTTGGACATGATTTATAAGGTTAGGATTGTATTGTTCTTATTTCCATTAATTCAACCCATGGACAACCAGTATACACATTCTGAGTTGCAGATTTACAACTGCAGAATTTACAGCTGAAAGTTATTATTTTCTGACACATCCTGGCTCATGGGAAATAAGTTTGTGTGTCCCTCCCATTACTAATTAACAAATTTCCCAATAGAAGAGCTCTGATCGCTAAGACTTGTTGAGATCTTTTCTGGCGCGGATCAAAGACCAAATCATTACTCCAGGTCAAGGCTGGAGAAAAACAGGAGGAATTTTATAGGAGTACTAAATACTCACAGAAAAAAAACAGTCTGAAAGTCCTCAAACTCTCTGTCTAAAAGTAATATCCCCATTTGTGAAAGCTGTTTGCGATGGAGGAGATAATAAGAGATGAAGGAATTAGTATCAGGGAAGAAAAATAATTCCACCCAGTTTGTGTTACAGAGCATTTGTAGATAGAATGTATTGAATTCCCAGTAGAGTCTTGTATATCTACTGCTGAAGCTAGTATTTGACATGATTTTTTTTGCCATTAGTTTACTTTCTCCCTGGATTTCTGTGGTTTTTATATGCATGTGTATGTGCTGTCAGAAATCAGAAAATTATGGGGAATTATGTGATTGTCATTTGTTAAAGAATTCAATTTTAAAGAACTGGACAAAGATATGTTACAGAAACCTTTCATTACTATCAAAATTGGTTGTTACTTTGACAAAAGATGGCACGTGTTATCGCAGTTAACTTTTGTCAGAAATTATTAACATGATGCTACTTAATATAAAATATCTGAAAAACTGATTTATGTCCTCATAAAGAGTAAAATTACCAATCAGTTATGTAGAAGTTAAAACTGGAGGTGAACATACGTAATACCCACTGCACATTGCTTCCAGCCAAGAATTGTGGAATGGAAGTTCCATTCATCCTTTTTCTTGGAAGCTGGAATTACTGACAAATTAATACAGGTAACTAAGCCAGAATTTCTGTGGTGAGTTATTAACTTCCATCTGGGCTCTCTGGAGCTGCAGGTGTATTTTAATAGAATGTTTGTGGTTATTCATGGTTTTATTACTGCTGTGATTTGCAGACTGGGAAGACAGCGTGTTATATGGTTCACAAGTGCTGGTCAGTTTGTGTTTGGCATCGCAGTGGCCTTCACGTTTGACTACTACAGTTTCGTGATTGTGCGCTTTCTCCTCGCTATGGTAAGAAAGGATGTTCACCCCGGCCCTTTTCCATGTCATTTCTTACCCCTTCTCAGGAAAACCTCCCTTTTGTTGTTATTTCCTCCCCTACTTCATTATTCTAAAGCCCCGTCTGTTGCACTTATTTCAGCAGAGCAGGGAGAGTCTGAATGTTCTTGGACCACAGCAGTTTTCCTCTTTGAATTAATAGAAAGCGTCTGTATGAAGCAGTGTTTGGTACTTCCTCCATCCCAACCTCTGCTGGACTGGTAATTAAATACCAAGTGTGAGCAGCAAACTCTGGGTTCTGCATTGCAGCTGCTGTTGCATTTCTCCTTATTGTTAGAAATGGAATATATTTTTTCTTAAACTAGAAAATCGATAATAAGTATTATTTTTATCTCTACCATTTTGAGTGATGGAGGAGAGATGCACATTTTCTCTTCCATGCATCTCTTTGGTCTTTTAAGCTGTATCTGGAATACTAAATACATAGGCAGATATGTTTAACACCTAGATGTTTTATACTGTACTTAAGGGTATTTCAGTATATGTGTTTATGCAGACCCACACACACAATTTTATGTGTGTGTGGTATACATCCAATATCTGACACATATTCAATATTTATCCAAAGTAACCAATTTTAAATAACTATTTTACAGCCCAAAGTACATTCTTGAGCTTTTCACTACATAATGCATAAAGAAATTAGAATGCCATCACCAAAAAAAAATCATCTAACTTATTTAACATGGGTTAGATATTTGAAAATATTCCCATAATTAATTTTGTTCCTGCTGACAGTGCATTAGTCAAATCAGGACCTTATACCTGGAGCTCCCTTTGCCTAAATTTCCTAGCAGGAAAAACTGCATCATGTCAGCCTTGAACAGTGAGATCTACAGGAGTCCTTCTGCTGAATCCCTTGGCTATTGAAGCCAGGTCCTGTGGTAGTTTAGAAAACCAAAAAGCTCTGACCAGACCAATGCTGTAGGTTTTATATGGCCACTGGGACTGATTTACAAGGTGCAGTCCCAAATTCTAGCCCCATGCCACTGAGGTCAGTGCAGCTTTCCTATCACTGGGTTCAGAATTGGAGATTATTAATTGGAATATTGCTAACAGGAAAATTGATTAATCAAAACAATATACTGAAATATTTTCTAGTCTATATTCTCTAGCTGTGTTTACAAATGTTTTAAGACACCAGGAATTTGATGTTGAAATATTTGAGAAATTGAAATATATATATATTCAATAATATATATGTATTCAATGAAGAAATACTATTATGCAGAACATGCCAGTAATTGCATTCACTGGATACCATATGAGAACCTGTAATTGTGTATATATATGAGATTCTCTTCCAATATTGTAAAAACTTTGATTTAATGAGATATTTTACAAGGGTGTGGAAGGTAATTCTTCGTCAATGTGCAGTTTTCTGACACGGAGGTTATTAACAGTCTGCTTAAAAACTGAGATCAAGATTTTCAGAAGTGACAGTTACTTCAGGGGACCTCTCTTTCCCAAGCGTCCAGTTTGTGATGTCCTTAAGGGACCTGATTTTGGAGGAGAAGGGCTTAATGACATCAGCAAATTAAGTTTCTTCACAGGTGTCTCTTGCTGGCTGTCCCCCACTACAGAGAAGCATCCTAATTCACTTCACATTTTTAAATAGTGTCCAGGCAGTCTGAAGGTTTGAGTGAATTTTTTCTCCAGCTGATTCATTTTCATGGTTGCCTTTTTTTCCTGTCAGTGTGAGACAGGCCAGCGCGGTGACAATTAAGCGCACACAGATGTAGAACACTGTTAGCTGTTTGGTTTTACTGCTGGTGCACAAGGAGAGCAGAAACAAACCTCACTCCATTTCTTTTTTTTTTTCTCTTCTCTCTCCCACCCTCCCAGGTTTCAAGTGGCTATCTGGTTGTGGCTTTTGTTTATGTGACTGAATTTGTTGGCATTAAAGCACGAACCTGGGCTTCTATGCATGTCCATGCGTTTTTTGCTATGGGAATTATGGTTGTGGCACTCGTGGGATTTTTGGTTCGGACCTGGTGGGTCTATCAGATATTTCTCTCCATAGCAACTCTTCCCTTTGTCTTGTGCTGCTGGATGCTCCCAGAAACACCTTTTTGGCTCCTGTCAGAGGAAAGATATGAAGATGCACAAAAAGTGATTGATACAATGGCAAGATGGAATAAAGTCAGCACTCCCTGCCAAGTTTCTGAACTGTGCTCAGTCCAACAAGATGATCTAGCCAGTGGCAGAACGGGTGATGATGATGATACGTCCTCAACAAAGAAGCACAACATCTTAGACCTGTTTTGTAACTGGCAAATTGCAAGAAGGACCATCACAGTCTGGCTGATCTGGTTCACTGGGAGCTTGGGGTACTACGTCTTCTCCCTCAGTTCTGTCAGTCTAGGAGGCAATGAATATTTAAATCTCTTTCTCATAGGTAAATATTTTTGTACCTTATTCTGTTAATGGCAGAACTGAAACATAACATTTAAAAATGTCTATAGATTTGACAGCCAATTTTTTACTTTGTTCATTCAATTGTGAACCTTGTTTGAAAAGTTTCTTGCTATCTCTTCATAAAGTTGACTAACACAGGAGGAGTATCATTCACTCCAAATTTCACTGTATCTGAGAAAAAAAAAATAGAATTTGTTGGTGCACAGAATTCTTCTCTCTCTGTCTTTCTGATTGTAAAACCATATTCTGGCTTGTCTTCTCTTTGCCCTGGAAGCTTATAGCAGATCCACAAAAACACCAGGGGAAGCAGACAAGCAACACAAAATTCACACAGCTCTGTTAAAGGCACAAACTAGGAAAATGGGAGAAAAAAATATTCCTTTTATCACTTACAGTTATGATATATTGAGTTTGTGTAGAAAACATAGTCATAACTGTCAGAAAGAAGATTTTCATTTTCTCAGAAGTGTATTTTTAATTAAGCTGTAATACTCTTTTAATTTTATCATTCTGGCTGTAATCTTTCTCTGGCATGTAAGTTGTTTATAAAGGCAGCTCAGTGCATTCAAGGCCTGATCCAAAGTTTGTTTACATCAGTGGAAATATTCCACTGACTTCAGAAGACTCTAGATCAGACTTGCAGCTCTGAGCCAGTGAAGAATTAAATCATGTGCTTTGCTTTGTGCAGCTGAGTACTCTCAGTGAAGTGAATGTGACTGATCGTGTACACAGGCTCACAGAAGGACTGGGGCTCTCATTATTCCAGTTTGTTTTGTCATGTATTACAGTGTATTGTTAGACTGATGTGTTGAAGAGTGGGTGCTGGTATTGCACAGAAAACTAAACTGCTATTGTGGAGTACACTGTACCCACCTCTTCTAAAAATATTTTAACAGACTAGCAGACACCAAATTATTACAACCTGCTTTTTCCAACACAACCCCAAAAGATTGTTTCCTGATATTATAGGTGTATTGACATACTATATGTACTTAATAAAGGAATCCAGGCTGTTCAGGGCTATATCTTATGTTCTTCCTTGATTTTGCATTGGACATAGCAGCATTCTTCCTGAACAAATTGGCTTAAAACATGTCCAAACTGGCTTTGGCTCAGTATTATTCATCTAGGGGCAAATCATGTTTACACAGTGCAAACAGGTCTAGCCAAATGCCAGATCCTTTAGAGTGGCAGAAGTTTTTCTCTGGAAAGAAACATTAAGAAGGGATGATCTGAGTGATTAAGAGTGGGACATTGTAAGCCCTCTTTTTTTATGGAGAAGGGAGAAAGCTGGAACGGCGCTCTGTATTAGTGGGCCTTACTCAGAAAACTGGATGTGAACAGACCTTTCTTGCCTTTTACTTTGGGATGATTTTGAGCTGATGCTGGAGGAGACACCTGTGGCTACCATTCCCTGTCCAGGTGGAAGCTGGCAAATCCTGAGAGGTGTGCCGGTGTGACACTAGCAATATTCCCTGTGGGCACACTTGAACTGTTAATGTGAAAATACCTGAAGGAGAAGAGCAGCAAGTGTAGAGCTTTCAGACAGAAGTGTCAGTGTCATAGAAACAGAACTGTGGCCTTGCTCTTTTCTGTAATTTTCCACCCCAAAGAGAACTGGAGCTGCTCTGCGCTGCGAAACCTGTTTCCCTTGTCCTTCTCCACTCCCACTTCTGTATTTTAGGCTGTTTTCTGCCTTCTGTCACACTTTCTGTAACCAAATTAATTAGCCCAACACACTGGTTATCTTTAGATTTTACTTGTTTACTACCCCCTAGATCAGATAAATTCCTCATAAAGAGGAAGTTACAGTTATAAGATGAATATGTGTAACCATGACTTAAACTGAGATAATTTCATACTGACAGGTGCTGTGGAATTGCCTTGCTATATCATTGCTTGCGTTGCGATGGACAGACTGGGAAGGAGAAACACACTCATTCCGTTCCTTATTTTAAGTGCACTGATCTGTGTTTTAATTATGTTCATACCTCAGGTTAGTCACGTATGGTTGGAAGTGTTCCTATAGCAGAAATTGATTTTAAAGGCTCTTAGAGCAGCTGCATCTACCGACTTTTCTAAATCATAGAATAGTTAATTAAAGGCTGGTTTTAAGTTGCAGCTGCCAGTCTAAGATAGATTTCTGTATTTTCAGTACAAGTTTCAATGTCATTACTGGAGTCACACCTAAAATGCTCCCAGGGCTTCAGTGAACCAGGACTGGTAAAAAGTGGTATGGAAACGAGTAACTTATTGAGCAATTTTTAAAAAGCAAGCAACGAGTATTGCTTATTGTTTAAAGAAGGGTCACAACTTTTGAAGAATGTAAATTATGTTTGGAAGGATGTAATTTTCTGGTGATATATTTATTTGTGCTCTCTTTCAATAGGATTTCAATATATTAATTATCTTAGCAAATATGGCTGGAAAATTTTCCATAGGTGTGGCATTTGGCCTTATATATCTCTACACAGCAGAACTGTACCCAACAATTGTAAGGTAAGAACTTTCTCCAGTGATGTATTGTTCATTACTTTGATGTTATTTTGTTCTCTTTGTTATTCTACACCAGATACAGCAGCTCTTGGCATCAGTGGTGGTGATCTGAAAGACTGGGGATGGGATGGGTCCCTCAGCTGCCTCAGAGCTGTCTGGAGTTTGGCTGTACCATAGTTTTTTATTTATTTTGCATTTCATGTGCATTGATAGGTTCCATTGGGGAACTAGAAGAATACTCAATACTTCCTTAAACATTTTTTATTCCTTTCTTATAAGTCCTGATTATTCATCTCGTGAACTGTGCTGAATGATAATTATATTTTTAATCTTAATTACAGAAGCAGCTGAATTTCACTACAATATAAATTTACATTGGCAAAGCAGCAGCTTCCTAGTATAATTGCTTAAACACACAAATCCTACTGATGTTTTAAGTGTCTGTGCATTTCTAATTGTTTCCTTTAACTGCCAGAATTCTTACTCAAATTCTTTTCTGTCTAGATCACTTGCTGTTGGAAGTGGAAGCATGATGTGCCGTGTAGGAAGTGTGGTTGCTCCTTTCTGTGTATATCTGAGAAGTGTTTGGATTTTCATGCCACTTGTAGGTATTTATTTCAATGGTGAATGTTTTTTGAAAAGGTGTATGTGCCACTTGTTTTCTCTTTAGTAATTTACCAAGTGTGTTTTTCACGTGACAAAGGAACCAAAAGCTGAACATTTATTTCAAAAAGAAAATTGAGTAAGCCATTCTTGTTTGAAATTTTCAAGTCCCAAAGACTAGTAGTCTCATATTGTTAAAAATATGCTGCTAAAGCAAAAGGGAGACTTTGAATCACTGAAATATTCTGAAAAGTTTTTTATGATGGAAGACAGAAAAATATTTCTGCTCTGAATCCTAGCATAAAATTGATAAAAAGATTCTGCATCTACGATGTAACATTTAGGAAGCGTCATAGTCCAGACCTTTTTGCAGGCCCAGCAGTTTTTGACCACACTCCTGATTTAGTTTCACTTTTTTTCAAAGGCATAGTTCTTCCATTCCTGAACTTACCACAGGTGGCTGAATTTTCTTACATTATGCCTTAACATTTTCCATGGCTTCTTTGGGACATTGCATCTTTGGAAAAGCCTCCCAAAAGATCAAGAAAGTTTTGTGCTTACTATATTTGGTCTCCACACCTGTCCCAAAGCTCCTGTTCTGTGTTTTTCACCAGAACGGAACGAAACAATTCATGAGATAGAAAAAGAGAAAGAAATGGTATATTGATGAGCTTCATGGTGACTTTGACAAGCAACAGAACCAGGTCAGGTTACCATTAGGTTTTGTCTTTTACCACCAGTTGCCCCAGAAAAAAGAGGTGGGACCATTCCTTTGTGTACTTTGGGCATTATGTAGTAGACCCAGTTTGGACAAAATATTTTATGTGTTTCCTGCTCACACATGAATCACATTTCTTCATTGCATTTCTGTTAGGAAGCATTTGCTGCTTAGAAATCCTGCAGCAATTCAATCCAGTTCTTCTGAAGGATAAATTCCGCCTACATATGTAAAACTAGATGGAATTACAAAGTTTGTATTAAAGCTTTAAGTAAAGAAATGTTTATTAATGATTTAAAGTAGTTTGAATTCTTTCAAAAACCCCTTAGAATTCACTATGACTAGGACACTGTTGTTATATGTAGATTATACATGTCAGAAAGTGAAGGTGCAATGGGATGTGTCTTTAACCTGGATTCTTAGTCAAATTTTATTGACCATATTGGAGTTTCCTAAACAAGGGCATTGCATCCCTTTGATTTGGCAACTAAAAAATCTTTAATTATAGATGCTAGAGAGTGTTTCAGAGAATTCTTGTGAGCTCATTTCATTATTTAAATTAATTACTTTTGGGTGTTTTCAGTGAAAACTAAGAGGATGAAGGAGACCATGAATGAATTTATTTCTTCAAGTTCCTAAAAATGTATTATTTCTCAACAATGTCTCCACAAAAACCAAGATATGATCCCAGAAAAGACAAAGGAACATTTGCACAGCAGAGTGCTCATGGGAGAACATTTCTTTTTTCGTCTTGTCAGCATTTTGCCTTTACTAGATGAAATAAGATTTATCTGTGCAGAAGTGCTGCAGTTAAACCACAGATGGGGGAGTGCTCAAACATTTTGGAGAGCGATGCAAATGGCAGTATAAACACAGGAATTATTTCAGCTATGAACAACTCTCAGGGTACAAAAATTATCCAGAGTTTTTGCAGAGTTGAGTAGTAGTTCACAGTGAACATGTTTCCATTATTAGCTCCTGTTATAGAGCATTTGTCAATTTATTAAATAGGCTTGTCTTGAGTTGGAGCATAGCGTGCCAAGTCTCAGGTCAAGTAAGTGTTTTGGAATGGAAGTGAAATCAAACAGATTACATTTGTAAGTAAACTGATACACATCACCCTGATCTATTGCAAACACCACACACTGTTGAACAGTTACTACTGCTATTTGTTTGGCACTCTGCCTCGTGCACAGTTATGCCACCTGTGAGTACTGCCAGCCTCTTATTTGAGTAGCTATAAATATTCAATAAATCTATAAATTTAATAACTTGCCAAGTATGTTTTTCATGTGACAACTTTATAAAAAATGTCCAGTAAAACAACTGCTCCTTATATAACCTATTTTTGTTTCTCAGCTGTTACGAATTACGTTGCAATAGCCCTTTAACAGGCTTGATTTTTCTCTCAGAAAAAAACCATCAATTAGAAAATTTAAAAGCCTGCAGTGATGTTAATAAATGAATACAAACCCTCAGTCAAATACTATCGGATTTTCATGTTGAAATATAACCTTTTGTGTTGAAGTAGGAATTTTGTCAATCAGATCTCATTTTAGATTGGTTCAGAGCCATCAGATGTGAATATAAATATAAATATAAATATAAATAGCAGACTATAATAATAATTTGTTCTCAGAAGTAAAGGTATTATTTTTTAGGGATATTTAATTCAAATTATCTTTTGTTCTGGAGTATATATATATCAAGTCCTAGTCTTAGACCCCTGCAGAATTATAAATGTTACTCCAGAAAGGGAAGAGGACATAGGAAAAATGATGGTAAATATTTTCTGAAGGTTATGGTATCTGTTAGAAGCTGCTGGTTGTACTGAAGCATTGGGAACACTCTAAGAGTTTGACTAAGCAGAAAGTCAGATTTCAAATTAACACCCTGGAAACACAATGCATTTAAGCATGTATGCCTGTCAAATTAACTTCAACATACTTAAACATACTTAAATACCTTGTACAATAAGACAAATACACTTCATTTGTACACATAAGCATTTGACCATATCAGGACAACATTTTCTGATACTGAATTATGTATTTAAAACATTAAATACATACATTCAAAATGCACACATTTGAGTGAGCAGGCAAAGGGCTACGTTATGTCAGATGCCTTATGAAGAAGTGTGCCTAGACGGCAAAAGAGTTGCTTTTACTAAATGTGGGTCACTTCATTGATAACTGTGGCTACTGCCCTTGAAAAGGTAGATGACATTTAAGAAGTCCTTGAATTAATACACTGTGACTTAATTGTTTAATACTCTGCCTGTTGTAGGAAATACTGGAAAATGCTTTGGGGGTCAGGGAGAAGGGAAATCTACTGAATTACTCAGCATGCAGCAGCTTTCACATAAAGAGAAAAAGGAAACTTACATGGGATGAAATAGAGTTATGAGAGCTGAGATGAAAAGGCAGGAAATATGGTGGTGTGTACACTAAGTGAGAGTTCTCAGGGGAATGAGAGGTAGGTCCATGAGGAGGGAAAACCTGAGAAGAATGCCAAGTGTCTAAAAAGAATAAGGAAAAGAAAAAAGACATACATATTCAAAGCACACGGTGTTACTTTAAGCTTGTTCTTTTCAGTATCACTAGTGACCCAGTTCTCATACACTCCAAATTTATGAGTATCCATAAGATTCAATATCCTTTACAGACCCCAATATCCTCAGTTATAAACTTCTGACAGACTAAAGTGTGTACATAAAAGAGGATATTTTGGAATAGCTGCCATGTGTCAATTTATCCTGTCCTTCCAGGGCAGAAAATCATGTCTGAATAGTAGAGGAGAAATTTGACACTCAGAGATGAGATTTTAATATTTTGGAATATGTTTTTAAATATCACTCCTGCCACATATATGTCTAAAAGGATCTCACTCAGTTTGTGCCATTTCCTCTAGTCCTATTACTGCTAGGATTTTTTTTTTTTTTTAAACTTTCATGGTAAGACCAAACTTTTATTTTCACTGTAGTTTGTAGTATTTAACAATATTTTGATTTTTGTTTTGTCTGCCTCTCTATTTATCGCAAATGCAAAAAGGAGGGTATGAAACAGTGTGCCTTTTGCTTCTCAAAAGAATACATGAAACAAACTGTCCTCTTTTTTTTTGGAAGGGAAGTGAAGCAAAACCAGCATGATGCATGGGCAGGCAAATAGCACCGTCAAGGTTACAGTAGGGAATTCTGATTTTAAAGCACCTTTCTGACTTAAAGTCTGGTTTAGCTGTAGATGGTAGCTGGGCAGTTCTTGTCTCAAGCTCTGTGTGAGACACGTAGGCACAGTGATTCCAAATCTCTCTCACCCTTGGAAAGAAAACATTAAACAAAGGACAGACTTCAGAATCAGCACAGAGCAAGATAAGGATAATACAGCATCAAAGTTCACAGTCACAGAATGGAAAAACACTGAGAACAGGCATGATGTTCTGTGTAAAAGCTTTTTTATCAGGAGAGAATTGGGTCATTTATAACCTGGTGTTGGAGGACTGTCAGGGGTTTAATGGTGTTCTGTACTCAGAGGAGCAAAGTGGGAATTGGTGTCATTGAACAAGACATAGAAATGTCTATGTGAAGGGAATGTGAAGGGAAAGAGTAGATATTCCTGGAATAAGTGAGTGTTTCTCTACCTACCCCACATTATTCTGATCCTTGCACCACTTATGCTGTTGTTGTGAAATTGTGTACACCATGGACAAATCCAAAATATGATCCCAGTGCAAATGTCAGTAGATGCCTGCACTCCTAACAGTTCTTTGAAACTGAGTTTAGCAAAGTATTCCTGTTGAGAGCTAGCTCATAATCTGCTGAAGAGCTCTCCTGAGCACAGATATGCACTTTTGTGACTCTGGGCCAATGAGCCATATTGAGAAATTCCAATCTGGCTGTGTAGAGAAGGAGCAAGCACACAGGTACAGATGCACAGGAGCTGGAGTGTGAATTGAGATTACGGGTGGCAGGGAAATTGTAGCTCTGTGAACATGCCTGTAAAAATAAATGTATGCAATCCTAGAGTCAGTTCTTAAATACACGCCTGATACTGGAAATACCAAATGAAGGTAATATGTGTTGTTTACTCAAATGGAATTATTCCTGCTTGCACTGTGTTGATCCCTTGTGAACAAAACACTTCTCTTGCTCATTCATTAATTCTACTGCATAATATTTTCATTTATGCAACAAAAAAGATCTTTTAGACAGGCAACATTTAAGACTTATGATCTTTGCTTTACAGTTCCTTGTGCTTTATTTTAGATTTACTCTCAAGCAAGATCAAAACTATGGTTAGCTTGAAAGATTTATCTACCTTTACAGCTACTGTTTATTTCTTCCAGTTGCTTGTTGGAATCATGGCACTTCTGAGTGGAATATTAACCATAATGCTTCCAGAAACACTGGGAAAACCATTGACTAATACTTTGGTGGAAGCTACAGAAATGGGAAGAAACAAGAAAAGCTGGTCAGAAAAGACTCCTCCAGCATATAGTGGTGCAGCATTAGAAAAGATAGAGATGTTTGGTCAAGAAAGAGTCAGCACTGACAAATAAAGCAGCAGCAAAATGGCTGTTCCCAATTTTAATCACTATCTAATTTATAAGATCTCTGTATTCAAGAAATGTGACTGCTCTATAACATCTGTGCCTTTTACTTTGTATTGTCTTCCCTTTTCAATAGAGCAATCGTGTGAAACCTTTACAAAGCGACTGAGTTACTGCAGAAAATTCGATAGGATTTCTAGATCCCTTGTCAAACTTACCCAGACTTTAAAACACCTGTCTGACTTGCTGTGACGAGTTGGAATGATTACTCTAAATGTTGGAACCTACCTGATTATATGTATGTACAAAAAATATGCCAATTCTTTGCTTCACATTTTCTGCAGTTAGATTTGTAAACCTACAACAAAGTGCCCTGCCTGGTCTCATCCTGTTGCAGCTGCCAGTTACAGGCTTGAGACTTCAGAACATAGTAAATTCTGTTACAATTCAAGAGTGAAGCCTTAACATTGCATCAGGTGATATCAATAATTTTGAACTAATTTATTCTTTTTCTTTCAAGTTTTTTCTAGAAATGGTGCCATTGCTAACAAAGGAAAGTATTCTGTGGCACAGCTTCTGACTGAAAAAATAATACTAAGTTTGCAAAATGTGCAAATAGTTTGTATATTCATTCTGTTGAATGGCAAATGTATTTTTATTAGAGGTTTAGAAAAAAAATGTTCACTGGATCTACTGCTGTTTTAGTTTAGGTAAAACCAAACTGCCTGATCCCATTTAAAGTCATATTCATTCCAGAGCATTATTTCAGTGCACCCTTTCTCACTTAGCTCAGATCTAGCATCAGGTTTTTCATAACTTCTAAGAGCTAGACCAGCAACTTTGCCAAATGCCTCCAGCAAGGTGTTCATAGTCCTCAGTGGAAAAGAATAAGTGGCATATGGCTCTTATTCATGCTCTCTGCACAGAAGTGGATTTAGTTATTAATTTTTGGTAGAAACGGTTTCCACTCACCATTTTTCTCATAGATCAGCTGTCTGTAACTCATATTTTCCTTACTATAGCACTCAAACCAGTTAGAAAAATACAATTTAAAAGATGGTAGCTAGAGGACACTGATCAATAGAAGAGCTACTAGTAGTAGTTTTAGTCAAAGTGTCAAAACATCCCACTGCTGCTACACCTCATGTGCATCAACACTTATTGTTGGTGCAGTGGTTCTGCCTTATGACTCTGGACCATAGAAAAGTGATAGATTCCCATGCATCATTCTGACTGCTTCTTTTATGGCTTTCTCCCACCTCCCCTTTTTCAGTCTATCTCTAGACCTGGGGGTTTCTTCCTTGTTTGAGGATCTGCATCTCCTTTGCTTGACCACCCTTGGTTTGAGGGGAGCAGCATAGGAACTTCTGCATGTTGAGGCTCAGACAGCCCTCTCTTGCCTGGGTTGTGTGAATTCAGTCCTCCCTGGTTTGAAATCAGTGTTTTCCCCTCTTAGGCCCCTATTCTCATGGCATGGTATCATCAAAACAAGTCTTCCTTAATCTTTGCCATGTACCCACCCAAAAAGACACCTATATTACTGTAGATATTCTATATGCTGTAGAAATCAATGGCCACATTTTTCAATTATATCTGCACAGTTTTATTAGTTTCAATGACTTCTGAAACCAGAATAATGGTTTATATCCCTTTATAAAAGATTTTATTCTTTACTGCACTGTCCTAGAATTTGGTCCTGGTATTAGGAGAAAATAATATCCTATATGATGATTAACATGCTTTGAAGCAAACAAAAATCAGTAAACTTAAGTTTAGGGAGTTTCTCTGAGATAATTACATAGAAAGCAGAAAGGAGTCTTTATGCTTCTTATAATTCTGTGGGTGTTCCAGTGTTTGGAGAGGAAACCTCCAGAAAGACCTGCACAGAATACTGTGGCTTCTGTCCAGATATATGAGTTCAGCAAAAGCACTTAACCTTCCCCCTGTGAGTAATCCCATAATTATTCTGAGAATGACTTGAATACCTACTTTGATGACTGAAGATCGGATTACTCACATGCTGTGGTTTTTTATTTTGCTGAAGAGCAGACCCAGTATTCTTCCACTGCTTTCAGGTCCCCCTCCACTTCCCAGAGCAGAGCAGCTCTCTTCATCTGCAAGATCTACTGCCAAACTCTGCCTGCCCTGCCTTAAATAAGGGTTTAATCATGCTAAAAAACCACCATCATGCAATACACTTAACAAGGAACTGGTACTGTCTTGCCTTACAACCACCCTCCCCCCACACAGAGCTCCAAATTCTTTCCTTATTTTGGGGTTCTTTCACACTGATACTCCCTCTTTTAATAGTACATCTATCTTGAAACTCACTACTCATAACTTTTAGGAACAGTACAGTCTATTTCTAAGAAGGTACTAAAGAATATTTACAATTAATTTTTCTACTTCCTTACCTGCTGAATAACTGATTTGGGTCTTACCCTGCCAAGAACAGCCCATGCATATTCTGTGTTCCTTTGGCTTGAGGTATTCAGGACCTGGTCATCTGTAATCAGTACACATAAGGTGAAGAAAAGAACAAGAAAAAAGTTAAATACACAATGATACTGAAACTGCTTACAACTAAAATTTAATTATGATTCTAGACCACAATGTAGCTTGATGGCTTAACCCCAAAAGCCATTCCCTCCTGTCACTGAAGTCAGTTGGTATTTGGTCTTTGATTCAAATGACCCCTGAATTTCCCTGAACTAATGATGTTACTTTGTTTCCTTGGAAATAAAATGTTTGTTGATTTATAGGTACACCTTTTGTGATTTTATGCATCAATAGCTTAGAGATTGCCTTGGGGTATCCTATTCTTTAACCTGTGGAAGGATATTACTTTAAAAGAAAAAGGAAATAGCATGTATCTCTATGTCTCTATCATTTCTATTTGCTTGTTTTTTCCATATGGGCAAAAATATGTTTAACACTAGTCATGCATTATAAATGTAGCAAAAGCAGGGTGAGTTGATTTCTTTCTCTTAAATATTCATAGATTTTTTAAATCATCTTGCAAGAGAGCACTGAGTTTGAGAACAAAAGCTTCTGTTCCTATGGGGCATATTTTCATTTCAATGCTCATAAAAAGAATTAATTTTCATAGTTTCTCACTTCAGTTCATAAGTCCTTTTATGTTTGTATTTGTTGTCCTTAGTGCAAATTTTTTGTGCTCATCAATGTCTCTGGAGTTACACAATGGTTTTATGAGATAATGAATTAGAATCCTTATCTGTCTTAATTGCTGGTCACTATTACATGATGGCAAATGTTTTTGTCCGAAATTTGATATCCAGTTTTATTAGACAGTCTTGGAATTTGTTAGGGACATACCTTTTTAGGTTAAATATAAGAGCAACTATTATTAGTACAATGATAACTAAGGAAAAATAATAAGTACCTGTGTTTGATATTTCAAAATTGTATTTTTAAGCTATACGAAAAGATGTATTTTCTACTTTAACAGCTTAATTCAATTTCTCCAATTCTCTCTTAATTCAATTTCAAATTCTATAATGTAAACAACTATATAGGAAAAAAAAAGCTATGGAAATCATGTGCAGTTATCATATGCTTTGGGTGGCACCCTGAATGTCTGAACAAGGGGTGAAGCCTCCTTGAAGGCAGCGGGCTTTTGTGTAGTGGCTCTGTGGAAAGACAAATGGCCTGACATCCAGCTCTGGGATGGAGTGAAGGACTTTCTGGCATTCTCCTGTGTCTTTCACGGGTTTATTTTACCAACCCCTTAGGTGCAGTCACTTGGGAAGCCTCTGTGGCATCGGGCTCAGCAGTGTGCAGGGCCTGTGAGTGCCTTTTGGAAAGGCTTAGGAAAAGGCGAGCTCACTTGTGCCACGGACTCTTGGTCCAGAAAGGCATTTGTGACTGCATAAAGGAAGCTCTGGATTCATCCTGTGCCCTTTACAAACATCTGAAACATGTTTGTCTGAATCCTAGAACAGATTCCTAGGGGAGAAATTAAACACAAGGAGTAAAAAGAAAATAGAGCGTTGACAAAAACCGAGTTTATTCTATCAAGGAAAATTCTAGTCAATGCTGACAGTTACCTCTCACAGGAAGAAAGACTAGAGCACATCTATGTTCTGGTAGCCTAATAATTTTGTACAAGATTCTGTACTACATGAAGTGTGTTACACGGGGGAAGTATGTACTCGTAGGGAAGAGTTTGTTTGCCTGGAATTTGTGGATTTAATACAATATATTTTAATGGTGGTTTTTTTAATGTGTATTTATTATCTGAAATTATGTGCAAAAATAAAGTCAGACACACATTTTTTAATCTTTACACCTTTACCTAATTTAATGAACTTATATCACCAACTCTTCATTTGGTTCACACTCCCTTAAAGAGGCCTAGTTGGTATTTTGGCATTCCATGGGGATTCTACCGTTTAGGATGGCAAATATCATGTGTGTGTCTTTTCCCTGTTTGTCTTTGCAGGTGTAAACCAAGATTTGGATAATGTGTTAGGGTGACAAAATGTGCATTAAAAATGTGACATGTTTTGCATTTCAGTTGCAGGAAAAATCTGATTCTTTCTTGCCTTTGTTTGTATAAGCTGACTGGAGCAGTAGTCCCTCAGACACGTTCACTAGTGACAAGCATAGCTGCTCAAACATACTGAGGAATGGGTATGAGTTACCAGAAAAGAGAGTAGGTGACCACAGGAATGACAGAACAATGTACTTGTAAGCACGTGGTGTTCAGTGCATGTGAAGACTAACTCTAGCTTCCTCACACAGGAACTGGAGTGGGCTGACAGCGCAAGGAAAATAAGAATTGCAGCAATTCAGAGCTCTATTGTTATTTGTCCCCTTAGAGCTTCTCAGGAACATATTTATTCTTCACTTCCCTTAAATCTCTAATTAGTGCAAATGACTCAACTTTCCATGCATATTTTATTAATCTTGTGTTTTCTGATCAAGTTACACCCATCGCTTTGCTTCATCATTTGCGTTTTGAAGGCTTAATATGTCCTTGCTTGGTGATTTACGTTCCTCTCTGAAAGTAACTGGCATGAATGGTCCAAATAGTTGTTGCTAAAGCTGAGAACTTTGAATCAAGCCTGACAGACTGATTTCAAGAGTACTGAGCTCAATCAAGCTGAGAAAAATCAAGCTTAAGAAGTATATACTTCAAATGGAGAAATACCCTTTTTAGTATGACTGCTATATAATCAGTGATTGCTGATTCCAGTTTCTGGACAAAACAACCCTTTCAGAAAAATTACTAAACTAGATATATGAATAATCAGAAGTAATGGGGAATATCTCATTTAATGATAAACCCACTCTTCAGTCTCTGCATTCCTGGCTAGCATACAAGTCATGGATACTGTTGGGTATTTGTTGCAGGTAAGTAGGATCCAGCTGTGGAATGCTCATAGGCATTTAGTTATTAACATTGCCTCATAATCTTCCACGTGGAGATGAATAGACTTGCATAGGAATAAGAATAAAACAGCACCAAGGGGTGATTCTTGTAAAGATTGGCTCCACAGTCTCACTGCCGGTGATGAGATTTAAAAGTGGTTTTGACTGAGGTGATCAGCAACATGGCAAACCAACCAGGGATAAATGGGCTATCTCTCAGTACATGTTTTCACAAAGCTTTTCAATAGGAATGTCATCACCGCTGGTTTCTTCCTCGTGGAGAGAGAATTCCCCCAGAAGAAAGTAAATAACAGGGGACAACAGCAAAATGAGGCACAGCTGAAACTCCTTGCTGAAATAGTAACTTGCCATGGACACTGATGCTTGACTTGAACAGGTTAAAGAAGTGGCAGATAAATGGTGTATGCCATTCACAAGATCTGAAATAGGTTCTGAAATCTGCTGTGTTCAGAGAGGTCATGTCTGCCCATTGTTATGGCTCTGTTCAGGATAGCACACAAAGCAAAGGGAATGCTAAGGTAAAAGGAAGCACTTCTTAAGCACTGCTTGAGCTGGGTTGGTGTGCTGGGATGCCACTGCCAGTCATGGTTCAGGAAGAGCTCCAAGTACAATCAGGGCTGTGTTTGTTCTGTGCCAGGAGGCTGGCAGTCTCTTCCCAAACAAATAATGACTTGCACTTTACCAAATACAATGCGTTTGTTCACCTTTGCAAAGTACTTTAGCCCATAGAAGATTCTTTTCAATGGCATTATTATTAGATATGGTATCCCAAACCAGCTTGAATTTCCTGCATCTTATTCTCAGGAAAAAATACACTGGGAATTCCCTGAAACATTCAGGCTTGCACAAACATCTGTCACAGAACGTTTTGATCCAAATCATTCAAATTTGGCAAGTTCTAAGCAATAAGCAGTAGAATCTCAGGAGGAGAGGTAGCAGGCAGTTTTTATCTTTGCTGGAACTGCAACCTCCATTTATATTTGTAGATTTCCATATGTGAAAGGATCCTCTCCAAACCTATTGCAGATACCCTGCAATGACTTAGAATAGTGTTCATTTTAAAATACAGCAAGCCCATCAAAAATTTAATTTCTAAACAAGCAAACCTCTGTTCCTCTGCTGCCTTCCCTGTCTTAATCCCCTATTGTCAGAACACGGAAAAATCAAGCCATACTATAAAATTTGGGAGAATTATACCTTGTTCCTGTCACTGTTGAAGGGGAAATCCTTTAAAAAAATATGTATCTTAAAGATCAGTGATGTATAACGGCTTTAGTTTTAAGAGCACAGCTAGATTGGGAGGCAAGAACAATCCATCGTGTGTGGGGCACACTGGTGCTGTTCATACAGATACCCTTTGGACGGCTGCTGGTCTGAATTCAAATGGCTACAGAGGAAAGGCACCTGCCTGGAAGACAGCATTGCAAATGCTGTTCGGCGGGGCTGGAGGGGAGCGGTCGGCAAACACTCCTGCCGAGAGCGTTCAGGGACGAATGCTCAGGCTGTCAAATATTAGCCAAAATATCCTGCCAACGGCTAATGCCCCGGAGGCAATAAACCGGGGTATGTGGCATGCAGTTTCATCCTAGAGCTCCTGCAGAGAGGTTTGTTTTTGACAAACTCATGTTTTTCTGCTGAAAACGGCCCTGCCTGGCTGCGCTCATTAGGGATTTGCGGTCTGGCAGGAACCGGCTCGTTCCTCACCGACCTGTGGCGGCTGGAGTTCCCCTCCTGGCCGCTCGCGCGATTGCTCAAGAGCTGTGGCAATCCTCAGGCAGCTCCAGAAACACTCAGAACATGACCGCCTGTGAGAGAGGGAAAAGGACAATGTATTCCCTGCAACACAGCGGGTCCCGTTGGGCCTCCCCCGGAGGGAATATCAGGGGGCAAAGTTCTGGCAGGCGGCGGAGGGCCCGGCCCCCGCAGAGGCCGCCGGGCGCTCCGGGAGCGCTGCCAGCGCCGGAGGCGGCCTGAGCCTGGGCCTGGGCACAAACAGCTCCTTCATCCAGCGGGGTGGGGAGCCGGGCCCCGGGAGCGCCCCGGGATAGGGGTGCGGCGGCCCCCGCGCTGCCCCGGCACGGCCCTCCGGCTGCTGCCCCGCGCTTCCCGGGACGCCGGCTCTTCCAGACGGGACCGGGGGCCTCCTCCTCACCAGGTATCGCCAGCTCTCCCCGCTTGGGTTGTTTCCAGACCGTACTTCTAGGTGAAGAAGTAAATGTTGGATGCCGGAGCCCTTTTGCTGCCGAGGGCCGGGGAAGCGCCCGCAGTGGCTGCGTGGGAAATTCCCGCGGGCAGATCCCATCTCCCGGAGCCGGGGCAGGGAGAGCTCAGCCCACACACCGGGATGGGAGGGGTGAAGGTCCGAGATTGCAGCTGCTCCCTGTTCCCCTCTTCCCCGCGCAGAGCGGCGACATCCCGGCCCTGCGGGGAGCGAGGAGCGCAGAGAGGATTGGTTTTCTCTCCCGTTTGGGAGGAAAGCAAGAGCATCGCTCGCTGTGTAGGTACTCCTGGCGAAGGCGGCTCTTGCAGGTGGCTGATGGAGGGGCATACCTACCATCCCTTCGAAAGTGTGTCCCATGCTTGCAAACAATCCACCTGAAGGAGGAGCTGAGGCCTCCTGGTAGCCCCGAGGTCCCCTGTGACAGTGGCTTTCTGTGGTCGCCTGTGAGTCCTCCTTTCTGGCAGCGGTGCTGTGTGTGCGGAAAAGCTGAGGGGATCCCGAGGAAGATCCCGAGGAGGATCTCAAGGACTCCTCTAGAGTCCTTTGTTCGGTAAAGAAAGATCCTCACCTTTCTCCTGCAGCACTTCCTAAATGTACATCTCACAGGGCAGCCCTAAAAGCAGGAAGGGGACCTGGCCAGAGTCAAGAGGCCAAAATGAGGAGCTCCTCCACAGCAAACGCCCAAGAGTGAATCTGTCTTTGCCCAGGAAAACCCCTCTCTGGGGTCATGTGAAGGGAAGTAACACCAAGGGTGCTTGTAAACTGGAGAAGTGATAAAACAAAAGTGATCAACAAGAAAAATGAAAGGAAAAAGTATTCCATGGCATGCACTGACAGGGACAGTGGGTACAGCTGCTCTGGTGGATGAGGAGCCCCTCTAGCAGCTCAGAAAGGCTTGAGCCTTTGCTCCCCAGTACCACAGGCTTCACACGATTCAAAACAGTGTTTCAGCACTTACTTATGATGACAGTCAGTTAAAAAAAAAAAGAAACCAAACAAAAAAAAACAAACCAAGGCCTTCAAATATAACAGGTTTTGGTTTTCTTTAGTTACTTCCTGTTCTGACTTTTCTGGTCAACAGTTCAGCTGGGCTTTTTCCACTGTTTATTTGCGTGTGTAAATATGCTTATTTTGGTAGGCCAGCCGGATTGCGACACAAGCTAAGAGTGTCTAGCCTGCTGTGACCGTGGGCTGCAGCTGCAGCTGGCAGTGGATGTGCTCTGTATGTGTGTGTGTGTGTGCTGGGGAACAGTGTATTTATCCATATTGGCCATGTTACCCACTGCCAGAATGATGTTAAAGCTGAAAGTTAGTGGCACTTAGTGGTGACATACAGCTATTTGAGGCAAGAAAGAATAAAGACCCCCTTGTTTCACATGAGGCTGACATTGTCGCCTCAGCTGTGGGAGTTGGGAGGTGAAGTCACGTCACAAAATATCTCAGTATTTTAAAATCGAATTTGTTCTGGCCTGGGAGAAGCAGGAGGGTGGCAGGGACATGAAACCCACATCAGACAACTGGTGTCCTCATAGCTGGGGAGTTACAGCTCCAGGTGACTCTGGCTTCTGTCCTGTTCTTTGTACACTATGAAGGGACAGAGAGCTAAACAGTACCTGACACCATTCGCCTTCCTCCACAACAGCTACTGCAACTGATCTGCTTTTTAAATGCTGATTTTTGCAAAACGCTCAGGCCTGTCTGAGGAGATGAGAAGTGTCAACCCTACTGGGACTAAACTGGGCTGCCACATCAGCTAAAAATAGTTTCTCCTCCTCTGCCCCCCACCTAGCAAGATGCAGGCCGTGCTGCCAGGGCAGAGCCATAGGTGGGCCTTGCACTCAAAGCAGGGTCAGTAGCTCTGTAAAGCCCAAGCTGTACTCGCTCACACAAGCTGTGTGTAGCCTCTGCTTTGCACCCAGTTAGTTTTTGGCATGAAGGCTTGTTGTGCTCCTGGACTGCAGCAGTAGGTGCAGGAAAAATGGTGCATGGAACAGGTGCCTACCGTGGCCTTCTGAGCTGCTCCCACAGGCTCCAGCACTGTCAGCAGCCCCTTCCTGCCCTCGCTGAATTTTGCAGCATAGGGATCAGTTGATATCAAACTGGCTCATCTGCAAAAATCCCATCCAAACTGGGTAGACTTGTGAAACCTGAATCTCCACCAAGCCACAGCTCCCCTTTCTTCCCTGGGGACAGGGAGGTCAGTCAGGAAATTCAATCTCCACCATGGTCCAAGGGCTTCAGCAAAGGAGAGTTGTGAGGGACAACCGAGAGCACATCTCTGGCAGGTGGATAATGTACCCATTGCATATGTTCCAGGGCAGCTGAAAAAGCAGGGCTGTGCTTGTCCATGGACTGCTGGGAGGCTCGCTGGGCACTCTGAGAGCCACACACCATTTCCACAGCTGCCAGTTCTGAGTGAGAAGGTTTGTTCATAAAGATGTGTTTAGATACCTTTCCCAGAAGCAGTTTTCCTAAATAATTACAGAATTATTACCCAGCCCCCCAGTTTCTTGTTACTAATATTCTTCCTTATTTTCACTTTCCCCTTCCCTCAGCATTTTTCCAGACTGGGTTTCCAGGTGTCAGCCATGCAGGCCAGCAGTTCTGGTCCAGGGTCCATTTCCCCCCCCTGTACTGTGTCCTCTTCCTCTGCTATGCGGGCACTTCTGTAGTCAGCTTGTGAAAGAAGATGTGATAATTAACAGAAAGAAACTTAAGCGCTGCCCGGAGAGGAAGAAGACGGATTGTAACAACCCTTGCCTGTGATGCAGAAGGAATGCAATGACAGGCAACAGTCCCTGCTGCTCTTTCCCTTCTTACATGACAGAGACATTAAATTTTAAGTAGTAAAACCTCAGGGGTAAGTGAGAAGCTGTGTGAACAGTTATGAGCAAGGATCTCGTAAATAAACCTGACCTATTATAATTCCACATTGTCTGTCTCGCCTAAATTTACATCAAAGATTCCAAAGCCACAGGAAGATGGTAAATCAGCCTGTCATTTTAAGTGCAGGCACTGGTTTCCAGTAAAAGTTCTCAGAAAGCAATTAGCGAGGCTGGATTTCTACAGTCACTGATAAGCAAGCCCCATAGGAGAAACCAGAACCATCAGGGCACAAAACTGAAGGTCTGTCTCGCTCAGCGTCCTCTCCGAGAGTGAATATTATAGCTATTCCAGGAAAAAGTTAGTCATAGGCCGAAGGGATCCTCCCCCTACATCCCTGGTCAGATTTTGGCAGTAAACTATTGAAGGGGTGCCTGACCCAGCAGGAGCACCCCTACTCACCTGGTTCAAAGCTGCTAGAGGATTTATCACCTCTGAGGTTGCCCAGTCTCTCTCTTCTGGGTCCATTTAGTCCTGGCTTCAGGGAGTTTGCAGGGTGCATGGAGCTGCATGGTTCAGTTCTGCTTGGTGCCTTTGTCAGTGTGAGACCTGAGCTGGCCATGGCCAGGAGCACAGGCTGGCACCTCGCTGGGATGGGCAACCAGGTGACTGTCAACCAAGAGCCTTGTGTCACTCCCCAGGACAGGTGCCAGCTCCGAAACTTGCCCAGGACAGGGGAAAATAGAGACACTGCACTTCATGGAGTAGCAATCAGTAGATGAGGAGTGGAGTGGAGCTGCTCCAGAACATAAAGCAAGTTATAAAGTAATGCAGAGAGAGGCAAAAATACAGACCCTTGCAGCAGCATGACTGGCTGGCACCTGGGGACTGCTGTGTGCTGCTGAGAGAGCTTGGCAGCCTTGGATGCCCACGAATCTCTCCAAGGTAGTGAGTCATGCTGGCAGGTACAAGGACCAAGAATGGATTGGAGACCTCCAGTGTGATTTGCTTCTGCTGCCCAGGCAGTGACAGCCCTCACTGCTGGAGATCCCAATATTCAAGTAACCTTTTGGCTTAAAAAGCTTTAAAAAAGCCAATTTCTCCAGAGCTCTGTGCCTTTTGCACCTGGCACAATAGAAAACTTGATGGGTGCCTCACTCCCTCAGATATTATTGAGGAAACCGTCCCCAAACCAGCCCAAACACTAGTGGTGCACATGCAGATCACTCTCTTGTGCTGAGGATGAGGTAGTGGCTGCTTAAAGACTTTTCAAAACTTTTTTTGTTGTATCAAAGGCTGATTTTTTTAAACACTCGCCACAGTCCTGGTTGTGTGCAGCAGTTAGCCTTCAATTAATTGTTGGGGAGGGATTATATTACATCTCGTGTGGGTATTTCGTAGCCTGATACTTGCCCTGGATGATAGTGACGTGTGATATGTTGTTTCCAAAGGCAGGTAGGAACCTCTCTCCTCTGGCTCTGCATCCTGGAGATGGCCTCACCCAAGGTTGCAGTGGTGGGTGCAGGAGTCATTGGCCTGTCCACAGCCCTGTGCATCACAGAGACTTGTCCCGGCTGCTCTGTGACGGTCCTTTCGGACCAGTTCAGCCCCAACACGACGAGTGATGTGGCAGCTGGGATGCTCATCCCTCACACCTACCCAGGTTTGTTTAATTCAGGGCAGCACTGCCTATGGCACCTCATGCAGCTGTGTCCAGGTGTGCAGAGGTACATAGAGGCTCAGGAAGAAAAGTGCCTTGACCTGTGTTCCCTGTCTGTCCCATGTCTTTGACACTCATTTGTATGCTTCTCTTCTTTGCATTATTCCTCTCTGCATGTTTGGTTTTGTTCACACGCAGACACACCAATCCACAGGCAGAAGCAGTGGTTCAAAGAGACCTTCACTTACCTTTTTGCCATCAGCAACTCAGCCGAGGCATCAGAGGCTGGCATTCACCTGGTTTCTGGGTAAGAACAGCCCCCAGGGCAGCCTTTGGTACATTTGTGCTGTGTTCTGGAGCAGGCAGACAGGTTATCTGTGCTAGAATTCAGGGGTGTCCCCTTCAAGGAATAGCTTTTATGTCCGTATTCCCAAGAAATTGCATTGTAGCTGCTCACATATGATGTATTTTTAGGCAAAATTCAGGAACAGGTGTGCACAGGAGGTGTGCACAGGAGACCCACTCAAGTCTGACCAGCACCAAATATCTTTTAATAACTGATGTTTTCCACGCTGTCACCCACTAGTTGTTTGCAGCAGGGATCATCTCCATAGGGATGGGACTGCAGGATCCTCCAGCTTCAGCAACTTGGTACAGGGATTCAACTGGGGGGTGTGTGTGTTGGGAGTGTTTTATGCTGCCTATTATGTACTCAGAAATTGACCTCTTGAGAGTATTGAGACTGAGCACTCTGTAGCTTTATGGATACCCAAGGAATGGTGAACGGGCGTGCAAGTGGCCCCACCAGGTCCACCCAGGTGTCTGCAGCTGTGGTGGGGGACACTGTATGAGTGCCCTCTGTACATACATTATCACTGGAAGGGCTTGCTGCAGTTTATTTACCCTGGTGTGCCCCCCTCAAGCTCAGCTGTGCTGACCCTCTGCCTGTTTGCCCAGGCAGGTATTGCAGGAGCAGGCAGTAATGTTTCCCCACTTCTTAACCTTGCAGAGCTGCACTGATGGGGGGAAAGAGGTTCCTGAGCTCCTGGGTTTGTGCTAAGACTGCCATGACACATAACATCGCAGAACAATAGCAGTGAAGTTTTCCAGGTTTTTCTCTGTCCTTTTAGTTGGCAGGTCTTTAAAAGCACTCCCAAGGAAGAGTTACCTTTCTGGTCAGATATTGTGCTGGGATTTCGACCAATGTCCGAAGCAGAACTCCAAAAGTTCCCTCAGCACCGATTTGGTCAGGCCTTTACGACCCTGAAATGTGACTGCCCACCGTACCTGCTGTGGCTGGAGAAAAGGTAGGTTTTGCTGCAGGGCATGCAGAGGGAAACCCTAGCAGAGGGACTGGTGGCAAGGCAGGGCCTCCTTGAGAGCCTTAGATTTGAACAAAACTGGAAAATGGCTGTTTCTCATTGTGGAAAATGCAACAAGCTCTTGCTTGGGGAGAAGCACAGGAAATAAATACCCAACTTTTCTAAAATGTGAAAGGCCTCATTTATGCAATGTCCCCATTCTCCCAGTGTGTCTGTACAGTGGGGCTTGGAGTGTGAGCGACCCTGGGCATAGGGCCAACATAGCCACGGGGGCCATGCTTGGCCAGCCAGACCTTAAAGGTACATCAGGAACCTGCCATGTCCTGAGAAAACATTTGGCTGCTCCACATTTGCCAAACTTCCCAAATAATATCCCTCTGTTTTTGAAGATACATCCAGCCCCTGAGAGAATAAGCACATCTCGGAAGGTGTCTTATTGTGAAGACTTTGCACTTACGAAGTAGCTGGACCAATTAATCTCAAATTTGTTCAACAATTGGAGTAACTTCTTAATCCATTTAGGTGAAAAAAAACCCAAAATGTTAAATAGCATCATCTTGTAACAAATTTTTTGAAAATGTTTGCCTGCATAAGATGGGTGATGCACTCACTCTGAGGAGTCATGGCTACAGAGTTCATGCCTGGATTGACATCAAAGTTAGAAAATCCATGAATCTCCAAATTTTTAAGCTTCCCCCCAATCCCTCAATTTTGGAGAACCATAGGAGAGACAGGATGCAGATCTAAAAGGGCTTTGACACCCTGGGACATACTGGGGTAAGTATTTAATCCAAATAAGTACCTCTGAAGTGAGCAAATGGCTATATCCGCTTGAGAGAAGGAGACAGGCTGCAAGCTGATTTGGGGTTAAGTAAAGAGATGTGTACTGACACCAAGGTACAAATTGCCAGCTCAGCTGGTTTCTTGGATGCCTTTCATCACACTACAAAATGTGAAAAAGCATTTCTTGTTGTAGCAGCCTAGCGGGCTGGGAGTTCTGTGGCACCAGTGCCATGTGAGGTCTGTGCCATCTACTCAGTACACATGATCTGTCATGTTTCATTGCCTAACTGAAGCAAATTCCTGCTGCAGGACAGCTAAGTTGTACAACCCATTTGGTATCTGCCATGTGATTTCTGCTCCCTCCTCATTCCTGCTGTAGTCTTCTTATTTCTCAAAGGATGTAGTCTAATGAGATGATCAAGCTCTTTTTTTCTCTCTTCTCCCTGGTGATGAGAAGTGAGAGAATATTAAACATGTAACTAATTCTCAAACCCCTAGTGACCTGAGCAGTATTTATAGACCATTCTCCTGGCAATCCACAAGGAAAATTGTTGTTGTGCCCACCTTGCTTGGCCAAAAATAGACTTCAGGAATTTTTTCCTGCTTACTTGCCCAAATTCAGGAGTTTTCAGCAGGTTTTTTCATTAGTGTATTTTTTATGGCATGGTGACAGAGTCCCAGTTACAACTCTTAGGAGCTCTCCCTGAAAGTTGCCCAGCCACAGCTGCTGCATGAGATCTCCCCTGTTCTTCCCAGACAGCTTCAGTGTCCTGCTACATCAGGCCTCAGAGCATCAACTATGCCCTGGATTCTTGGCTCACTCACTGCTTTGTGGGAAACCGCTGCCTTTATAGTGGAGTTGATGACTTTGCCAGCTGCTAGAATGTTGCAGAGGATGGGATTTTCCACTTAGGGCATCACAGACCTGTCTCCTGACTTGCTTATGCTAAAACCCCCCACAAAAACCCCCAGCAATGGGATCCAGCTGACAGCATGCGGTGACTCCAATTCATACCAGTGATTTTCCACAGGGAAGGGCTTCAAAATTCAGACAAATTCAGGGGAGGATTTGGCATGAAATTGAGTTACAAAAATGAATCTCAAGAAGAGGTGACTTTCACTGAAGAGCAGACTTGCATGTATAGTGCTCTGAGCCATCCTGGGTCATGACCAGCCAACTCCTGGCTGCTGGTCCAGAAGGTTATGGGCACCCTGGGTGTCCTGTGCTGCATCTGCCCAGCCTTAGTGCAGATCTTAGGGCTTGGCACATGGCAGTAGATGGCTGCGTAGCTCAGGAGGTGAGTTGGGAATGAATGTGACAGCATGTAACAGGCATATTAAACGGGGTGTAGTACGATAGCTCTGCCACTAGCATGAGCAAGTTGGTAAATAAATCTGTTGTTTCCCATCTTGCTTGGGCTGTTAAAGCTTGGTACTGTTACAGAAATGAATCAAGACCATGAAGACCTGACTGTTTGCCTAGGGTCTGATGCCAGACCCTTCTCTAAAACTGCTCAGCTTGCTGTACTTTTTCCAGCCCGACCAGGCTAAGTACCTTTGATCAAATCAGACAAATCACAAACAGAACTCCCATGGCATTTTCTTTGCTTTTTGTCCCATCTGTTGTTTGTTTTTGATCAGTATGTAAAGGCAAAGGCAATCTATCTCATTTACTTAATGTTCATAATAATTACATAGAGGTTTAGGGGTTTCTTTTCTGCCTCACTTATGGAGTCTTTTTGCAGGTTGAAAGCAACTGGCACCCAGATGTACACCAGGAAAGTGGCAGACTTGTGGGAGCTGCACAGTGAATATGACATCGTTGTCAACTGCGCAGGCATGGGAGCCCACCAGCTGGTGGGGGACAAGGAGCTCTTCCCTGTCAGGGGACAAGTACTCAAGGTTCACGCTCCTTGGGTGAAACAATTCATCCGGGATGGAGATGGCTTAACTTACATCTACCCAGGGATACACAGGGTGACCCTGGGGGGAACCAGGGAAAAGGGGAACTGGAGTCTCTCCCCTGACACTGGCACTACTAAAGACATCTTTGACAGATGCTGCTCCCTTGAGCCCTCACTGCAGGGAGCTCAGGATATCGAGGTGAAGGTGGGCCTGAGGCCATCCAGGCAGTGCGTGAGAGTGCAGAGAGAGGTTTTGAGCCAAGGAGGAGTTAAGCTCCCAGTGGTCCACAACTATGGGCATGGGGCAGGTGGCTTTTCAGTGCACAGGGGCACAGCCAACGAGGCTGCTCACCTGGTGGGAGAGTGCATTTCTGCTTTGCAAGGCTCCTCGTCGAGGGCCAAGCTTTGAATCCCAGAGGCTCCTTTTCCATTTACAGCTAGTGCTGCATCTCCTGGTAGCAGCTTGGACTTTTAGTCCATTACTGTATAGAAAGGAACTAAGTCAACAGCTTGTTCCATTGCAGATACTCAGTGGTATCTTTAATCACCTTGGAAAGGCATGATGTGTTGATCCAAGTATTAGTCCAGCTGACCATCTCCTCCATCTGCCCTGGGCATTTGTTGTAGCCTCGTGTGAAGAAGACAAGATACATAAATACTCTTCATATAACAGGGATCAGATTGCTTCAGTATAATACAAATAACATCAATTTAGCATTTCTGCACCTGCATCTAAAGGTTGTCAGATGCAGTAGGCTCAGATTCAATAAAAATAAGTTGTCTCCTCCTGTACCAAATCTAATCTAGAATTGCCCTTGTTTCTGCCGCCTTGCTAACAAATTTTATTTTTTAATTTTATTGTCTATATGATTTAGAAGGAAGAGAAAACCCCATGCAGTACTGCATTACAGTGCTCCAGGCCAGCTCTTACAGAAAGCAGTGTTAGGTCACTGTCACACACGGTGACCAGGCAAGTGTGATTTTAAGAGCAGGTCTGTGATACCCATCACTGCATTTGCTCATATTGCACCTCAGGGAACTTAAAGTTTCTGCTCATATTGCCCCACATAAGCTACAGTTTTGTGCATCTTTTCTCACTAGTTTGCAGACCTGTTTTTTTCCCTCAAGGCCCTCAGATTTTGCTCTCAGACACCAATGATTTCCCCACAGCCCCTCCCCTCCTCCCCCACACAGCAACATTGATATGGCCTTTGTTCTACTGAAGAGGATTTTTCAGTGTGGGCTTGGGAATGCAACATCCCTGTTCTGCTTCACAACAACACTATCTGCTTCCCTTGCAACAACTGATATGAATAAATTGGAGACAAACCAACAAGGATTCTAACACCAGCATCAGTTTCATAGAAGAGCCATTTAAGACTAGATAAACACTCTAAGGAAAGATTTGTCTGTAACTGGACATGAGCAAGCTCCTCCACTGTAAGACAGCTGAGTCACCAGAGCCCAGATCCTCTCACTCCATGGCAGAGGCTCTGTTGGGCTTTACAGTCCCCTCAGCAATTCAAGCCCTTTGATGTGTCTGAAGATAATCACTCCCCAAAACTGGATCTTACCATCAAAGTACAGGTCTGACTCTTAGTGATTAAATGACTCATTAAATCTTTAATGGCTCACTTGAGTGTGTTATCATCCATTTTTGTCTAGCTTTTTTGTCCATAGAATTACAAAACCATTCAAAATCCTTCAATAATTTCAATGATTAAAATTAACTGATAAATAAAGTTCTAATAATGGAGCAAAGGTCACTTCTGTAGTGTTTCCTTTCAAAAGCAAGGGATTTTCTTTCATTTGGGGTGGCCTGACAGGGCCAAGAAAGGCCACATTCAGCCATGGCTGCCAACTCCTGCTGTTCTCAGGGGGGATGACAACAGTTATAATTTGCAAGGGACAGCTGTCAGAAGAAACATCACCAAATTAAATTATGGGTCAGTAAGCACCTGGGACCAGCCTAAGCCAGCCCTGCCTTCAGCAGCCTCATCCTCTTTTTCTCAGCTCTGAAAGCTAATTTTGCACTCCCCCCTTTGTCCCCCTCATTTGTCCTTTCCAGTGGTATGAGAGGGCAGAGCTGCTGCTTTTGGCAGCAGTGTTGGCGTAGGGCTTGTCAAACAGCAGCTTTGTCCTCAGTTAACACAGAGCATAAAAATACATGGAAAAAGAATATAAGAGTGGACTCCTTTTTTTTTAAATCCTTATTTTAAGCTTTAAAATAGCAAACAGTGTAACTTACCCTGGAGCAAGAAATGCTACTAATGGTGATCATAGTCCTGTAAGAAAGCAAAGGTGTGCTTGTGAACTTCTTCTCTGCAGGGTGATGGGGTTTCTTCTAATCTGCTTCTAAAAAATGTCTGGTTGATACAGTGTCAGAATAGGTTTGGCTGCAAAGCTTATCTGTCTGGTGTCCTAACTCTGCTCATGGCCAGCAGCGGGGGACAGCCACTTCTGGCCTAGGGTTTTCCTCATCTGAGGGTAGCTTAGTGTTTCAGATGATTTATCTTCCACACAGTTGTTGACTTGCTTCTAAAACCATTTATGGTGCTTCTGTACTCCCCAACATACTGTGAAAACAGGTTCTGTAAAGTGAAAAACTTCTTTGTCCAGGAGCAAAGCTTGATGCCTTCATCTTTGTCTTGAACCTGAAATCAACATCTGATGCCCCTTTCTTGCACGTTATGAGAGGTAGTGACTCCATGGCCCGTTTGAGTTTCTAAAGCTCCACCATACTGTCTCTCAGACTCCTCTTTCCCACCTTGAAGAATCTTGGTTTACAAAATACATAGTTGCCTCGCTTTCACAAGCCCTGATCCTCATGGGGACATACCTGTTGGAGAAGACAGCAAAGCATAAGCAACCCAGGAGGTTCCTTCTCCAAGTGATAGAGCAGCCAACAAGGTGAGGTGCTATGCTGGACCCTGTTCTTGCCAACAAGGAGGGGCTGGTGTCCCAAGTGAAGATATTTCTCAGGGGTCAGTATTGGGGCTGGTGCTGTTTAAAATCTGTGTCTCTCAGGGGTCAGTATTGGGGCTGGTGCTGTTTAAAATCTGTGTCTGTGACGTGGACAGTGGGACTGAGTGTACCCTCACCAAGTTTGCCAATGACACCAAGCTGTGTGGTGCAGTGGACACACTGGAGGGAAGGGATGTCATCCAGAGGGACCCTGGAAGTTTGGAGAGGTGGGACTGTGCAAACCTTGTCATGTTCAACAAGAGCAAGTGCAAGGTCCTGCATCTGGGTTGGGGCAATCCCAAACACAAATACAGGTTGGGTGGAAAATGGACTGGGAGCAGCCCTGAGGAGAAGGACCTGGGGGTGTTGGTTGAGGAGAAGCTCAACATGACCCAGCAATGTGTGCTTGCAGCCCAGGAAGCCACCCATATCCTTGCCTATGTCAAAGCAGAGTGACCAGCAGGTTGATGAGGGTGATTCTGCCCCTCTGCTCTGCTCTGCTCTTGTGAGACCCCACCTGGAGTGCTGCACCCAGCTCTGGGGACCCCAACATAAGAAGAATATTTACCTGCTGGAGTGAGTCCAGAGGAGATGATGATCAGAGGGCTGGAGAACCTCTCCTATATATGTAGGCTGAGAGAGCTGGGGTTGTTCAGCCTGGAGAGGAGACAGCTCTGGAGAGACCTTACAGCACCTCCCAGTACCTAAAGGGGGCTTACAAGAGAGTTGCAAACTGACAAGAATTTTTGCAAGGGCATGTAGTAACAGGACAAGGAGGAATGGCTTTAAAATGAAAGAAGGTGGATTTTGACTAGAAAGAAATTCTTCACTGTGAGGGTGGTGAGGCCCTGGCACAGGTTGTCTGGAGATGTGGGTGCCTTATACCTGGAAGCATCAAAGGCCAGGTTCAATGGGACTTTAAGCAACCTAGTATAATAGAAGGTGTGCCTGCCCATGCCAGGAGGTGAAACTAGATGATCTTTAATGTCCCTTCCAACCCAAAACATTCCATAATTTTATGACTTCTCTTCCCTTCATAAAATATTAAAATGCTTTATAGTCATTAATAAGCATTCAAGTGGCAACCAGATACCTTTCCTGAGTAGTACTAGCTGTTTCAGAGGCCATGGCTGAGGCTGGGTAGTGAGGCATTCTTCCTCCCAGCTCAGCCAGGTGTTTTTCTCTGCTGTTAGCTATACTGATCTTCACCTGCCATTACTTTGTGCAAACTCATGAGATGGTTTTTTGAACTCCTTGAGGCAGTTTGCATTTTACTGCCTTGACCAAACTGGTGCCACCAGCACATCAGTCATTTGCCTGACTGATGGGTCTATGGATGAACACTGGCCCTACCATGATCCCTCTAAGATGCGATTGGTGGCTTCTCTCCACTGTAAATAATGGATGATTTATCCTTGTCTCTCTATCCTGAATGCAGTTGCTGACTGGTGAGAGGATCTTCCTTCTTACCCCATACCGGATTAGCTTCTTAATGGGTCCTTGGTGACAGATGTTGTTAAAGGCTTTCCAGAAGCTGAGCAGATCATAGCGAGCTGACTGCTCTCATCTGCAGCTTCACAGTTTCCTCTGAAGCCGTCAGAGGGTGGTGGAGCACAGCTTCATGGGTTCTCACTGCAAAGCCCTGCCAATTCTCCCCTCTTAGTCTGTGTCTCTCCTTGCAACTATTCTGTTACCATGGCTTTTGCTGTTTGCCTGCCACAGGTGTCACACTTAATGGCTTGCATTTATCTAGATCCCTTACAGCACTTAAAAGAAAACGTATCACTTGCCATCCTTTTTTCTTTGGCTGTTTTAAGTAAAAGCTTATACACTGGCTCTTGTAGTGCAACAATTTCCATTAGCATTCCTTAAAACTCACAAGCAAGTAACATCTGCTTTTCATGAATTTGTTACTATCCCTTGCATTTATTTGTTCTAAAGCCTCATCTAATGACCCTTCAATCTGAGGCAGATTCCCTGCATTATCCCTTTA